>PVLD010001686.1:0-144362 GCA_004027595.1 Dinomys branickii
GAGAGGGAGAGGGAGAGGGAGAAAGAGGAGACGAGGGGAGAGGAAGAGGAGGGAGAAGGGGTGGGGAGAGGGAAATCGGCTCACACAGTTATGGAGGCTGACAAAGCCAAAATCTGCAGACCGGCCTACAGGCGAGAAAGCTGGGGAAGAGCTGATATTACACTGTCTCCTGCTGACAGAATTCCCTCAGTCTTTATTAAGGTCTTCAGCTGATTGGGTCAGGTCCATCGTGTCATGGAGGACAATATGCTTTATTCAAAATCTACTCATTTAAATGTTAATCTTACCCAAAAACATAAACACCTTCACACAAATAGCAAAAAAGTTTGATCAAATCACTGGGGATCAAGGCTCAGCTAAACAAACACATCAAATTAATCATCAAAATAAACCTGTAAAAATAGGGGCAAAAAAGAAAAGGACATAAGGATGGGAAGGTTCTAAAACGTGATACAAATAAAACAAACTGTATTTCACATGAATGACAAAACCACCCTGAACAGGAGTTGAGGAAGAGGGAAGGAAGCACTTTGGCCAGGTTTGGAATGATATCCCTTCAGGTCAAGCTTAAGGAACTCTTAAATATTATTATTTTTTATTTTAAAGAGAAAAGAATAAAAACAAAATAACAAAAACAAAGACATACACAAAACAAAAACAACATAGAATTTCAAAACAAGGTGATAGGAAATTAACAATGGTTGTTTTATTACATTTTGTTATCTTCAAAGTGCTTACTCAGATAACAGATCTAGGCATGGAAGATGGATCAAACAATTAAACATTAATGTTCCTTTCAATAAACCAATAGAAATTAGTAGTACTTAGCTTCTATATATTCTATACTAGTAGTTAGCTTCTATATATATTTTTTTCTCTTTCTTTCTCTTTTCCCTCACCCCAGTTGTTCTTTCCTTTTGAGCAGTTTCTTTCTTTCTCACAATATCTGATGTACCTTTCAGATTTTATCTACTCTTTCAGGTTCTTACACTTGGGGAGGCAATACAATGTTTACACGAGTCTGATTTATTTCACTTAGGAGTATGGTCTCTAGTTGAATCCACTTACATATAAATGCTTCTAGTTTATCTTTCTTTGTAGCTGAGTAATACTCCTTAAATATTGATCTTGAATAATTAGAAAAAATTTCTTCCTAATCCTCCTCCCTCTTCTCCATCTCACTAAGAGCTCTGAAAGCAGTTGCTGCATGTTCTAAATTCAAAAAATAAGTAGGGACATAAATATACTACGGATCAAGGAAAGCAGGCATCGTAGGAGGGAGTTGGGAATCTGGAAAAGAGGTGATCAATAACCCTGGTTGTGCTGTCCTTGTGCTCGCAGAAGATTTAGAAGCACATTGGCACAGGAATGAGGCTTTGATTCTCGGCTTGAGCATCAAGGGAAACCAGTCAGGGAGAGGAGCCCCAGGGCGGGTAGGCTGTATACAAAAAAAAAAAATTAAAAAAGACTGGCTGCTGGTCCTTCCAAGGAGCTCGTCTTCCTCTTCAGCTTGGTCCTCTCCTGGCTTCTGGTGCAGACTGTTCCTCTTCTGCCTGGGGCCCTTCTGCCTTCTGGGGTAGACTCTCCAGCCTTCTCTCGTAGATTCTTGAGCTTTCCTTCGCAGACCCATCAGCCTCCTGATGCAGACTTGCACGGACATTGTAGTGAGCTCCAGGCCTGAGACTGGGCTCTTCAATCTCCAGCACACAGACACCCTCTGCACACTTCCTCATCCAACTCTGTGGCTGACCATTGTAAGCCAAACTTGTCATTTCTTAGACACTTATATATCTTGTGTTATATCTATTTCTCTAGTAAACCCTGACTGATATACTAAGCCGATAAGGTAAAAGCAGAGCTGTCAACAATGTCAGTGATTGTTCTACATATGTTTGTCCCTTATCACCTGGAATTGGCCTCATCTCATCTTGCTCTGGAACAAGACAGATCAGTCCTGTGCATCTGTGAGTTTTATTACAATGGTCTTGTCTTTCTTCCTCTGGCTGCTAGGTATCTCTGCTGACCACACAGTGTCTGAAGGCTGAGCTGATCTCCCACCCACCTGTCTCCAGATGTGGCATCACACAGCCTGGAACATAGCCTATTTCTCATCTCCTAATCTGATATTTATGTTAACTCTGTAAGACTAAAGGCTAATATTGGGGCTGGGCTGTGTAAGGATTAGCTTGCTGACCACAGGGCTCTCTGGGTGTGCTGAGAAGGCTCACATTCACAGCCTCTGAAGGCAAGACTAGACTGCAGCTGAGGACGTTAGGCTCTCACTCCTATTCCAGAGCAATGAACTGCTGACCTTAGGGGTAAGACAGTTCTCTTAATTAGCAAGATTTACAGTTTAGACTGTCTTTGTTCTAATTTTCAAGGCCCTGCTCATTTTCAGGGGCTTTTGCCTCAGACGTGCCCTCCACTTCCTGCACCCCCCTGAATTGTTAAGGACCTAATAAATACGGACAGTCCAGGGAAATCTTTGTCTTAGATCTGACTGCCTTCGCCCCCACAGCTGCGTCACATTTGCTCTTTCATACAGCACACTCGCCGTAGGAGATCAGGAGTCCAGCCAAGCTCCTGACAGGCGCGTCTGGCTGTGTCACTGCTGGACTGGAAATGAAATCATCATTATGAATGCAGGATAGCACAATCCATTCAGGACCCCTCCTGTCTTTTAGGAGTGATTCCTAGTCCCCATTTCTTTTCTCCAATTAATTTCCCTTAAAAGAAGAATGCAGGACAAACACGATGGTGTGTGTAAAGATGTGGGGAACACGTGTGGTGTGCGTGTCTGAGGGGCATGCACGACTGTGTGTGTACCAAAGCTCTCCCCCTGGGAAGGTCTTGAAGCAGAGACACTGCAGCAGAGTTCAGGACACTCAGCACTCAGATCTGGTTCCTAAATGCTGTGAAAAGAACCAGGGCTTTTTGAAGAAACAGCAGCGCGAGGGCTGACCCACGAAAAATCTACAGTGTCTTGCTGTGCCAGAAAGTAAGGCGGTGCTCAACAAATGAGCGGAACAGGCCAGGAGGACATGACAGGGAGCTTGAAAGGTCTCCCACTGACAAAATCTGAAAACAAAATGCAAACAGTAAAATAAATAGTGAGAATAAAAGGTTATAACCTACTGAATAAAATATAAACCTATGAGGCTTGCGCACTAAAAGAACAATGAACAATTCTGAGATGACAAAATGGTTTATTCCAAGTCCACATGAATGACCATGCCAAGAAGACAGAGGTCACATGCTCTTGAAGGACCGGGCCCTTCTGTGAAGAGATCACACAAAGCTCTTCTGTAATCCCTAAGAAAGCAGGCAGAGGTACCAAGTCAGGCAACCACAAAAAGGCTGGGAAGTGAGGTCAGGTGCCCTCTCATTCCCAGCCGTAAGTTTCAACAGAGGCTGGAGATCCAAGAAATCTGACAGACATTTCGGATAGGATCCAGCAGCCACACAGAAAAAATGTTGTCAGACAGGAGCCCCATAATAAGTAGCTGTCAAAGGGGCCTAAAACAACCCAATGTGTAGGCTTCTTAATTTACAGTACATCATCTCTGTATAGGGGCACAGCACAGTAAAATTTAAACAATCTGGAAGTTCAAGCACAGCCTCTTTACAAAAATGTCAGTTCACTGGCTACACAGATTGATCGATTTATAAAGAAACAAGCAGGCAAGGAGACAGACAGGGAGAGAGAAAGCTCTTCATACAGCAGATAGCAGCTCATAAGTGGAGAAGGAATGCTGCAATTAGAAAGCCAGCAATCTTGAAGAAAACCAAGTTACCAAGCAAAAATCATCAGTCAGTGCCTAGCCTGAGGATAAAAATGTGAAGAGTCATTTATGCAGCCTCAGAGTGTCCATGACATGTGGTATAAAATATTAGTATTTGCACAGTCTGGGAGGGTATGTACAACATTTTTAAATTCTTCTTTCAATTTTTCTAAATGTGAGGTTAGGTCAGAGTCAGAAATGAGGAAGAAATCAGATGACAGCTTTTTCAGGGATAGCTGCGCTCCGAGACAAATTCAATATGTAGCTTTATGCAGGGTCCCATAAGCAACTGCTGAAGGAGCTATTAAGAAGTCGAAAAATACATGAAAACGTTTATCTCAAAAGATTTATTTCTGTAATAGGTTTTCTATTATAAGATATACCTCAATTATTTTAAAAAGACAACTGAAATAGGTTTCACAGGGGTGAAAATTACTGTCAAATTATTGAAAACTGGAAGATTATATTTTTTTCTGTAGTAATTAGCAATAATTTGTCAAACTAAAAAGTTTTTTGGGGGAAATGAGAATCAGCTTTCATTTGAGAGAGAAAAGCAATTTAGTTTCTAGTTTATTTGAAATAAAAACTTTAAATATTTTAGTTTAAAATTGTATTTATGGCTGGGTGTGGTGGTGCATGCCTGTAGTCCAAGCACTCAGGAGGCTGAGGCAGGAGAATCACCATGAATTTGCAGTCAGCTCTATAGCTGTATTTATTTATTTTGTTAGTTGGTCTTTAAAAGGGTGTATGTGGATGCTATGTAAAATAAAGGGGGAAAAAAGCACATATGGAGGGTAGTTTTGGTATCTGTCTAGTTCTGAATATACTGTTCATTTGCTAGCACAAATTTAGACCTGGTCCATACAATATCTACTCTTCATCTCAACAGTGAATTGATCATCATAATTCTCTATATGGAAGATCTGACTTTGCAGTTGCTCAGGCCAAACTTTGGGTTCTTTGATCCATTGATTCCTCTTGTACCTCAAATCCAGGGCATCAGAATGCATGCAGAACATGGTCCCTTGCTCCCTCTCCATTACCGCTAAGCATGACCACGCCCTTATCACCGCTCACCTGTGTCGCTCCACGCTCTCTCCAGCGGCCTCCCAGTGTGAACACTCTTCCATGGACACACCTCTGTACATAGCAGAGCTCCTATGTACATGAGGAAGGCAGACTGCGTTACTCCTGTACTCATGGCTTCTGAGGCTTCTACCTCTTTCAGAAGAGCCGCTGCTTGCCAAGCCCTACCTGATTCATTGAGCTTTCTCCTCTGCTAAAATGCTCCCAATCACCTCACTCCACCGTGGCCTCTGTGTCCTTGCTCCTCCCCCGATGCACCCAGCTCAGTGTGGTCTTAAAGGATTAGTGACTCACAGAGGTTCGCTTACTATGAGTCTGCCATCCATTTCCAAACAAGGAGCCTATGCCTTGGACAGATTCACGAGTGAACATAAAAAGCCAATTGATTAAGTCCTGCTTAGGGTTGCTTCAAGGCCAGCCTGCCCTACAAAGAGAGTTCAAATTCAGCCTGAGCTATGTAGCAAAAAAAAAAAAAAAAACCCTGTCTAAAAAATTAAGAAGAGTATCACGCCTTAGCTGCCATAACCTAGAAAAGCTATTCCCAATTTCTTCACTTTATTAGCTTGATCTGGTGGTAATCCCTACATTCTTTGCTATGCATTAATGGTCATCTATTTCAAATTAAAATAGTAAAAGTATGTTACGGTTGATACATTGTGTCAACTTGGGGAGTCTGGAGGTTTAGCTGAGTAAATCAGCAGTTGTAGATCTTGGGGTAAAAAGGACATGCCCTTACCCTTCTGGGATGTTGTTTATTGTGTTAATTTGGGAAGTTTAAAAGGTTAACTATGTCATTCAGCAGGAAGCCAGGGTGCTTACTTTGGATACATCCTGAGCCTATGGAAGAGGAGGGCATGGAGATTGTGTGAGAGCTACACACCCCCTGGGTGGGGGTAGGCTGTTTACAATGTAAGGGAAAAGAAGAGGCAGCTTGCAGCTATTCCTCCCTTTGGCTGGTTGTTTTTGCTGTGCTCTGCTGCCATGAACGTTTGCCCTCTGCCATGTGCCACTCTGCCTCAGACAGCCAAATATGGACTGAAACCTCCACAAACTGTAAGCTGAATAAGCCTTTCCTTCCTTCATTTTGGGTGTTGGGTATTTTGTCTCAGCAACAAGAGAAAAGTAACCAAGACGGTATCATAAAGCAAGATTCAGAACCACTGTTCCTTGGGGCGCATAGAGGTGAGTAATTAGCTTGTGGTAATGGTGTGACAAACTCGGCATTGTCATTACTATCACAGAAGTCACCTGCCAGGGCCACTGATTCATGATTCTGGAAGGAAAATGGTGAAGAGAGTTCTAGTGTGTCTCTCGGCCTTAGACTTCAGGTAGCCAGAAAATATACTAATATACAAACCCACAGTGCCCCTGCTAATGTTGTAAAGAAATCCTTGTTGCTTTTTCTACATTGTATCAAACTTAATGTGTGCATGTATATTATATATATTTTATATATATATACATATATATATGTGTGTGTGTATATATATATTTTTTGTGTGTGAAATACAAAAGAGCCAGAAATGGTACTAGAAAAATGAGAATGGGCTTTGGGTCATACAGACCTGTTTGAATCTTCAGAGCTGAAACCAGTTCCTACTTTTAAGAACTTAAAGAAAAATGGACAAAGATGGACATACAAACATGTTGTGCTTATTGTCTATTTTATGTTTTCATTAAAATACTAAAAAAGCTGGGCATAGTGCTGCATCCCTACAATCCCAGCACTTGGGAGGCTGAGGCAGAGAATCCAAGGTCAGCCTGAGATACACAACGAGTTCAAACTCCCCCCCAAAATAATAATCTAAACATACACAAATTCAACATCTCTACTCTGGAAATCCCAAACCTGGAGTGATCCCAAAGTGTCATTCAGCATTCAAAAAGTTTCAAACTCTGGCAGACTCCAGAATTAGGGATACTTAACTTGTAAAACGTCTATACGAATATTCCAGAATCCAAAATATTCCAGAATCTGGTATTTCTTCTGGCCCCAAGCATTTATTTATCTTTTTGAGGTAAAGAATCTCATTCTGCAGTTTAGGCTGGTCTTGAACTCACGTTGTACCCCAGGCTGGCCTTGAACTCTCAAGGATCCTCCTGCCTCTGCCTCCTGAGTGCAGGGTTTACAGGTGTGCACCACCACGCTGGGCTTCCAAGCATTTTAGATAAGGGATACTCAAACTATATAATCTAACTGCAACATAGGACTGGTGAAAACAGCAATGGTTTATTTCATGATGAAAAGTGGAATTTTGCTGTACAAACAGGCTGGGTCAGGCTGTAGTTCAGCCCCACTCCCCAGCTACTTTCCCCTGCTCCAACACACTCCCCACTATCTTAGCGGATTAACACCAGGACTTATTTCCTGCTCATGCTCAGCCCCTGCAGGTCTAAGCTGTGTTCCACAGAGGGGCTCATCGTCACTCTTCTCTCCACAGACGCTCCCACGACCTCCAGGGAAAAATGTCGCTGCAGTCTCTTGCCAGCAACGAGAGGCTTCTGTCTCTACTGCATCTGCCAAGCCGATCACAAGTCTATCCTGACCTCAGAGGGCTGGAGATACACGATCAGATAAGGCCCGAAAGCACATAGCCATTACGTACCATAACTACGCAGCAATTTAAAATACTAACACGGAGGTCTATCTTTCAGCATGAGTAAACTATGAATAATGTACTAAGTGGAAAAATAAGTGCATACCCATTACAGAGATCTACAGGTGTGTGTTACACGTGTATTTTTAAGAATATCAGAAGGATATACAGTGTAAGTTTAATGATGTGTTCTCTGAGTGGTAGGATTAAGAGCTTTAAAAAAAAGCTTACTTCATTATTATTTGGTGGTATCTTATTTTCTCTTTTATGATAAAAAACATTTGATGCTGAAAGCAGCCATAACTCTTTTTGAAAAACATGCAGTAACTGATTAGCTAAGTCCATCTCACTGCGTTCACTGAGGAATCAGTTCTGGGTCTCAATCACTGCATCCTAGGTCACAAGCCTGAGCCTGCTGATGCGGAGAAGGGGAGCTCAGGGCACCCCTGCACCTCGGGAGCGCCCGAGGGCCCGAGCATCCTGATGTGGCACACAGGCCTCACGCTCTGCAGGAGTTCTCTGCGCCCATGCCTCACAGGGCGCCGGCAGGTGGAGGCGGCCTGTGCCTATGTCAGGCCGAAGGACAGAGACACAGAATCTGTCTGGTCTTCTTACCTGAGAAACGTAAGTGGGGGAAGTAATGCCTTGCAGAGCACGGCCAAGACCGAACAAGACAACGCAGGTCAAGGCATCCAGCACACAGAGGTGCCAAAGAAATGACTGATACTGTGATTGCCCGATGTCTGGATCCAACATAAGAAAAGCTAGATTGAGCAGCACAGCAACAAGCAAAGAATATTTTATTGTATGCATATTCTCCCCAAGCCCTCACAAAAATGCACCCACAAATAGGAGGAAAGAACACAGTTTTCTAGGCTCTCTGGGATACACAGGGCCTCCTATCTTATAGAAACCGAGCTAGAGTAAAAACAAAGTGTACTAGTTAACATCACCCTGTGCTTCTGAGTCAATAAAAGGCTGTAGAGAAAAACATTTTATTTGAACTCTACTACAAATGTGCTGTACAATTAAACTTCAGCTTACTCGAGTTATTGTATAGGAAACTACAGAAAATAGACAAGGCATTCAATAACCTGCTCACAATTAACAATTAAGCAATAGATACTTGAAACCATACAGCATGTATTACTTATTTGTTAAACCTCACTTTGATAACGAGCAGATGGTTTATCAGTAATAGTAACTGGCTTCTTACTTTTTAGGAGATACCAGATTCGGTAATAGAAGTAGAGAGTACTTTAGAGAAAACCGGTTTTAGGAAATACCTCCTTGGGTCTGTGCTGCTATGGTACACATTACATATTTGGGTCTGACTCAAGTTTAAAAAATACAGATACCAACTAGTTGAGTTGCTGAGAGAAGAGAACCAAGATGTTCCAAAGCAATACATTACTTTCTGCTTATACCCTCCAGGGAGCAAGACAGAACTAGGATGTAGTAAACACCCTAGTTGTATGAGGAAAAATAGTAAGTAGGTCCTTTTGTATTCTTTCCACACCCGGTATGTAGAGATTTACCATACCATGTAATGAATAATAATTTGTTTCTATTTAATGCTACTGGGGTATTGCTATCACTTGGACTAATAAAGGATAATTTAAAATGTATCGATAGTGAAGAACTGGCATTTCCTTATTACATACATACACGGGCTAAATATAAGGATCTTCTCTAATATTCTGTACTTCTTAATCCATATTCAGACAGATTAGCTTGATGACTCAGGGAAGGAAAGAAGAATAAACTGTTACTTGAACTATCTTAAGTGACCTGTTCATGAGCAACAGCCAAAATAAGGCAATAACTATGAGTCTACCTGTACCTTCCTTGTGTGCCTCAGCTGTATGCGTAACTGAGAAAATAATTTCTGCCCACTTCTATAAAAAATACACCACTTGCTGCCTAATGTGTGACAGAAACAAAAGCCTGGCACGTTTCTAGAAAGAAAAGTGACCACAGGCGTAGGTGCAGAGTAATCCATATTGAAATATTCTCTTTCCTTCTCTAAGGTACTTTGCTCCGATTCTTCCTTACATATAAATTTCCCCTGGACTTACTCTGCAAAAGGCCCCAAACAACTTTTACATTCTCTATGGAAAACAGATCATTTCATCGGGAATACTGTAAAATAAAAATATTTGAAAGCTATGCACAGCAGCTCTGATATTCTGTTCAATTTATCACCGACATTAAAGAGTCACATTTTACAGAAGTTAAAGGAAAATAAAACCACAGCTCAGCACTCTTCCACAGGGCAAGGACAAGATCATATTCTATTTCCTCTCAGGTCTTAAAATCCTAAAAGATAGCACCTTTGTATGGACAAAACCATCAGGCTAATGAAAGTTAATATATGAAGTTGAACATTAAATATTATGGTTTAAAATTTACCACCACTCAGTGTTTCTTCCAAGTTATGTTAAGTGATATATATTTTATGAAGAGTTGTGAAAGTAAACAATTTCTCAAGGTGATGTAACACAGTCAAGGAACAACAAAACCCTTCTGGCTTCATTCTGAAGACAATCAGATTTTATGTAGATCATTCCAGAATACGGTGTATCTCAGCGACCTTATCACTTGCGTCACATGGCCAGTAAGGCATCTGTGAACTGCTTATCATAAACTTTTCTATTCCTGTAAGCCACGGTTATAACCAGATTCAGCCCCTTAGTTTGATCACACAGAATGACCATGTTGTCTTAATAAATCCCAGTGACACAGTAGTTATTTAAAAATCAATACCCATTAGTAAGACATTAGAAAGATATTGTTCCTGTCTATTTTTGCATTTGCCTTTTTAAAAATAGTAGGTCCTTTCATATTCTTTCCACAGCCCTGAACTGATACAGGTGCCACTGTTCAAACAAAGACAGATACATATTTTTATATTAGAAGATGGGCGCTCCATCCTTAACCTCTGCCTCATCCTAGTACTCTGGTTCAAAGCTTTAGAACAACTGCTAGTTGTGACGAAAGTGATTTATAAGTTAGGAATACTGTGTAAGACCTGATGGATGATTACAGCTCTGGCCGCCAGTTTCCTTATGAAAGGTGAAAAACCATTCCAACTAGAAGTCAACATTTAAAAGCCTTGGGGCACTTTTCTGAGGAGGACAGTAAATTGCCACACACTTTGGGAGCTCATCTTGGGACTACAGACAGAACATGTTTGTCAGGAAGGCCATGCGTTCCACGAGATGGACTGACCGTATCCCAGTATCTGCAGGCTGGCAGCTGGCTTCTGTTAGGTGTCCCTAGCTGCAGGGAGAACATGTCAGGTGACTTCACAGCACCATAGAAAAGCGTCCTCAGAGCACACTCAGGAAAAGGGAAGGATGTGGACTGACTTGGCTGTTAGAGAAGTTTCACAACTGACACCCTGACAACTGCAGGGGTTTGCTTGTGGCATACAGAAAGGTTTTCCGGGAAGTAACTGAAATGGACCAAACGCTATGCGGATCACGGCACCACGCTGAGAGAGCAGGTGTGGCGTGGCCCACATCCACGTACTGCCAGCAGGGAGCGCGGGCTCTGCTTTCTTCACTTCCTCCGTGGCTCTCGGGAGGCCTGCTGGGCGGGACGGACGCGGGCTGATGCTTGGGACGGCATTAGGCGAGTTCTCCACATTAAACTTTTTGTTCAGTTTGCTCCCTGTAAAACGCTCACCAGCAGATGACTCCTTCCTCACCAGAGAGCTCAGTGTTCACGAGGAAGTTTCAGTGACATCAGGAAACTGCCAGAGACCTTCCCCACATTTGTTCCCACAGGTGAGTTCCTGCACATCGCTTTCTCTAGAAAAATGTTTTTCAGTGGCTACTGTCCCTTCACGTGACAGTGACCTTGGAACACAGGAGGGGTCTCCTTGGGTGATGGCCACTGTTTGCGAGGAGGTGTAGACGCCACCGGCTCCCGGGTCAGTGGGGAGAAAATCCAGTCGCCAGACTGCAGCCCACCACCGGAGTCATGTCCCAGACCTACATGGAGACAAATGCAGAGAGGGCAGCGCGGTCAGGGGTCTGATGTCAGGCTCGGCACTGACAGCCTCACTTCTTCCAGCCTTGAAAAGCTCACAAATGACCAATTCTCTCGTTCTCTCCTTTCAGTACAAAACTGCACTAGGGGTCACACTGCTGTAAAACAATCCGGTTCACTAGAACCGGAAAAAGCTTGTACTGTAGTGTCTCGATGCCTGAAAATAACATCATGGTCATGTTTTACTATAAATTTACTTTTTAAGGAAAAAAACGCTCACTAGGAACATGTTTCATAATTTCACATCTCAAGAGGGGTAGTAACTTTATTTTCTTTCCATTTGTATTAGTGATTTCAGAGATTTCATGAAAAAATATGTGGTTATTCCTTATAGTTAGGATGCAGTTTCACCGGGGTGGAAAAAAAACCTAGAGTCAGGGGTCAGAAATCCCAAGCCTGGCTCAGTGGGAAATCCTGGGCCAGCTCACCCCCAAGGGATCTCAAAGGTGCCAGGCTCTCGCCAGCTCATTCCGCAGATCACCAGGACAGGGGGCACCACTGCCGAGAGTCCTGCCACTCAGAGTGGAAATGCCCAGGTGCACGGCCTGTCACTCCAATTTCAAGCTGGCCAGGGCTGTGCACGAAGGGAAAGGCGAGCCTGCCGTCAGGAGCATCCAAGCCCACTCAGCATAACAAAGGAGCATCACACCTGCAGCGCGAGCAAGAGGGCAGTCAGCTCACCTTTACTACGCGGTCGGTCCCACAGGTCACCATCAGCCCCCGGGCGATGTCCATGGACATGTGTGAAATGTTGTGTTTCCCTTCGTGAAAGGTTGCTAGAGAAGTCCGACTAGGAAACAAAGAAGAGACCGTCGAAGCTCACCTCACTGCACCTGGAGCTCAGAGAGGTTTCTTTCTTTAAGCAACGTGGACACCTACAGTAAATGTTAAAGCAGGTTTCAAAAATGTAGCTATATCTGGGTGTGGTGGCACATGCCTGTAATCCCAGCATTTAGGAGGCTGAAGCAGGAAGATCACCATGAGTTCAAGGCCAACCTGCACTACATAGTGAGACCCTATCTCAAAAAAAACAAAACAAAAACAAAAAGGGGGTTTATAATTCTGAAAAGACGACAGAAAGCAAGATGAAAGATGATACGCCATATAAGTGAGTTTTTTCTATGTTACTAGGCATTAAACCCATTGAACTATCTCTATTTTTATTTTATTCTTTTTATTTTTTAAGACAGAGTCTGGCTAAGTCACTAAGTTGTCTAGGCTGGGTTCAAACTTCTGTTCTTCCTGGCAATCCTTCTGCCTCTGCCTCCCAGACTGATTGGGTGACAGGCTGATTTCTTTCCTTGTTATTTTATTAGAAAAGCTGACATAAAAAAACACAAGGCTTAGCTGGGCAGGGTGGTGTGCACTATAATCCCAGCACTCAGGAAGCTGGGACTGGGGCTGGGGATATAGCTCACTGGAATAAACGCCTGCCTAGCAAGCGCAGGGTCCTGAGTTCAATCCCTAGTACCGCCAAAAAAAAAAAAAAAAAAAAAAGGAAGCTGGGACTGCCATGATTTCAAGGCCAGCTTGGGCTACATGATGAGACCCTGCCTCAAAACAAAACAAAACATAACACAAGGCTTTGCCAGGTGTGGTGGCTCATGCCTGTCATCCCTGCACTTTGGAAGATGAGGCAGGAGGCTTGCTATGAGTTCGAGGCCAGTGTGAGGTATGTAGCAAGACCTTGTCTCAAAAAAACAAAAATAAAACCACACAAGGCTTAGAAGTAGAACTGTACAGAGGGACTGCACAGAATGAGATCCGATGGCACGGGCAAAACATGCGTCAGAAAGCTACAAGATCCCCAAGGCCCCTGTGCAGCCTCGGTCTCCAGGGCAGCAGCCTCTCCCAGAACTGGTGCCAATATTGCTCTGCAGCCCAGGAGTCTTTCTGCCCTTCACAGCTCACTAACCAACACCAGAGGTGATGCACCGTCTTGCCCTGCATGCCTCTGCCAGGGCTGGCCAGGCTGTGACTACATGATTGAGAGAGTAAAGAGAATGGCAGTCCAGTCCGAATGGATCGGCCTGGGTCAGAGCAGAATGGGAGGTGTAGACAGACGTGTCTTATATACAAAGCACTGCACAGAACAGACTACTAGGTCAGATATTTGTAAAAGAAGGGGCATCAGCCTTTATAGAGTTCCCCTGTAATTACACTTGATGCAAGTGTAGACAAAGGTCAGTGTGATGATGTTTTCATCACCAGCTCAACCATGGCCACCTACACGTGGTGGACTTGTCCTTGCCCAGAACCCTGTGGGGTGCAGGAGCTCAGGAACGGCCTGGCAGCTGCCAGTGGGTCGCAGTATTCCTCCCCGGTGTTCAAAAAAGTCTATCCCAGCCAGAAGGGCGGCTTGAGAAGAACAGCAGTAGTCATAAGGCACAAGTTGAGGATGGGATCTTCTCTTTGGAGATGTTTTATGAAACTCAGAAGGGACAAACACATGAGGAGAAATCTACCTGTATCATTTCTCAGGCTGTTTATGTCTAAGAAACCCTTCTTAAGCTTCATTTATGACTTAGTTATTTTTAAGAAATGCTTTAGAAAGAGAGTAAACGCAGTGAGACAAAGACAGGCGAGCACTCACTCTTCGTCTTTGATGGAGTCGTAGCAGGAGTCGCACACTCGGACCTGGAACTCGAAGCCCATGACCGGGTAACTGGAGCGCTTGCTGCTGCACTTGCCACACACGGCCTGCCCGCACTTCCGGCAGTGGTGCTTCCGGGTGACCAAAGGAGGAAAACAGGGTTTAGCCTTTGCTTTAATGCACATGGCTTCCCTTTAAAGTTGGGGAACAGGAGTGGGGGAGATACGCCTTGAATTATAATTACCCCAATTCAGCGGATTATTAATACTCAGTTTCAACACCGGTCTTGTTTTACTGGTCAAATGCTGCTTTTTGTGCTTTTATATTATTGGGCTACATGTTATCAAGATTCAGACCAAGTTCAAATTCATCTGGGGGCCTAATCACTACTGATTTCAGGAAGAAAAATCTGCTCCACTTCAAGAAAAGTTTTAAAATAAATTAAACTTGTAATATGCCTTCACTAAGAAAACAGTGTTATGAGCCGGGCGTGGTGGCGCACGCCTGTAATCCCAGTACTCGGGAGGCTGAGGCAGGAGGACCACTGTATGTTCCAGACCAGCCTGGGCTACAAAGTGGATTCAAGGCCAGTCTGAACTGCATAGTGAGACCCTGTTTCAAAACTACCAAAAAAAAAAAAAAATAGTATTATGGCCTGTTATGTAAATATTCCCAAAGTCTCATGTGCTCATAGGTAGAGCTTTTAGAAGCAACTGGAGCAATGGTGTGTGATACTAGATCATGGGTATGTGATACTGGTTAAGTCCACTGATTGGCTTGCACAGTTCTGGAGGTGGGTGACACCAACCAATAGGTATGCAACTTGGATGGAGTAAAAAGGGAACGAAGAAGGGCTCACTGCTTCCTGCCTGCCGTGCTACGAACGTGGCTTCTCCTCAGGGAACCAGCCAGCTAAGGACTGAAACCAACACACATGATGGGCCAAGGTAAACCTTTTTCCTTTAACTTGTAGGTATCGGGTATTTTGTTCCCGCAGTGAGAAAGTCACTAAAGCAAATAGTACCCACAAGTTTTCTATTTTTAATCTCCCAAATTGTGATTCAGGAAATAGCTTCAAGAACATTCCCAAACAACCCAATTATTATTACTGATTCTTATATATTCTTTACTACTAAAAGTTTAGTGACCAGCACTTTTTGTTTCTTTTCTATTAGTTGTTAATGCACGAGAGTAAAAGTCCCTGCTTCATGTTTCCCTTACAAGCAAAGAATGTTACTCAACAATTACAATGTACTATTTACCACTAACCATGCATTGTGAGAACCTAGCTAATGACAAAATTCAGGAGCTGTTTCAGGGCATTAGAATGTTGTAAGCACTAACATACTTCCTGCATTGGCTGCCAGTCTCATATCAGATCTTACTGTATAGTAGCTTTGTGAGTAAACTCAGAGAAAGTTTAACACACACAAATTTTAGGCTTAGCCCTCACAGAGCTGCAACTAGTAATAAAAGAAATAAAATCAGCATTCTCTTATACTTACCTAAACAAATTCATATTCACCCTAGGGAGAGGCTACCTTCAGGCTGCTGCAGAAATCTATTTTGTTGTAGAACTTGAGTATTTCGTGAATAGTTCATGCTATGAGTACCTTTGAAATCTGTAGGCTGGGGAGGTATTTTTCTTTAATTTAAATAATAAAAAAATGGTACTCAAAACTACTTAATAGAAGTGTTCCACATATACTTTTACCAGAACAATTTGGAATACTCTAGAATCAATGAGGTCAGAGTATCCCAGTGAGGACTAAATTGTTACTTTTTATCTGTAACAACACATGGTATACACTTGGCTGGTATGAAATACTGGCTTTAATAAATAATAATTTATGCTGAAAAGATTATTTATTTATTTATTCATTCATTCATTTATTGAGACAGGGTCTTGTTATGCAGTTCAGGCTGGTCTTGAGCTCACTTTGTAGCCCAGGCTGGTCTCAAACTCGCAAAAATCCTCCTGCCTCAGCCCTGCTGGGATTACAGGCATGCACCACTATGCCCGGCATTTTGTTGTTGTTGTTGTTGTTGTTACTGATTTAAAAGCAGGTTCTCAGGACCTTCCAGGGATCCCCACTTTTCCTGTGCAGAAGCAGCAAGGGAATAGCTAGGCAGCAAGCCTTGGTGTGCATAGGAAAGGCTGAACTCACTGTCAGTCACACAGTGACATAAAAAACATAGGAATGAACAGAATTTGCAAGAACATAATGTGATTTAAAGAAAGAGTCAGATTAATCATACATACAAATAATGAAACATACAACCATCCAGTAATGATTCAATGTTGGCAACTCACCTGTCTCAGCCCCAGTGTCTTTGTATCCCACATCTGCTTTATATTCCAGAAAAAGGGCTGCTCACATTTCTGACAGGAATCACTTTCCAGCCACTGAGGAGCCTGGCAGAGTAGAAAGTCACAGCCAGCATCAGCACACCTGCATGTTTACACTGGCATTTCAGAAGAGTGCAGCAGTTCTAGAGCTTGCTGGAGTTGCTACTTCTCTCTCCTTTCACAGTGTATTTTCAGTCTTTCATCATAATCAATATTATGTTAGTGTTTTGTATCACTACTACGATTTTAGCACTGCTCATGGGGTTATTCAGTTTGAAATCTGGAAACGAGGGGAATAATTCAAGCTTTATTGTGAACTCTTAAGGGTGGTCTTTATGTTTTTCTTTCTCTAACACTCAAGTTTTTAAAACTTCTATCCAGTTGAATAAAAATCCATTCTTTGCAGAGTCTAGTAAAACACCACCTGGGAGCACACACCTGTAATCCAGCACTTAGGAGGCTAAGGTAGGAAGATCACCCTGAGTTTGAGTCCAGCCTGAACTACATAAGGGAGACACTGCCTCAAAAAAAAACCAAAAACCTAGAACAAACAAAAAAGAAATGGTTTGTAAGTGCCCCAGGCAGTTTTCTTTTTTCCCTCCAGTGCTGCAGATTGAACCCAGAGCCCTGTGCATGCTAAGCAAATGCTCCAACCCTGAGCTGCTATCCCCTCTCCACAGTGTAATTTCACTAAATCTCATCACTATCCTAGGAAATACAGGCAACATTATTCCCATTCTATGGGCACTTTCTACGGCTCAGAAATGAAAGCACTGGTCCAGGCAAGGCCGTCAGCAGGCAGAGGGAGGAAAAGACCCAGGGAGCCTGGACTGTGTCTCGTTTGTCCACCAGGCTGTATGTCAGCCCGAGGTCCCGCCCACTTCACCACATGGTTCTTCCAACATGACTTCAGTGTGGTGGTCACAGAACCGAGCTCTTGCCCCGGGGAGGGTGAGGCTTTAAGAAAGAATATTAATTTACTGAGCAAGAGCATAGAGAGGCTCTACGGAAGAAAAACATGCTTGGAATAACTTGCGGTAAAGTAAAATAAGCATCACAAATAAATAGGCTTTTGGAACATATCTTAATATAAAAATACCCATAGCGTCATTTCTTTTACTACTCAGAACATGGTGTTAAACTATAAATTACCGTAAGCCACTCTGTTCCGTGCTTATTCCCTAAGGAGAAAGTTTTGGACTGAGAAGAGCAGAGGAGAATATTAATCAAGCAATGACTGTTTCACTTTTCTGAATCATTCTCCATCTAACGTGCATGGAAATAACTGGAGTCCTTCCACGTCTGCGTCGCACTGACTGCCGCCATTTACTTACACTCGCTAATGTGTCAAATACTACACATTCTGTAAGCTGCTGGCTCCAAACACACACTCCCTTGAGAGATTCAATCCCCATCATTACTGTTTCTTGCTCATTTATATGGTGTGCCTGTCTTCCCAGGGGATGTAGAGATTCTAAGCAAGAACCACGGAGCTGGAGAATATGGGGTCACTCCTCCATGTCTTGGGGCGAGGCAGTTCTAGAAACTGTACAGAAGCCTCACTCAGGGTCAGAACCTTACAGATTACAGCTGCGTTCCTTTGTACTACATTTACTCAGCCAGGGGGGAAGAAACTGCCAAAAGTAATTCATCTTTTTGATACCACTTCTACTCCACCTTTTCCACAGATGACTAAAAGGAAGTGATTCACCCACACAGGAAGCACCTTGACTGATGGGACTGTTTTTCCTGCCCCAGATGTACTCAGTTCACCATTATGTAAGCTAGAAGGAAGCACTCTGCTTCTCCTGCCTTGGAACATGTAACTGGTAGCTGATAAATATAAAACACTGCAAATAGATGCTTAAAAGAAAGTATTATAATTCTGTAATCTCAAGCCAGTGTTAAATGTGGTAAATAAGAAATCACTATTAAGTCTTACCTAGAGATTTTTGGAAAATAAAAAAAAGGAGAAATTATTTCCTGTTTGTCTTGCAAGGTTACTAAAAGAGAAATCCGGCCATCAGAATGTCCCTGCATTATGAACTGCATTCTATTATTTACAGCGTGGTCTGTTTCCTTCACTGTATCACCAGTTCTTGTGAGCAACAATCTTTACATACAGAACACAGTAGCCATGAAGTCTGTAAAAGAGTGATGTCACTATTTTTTAACAGAGTATTCTTTCATTATTTCTTCTGGAACATGCTAAAAATGAAGGCTGATTCAGTGAAAATTAGACTAAAAATTGGAGGCAATGCAGAGTAAACACACATGCAAGCGCCAGAGAGAGGCTTGGAACAACCCATGGTTCCCATAGTCATAGCGTACAGTACACTGAACCACACAGAGATCAAAAGGACAGTGCCCCAGGCTCGCTGTGTGATGCTCCAGGAGGTAATACATCCCCTAAAGCAGTATCGGCCTTTTTTTTGGTAGTACTAAGGCCTGAACCCACAGCCTCACTCATACTAGGCATGCATTTTACCACTGAGCTACCTCACCAGCTCTTTATTTTCTATTTTAAAATACAGTTTCACTGAGTGGCACTGGCTGGTCTTGAACTTGTGATTCTCCTGCCCTCTGCCCTGGCAGCTGGGATCACAGGCTTGTACCATGATGGCTACCTCCTCTAAACCACTTACGTTTTCACCTCTTTCCAGACTGTGCAGTCACCCTGTAGCTGCTCGATAAATGTTTCTTAAAGTGTAATCATTAACCCTCACACTCTAAATCTTCTCCAGAGTCAGTGTTTTAGCTACCAGCATCACAGGTTCTAGAGGCCACTGAGAAGACACTGCTGGCACTGGCACAGCTGAGAATGGAGATCCTGCCCAGATACCATCTGATGACCTCTATAAATAGCCTGCAGAATGTACTGTATAGATCCTGGCACCACAGGTCTATTTCCAGAAATTGGCCTGAAACACTTAAGAATCACAGAATGACAAGGTCAAGTACATTTACGGCCATAGTATTCAGAAAAAAAAAAAAAAAAAAAAAAAAAAAAAAAAAAAAAAAAAAAAAAAAAAAAAAAAAAAAAAAAAAAAGACAATTATATAGTCCCTTACAGTGTCGTCTACAGAGACACCAATTCAGTGATTTCACGTTATGGGAGAGGGAATGAACACTCAAGAGAAACTGAGGGACTCAGGTAAACAAAGACTGTTAGTGGCCCAACCCAATTAAAAATCAGGATGTCTGAAAGGAATACACCAACTAGGTGACACCCACTAGGTGAAAAATAAAAGCAGACAAATGGGAGACATTTTCCCATAAAAGCAAGTGCCTTGCTCTGTCGCCGACATCCCCAGAACACCCTCTGGCGCTTCTGCACAGGAAGCTATGGGGCCACAGGATAGCTTCAGAGGCCTCCACACAGCCCAGTCCTGGGGCCTGCGGGAAGGCCGACTGTCTTCCCACGGCGGCCAGCGTGCTGCTCCAGGCTGAGAGGCAGAGAATAAATGCTGGCTGCAGGCACACAGGGCTTTCATCAGCAGACACTCTCAGATGGTGAGAGGACGTGTGCAAAATGACATGCAGGCTGAGTCCGACGACAGTGGCAGGTGCAAGAGTGAGGAACTAGGGGGTGGGATGGGCTGGGCGTCCTGAGCAGCCAGGTTCTCTGGGTCTCTCTTCCCCAGACCTGCCCTGCTCTGGCCTCTTACCTCCTCTCTGCTAACATCCATGTTCCACACTGCAATCCCGCCATCTGAGGAGCAGGAGACGAGCTGCCTCGTGAGCTGAAGGTAGCAAAGGGCCTGCACCCTGTCACTGCAAACGGCACACAACAGACACAGGTCTCAGTGCAGAGAAACAGGGACACTGTCTTCATTTAGGCTCCAATCTCTTCCCTCATGCAAGCAGTAAGTGGCACTGTACCACTGAATATCTGGTATGGTACACAGGGGGTGGTAAATGGGGTCACACCGTAGACCACTTGGCTTATTATACAGAATTATGATTTTTCTAATATAAACACAGCTTTCAAATCTGTCATTCAGAATTTTGAGACAGGGACAGGATATAGACTATGGTTTTCTAAACCAATCTTCACGATTTCTCTTTCAAATGCACAAAATTTATTCATTTGTTCAGAAACAAAGAAGAAACAGGGGTGTAACTTCCCTACTAGAACACAGTCCGTATGAACACGCAGACACGATGATGACCCCAGCAGTGTGCACACACACTCCTGCCCTCTTTCTACAGGCCTTTCAGACCATTCTTCCAGATGATGCCCAGGGAAGAATCCCAGGCTGTGAACTTGTATAACTAATCTTTCCTTGCCTGAATTTCAACTTGATACTGATTACAGTAAATAGCCACAGCCTGGTTAACAACATGGAAGGAAGGAAAACCGGGTGAAGGGGTACAAGCCTTCTGTGTGGCCCGAGTCCTCGCCGGCAGTCTCTAACCCACACCTGTCCTAAGCAGTTATTACAGACGGTGGTATCAATGCTTGGAAAGGTGGCACATGCTCTCTGGACTAAGGAGGAAGGAAACTGTACTCTTTAGGGAGGAACAGAGCTGCTGAATACTAGATACTCAGGACACACAAAAAGGCATTAAAAGTGCACTTAGCCTTATGAAACTGCTGTCTTAAAAGACAAGGTTTGGAGAAAGTCTGGACCAAAACACTAATGCTTTCTCCTCGCTCCCCACACTCAGACTCCTGCCCCACATCACCAGAAGTCACGCACTGGTGGCCCTGAAGCAGGAGGGTCCGGCCTTTCCTGCCTCCGATGTCCCACATGATGATACTGTTGTCTGATGCTCCTGAGAAGAGTAACCGTTGAATCGGGTCCCACCAGAGGCAGGCAACACCACCTGGGAATTGGAAAGAGGGTGGGGTAAATGTAGCTCTGCATCAGGAAACGCACATTGGACAGCTGAAGTGTGAACTAGGACTGGCTGAGCCTTTAAAATCCTTCTCTGGGTCACAGAAAGGACCCAGAATACCCATTATCCAAAGCTATGAGAATAGGGTTTTCAATTGTGCACTAAGTAACTTTTAATATGTACCATGATTTATAAAGGTATGTTTTTCTTGTTCTGTATTAATAAATTATTAAGTAACCATACATGAAATGTTAATTCAGAAAATGCTACTGGAGAAAAAAGTTCCTACTAATAATATTATGAGAAAAGTTAGTGCAGTTTACCACTTTCATTTTATATTAAATGAAAATATACATTATTCCAGGTCTCGGGGACCTTGTAGGCATTTTAGCATAAGATGCCTACAATTAATAAAAGTGAATCTCTCAGAAAAAAACGCATGCAGGTAAACCAAACAATTATGCCAAAGAATTTAGGTAAGAATCCAAGCTTTACATTTCCCTCTATATTTTGGCTGGCTTATCAAATTTGATGCCCTTGGGAATCTTTTTTGCTACATATTTCTCTTTTAATGGGCCTTTACACTGTTATTATCTACCTAGGAAAAACTTTTAATTAACTAAACAAAATTGAACCAGTCACACAAGCTAATGATAATTTTGTACATATACAAAAACTTAAAATCATATTCATAAGCTCTCCCAAGATAAAAATGAAAAAAGAACTGTTCTGCACAATTAGCTTCAGGAGTCAAATCTGCACAATTCTGACGACTTACTCCTATGCCCTACGCAATGCAGCTGGAGCCTACAAGGAGACAAACAGGATCTGCCCTGTGAAAACCTCCAGGTAGTCACAGAGCCCCTCCTGTCCTTAGTAACTTGGAGGAAACCTAAGGGCCTGGAGGTCATCGGAGGACTAGTCAGAAATGGAACACGGTTTCCTCAGGGAGCGCTGCTTTTCGGCCCAAACCTATTCTAACTTGCTGTTCTCCCTTCCTCCCCTTTCCCCTAGGAAGCTCCTGACTTGACATAGTCTTTTTTATCTGGATGAGCTGGCCAGAATGTATAGCACACATTTCAGTTTCTGCACTTAAAACATTTGTCACAAATAGATCCGCCACTAATCCTTTCAAATCTTCAGTTCCTCAACTAAACCAGATAGCCTCCAAGATTCCAATTTCTAACTCGTATCAGAACTTTGATGACATGAGGACAAACTGGACTCAAACTCAGCGCTCAATGAACATAACTTATTATGCATATGTATGCAGCAAGCTATCCAATATGGCCAGTAAGTTTTCAGAATCCCTTCACATGGCCCTGTCGGCTCACCGCACTAGAGAAGGAAGCACATTTCATCCAGTAATTCATGTTCCCCAGTCCCTAGCCAGAGTTGCCTAAATATCAGGCTGAACCAGGCCACACATTTCTTCTAATGGTATTGACCTAGGAGGTTCTGCTTAATGTTCTACAAAGTACAGATTAAATGATGATAATAATGACAATTCTTCTACAGGTCTTACTATTTATAGGGAACTTTGAAGATCTTACGAAAACGAAAGGGTAAACAATAAAGTATTACCCATTCAAGCAATTTAGAAGGGTTTTTCAACAACATGAAACTCAACCTTCCCTTCTCTTAGTTCTCTCTCTAAATTCCATCAAAGTAAGAACCGACAGATCATGGCCAATCATCAAACTGATCTGACAGACCATGAAGAGTCACTCATTCATGAAACCATGAAGATGAGAACTGAATTTCAATGCTTAAGTCAGTGAGAACCCGCTGGGTCGTAATGCGCCTACCTTCATGCCCTTTGAGGGTTGTGATGACTGTGCACGCGTTCTGCTCAAGCTTCAGCAGGGTGATCTGTCCAGAATAATCGCCAACAAATGCGTACTGAGTGTCAAAATCATATCTGAGGAGAAGCAGTCAAGGACATACAGCATGACTCTGTCAAAGTCTTCCCATAAAAATGACAGCAGCTTCAGTCAGAGTTGGAATGTAGAAATCATACACTAAACAGAATAAGCACAAACCTGAAACTATAATAAGAGAGGAAGTGCTCAAATGAAAATTACACAATGCATAAATACTGAAAATAAAAGTTAAAACAGCTAGAATTATGGGAAAAGTTAATACTCATTCATCAAGAATTCAGTGAGTTCTTTGTACACCAATTCCTAAAACTGGCTTTAAAAGAGATAACAGCTGGTAGTTCTAATCGAGTTATAATAAAGTAGTAAGTCAAATGATTAAATAATGAAAATAAGAACACTGGAAAAAATGGTCTTCTTTGAAATATTTGTAAAAATAATGTCAAACTGGCAACAAATATAGGGCCTAGATGAGTTAGCATTAAATGAAGAGGATGATTTGCTCTACATTACCATGGGTAGTTTAATAATTCAAAAGCCAGTTACCTGTGGCAGAAGTAAATTTCCATTCAAGGTATGTTAACTACTGGTAAAAATTCATTACTTTCTCAATCAGTTCCCACATTTAAGGGAAATGTAGTCTATGTACCATAGGACACCTACTATTTGAACACGATAACTGCTACTGGTCCAGAAGACAAATAGAAGGAACACAAGCCAGGCTATGGATACGACCGTGCCATGTTCTACAAATTAAATCCATTCTTGCCAATGACAGAAACACTAATTCAGAACACAGTACTTCTGAGTATTTTTCCTTAATCTGAGCTGGTGTGGGGTACTATTTTTAAATATTTAACTATCTCATGTTTTCCATTCACTTGAAGTGGAAGTTTTTAATAAAAGTTCTGATAGGAAAAGGATTTTACAATGCCAGGCCTTTCACTCTGAAACTTCCCCGGCATATCTGCCTGTTGTGGGTAGTCTCGACCCTGTTGGCCATCATGGAACCCAAAGCAGCCATGAGCCAGAATGAGCTCTGTATGAAACAAATTCCACACAGTAGTGTGGGTTTTTAAGGTGATTTTTAACATTTTAGGGATCCTAAAGCACCTTTGAGACTATTGTAAGGAGGACAGACATTACATGGATACATGTACATGTGTGTATACATATAGCATGAAACACAAATTTTATATAAAATGCCTTTAGGTCACTTATGAACCCCAGAGTCTATGTATTATATATCCTTGCTATATATTTTTGTGGAAGATCTGCAAATAATGACCAGATGATCAATTCCTTTTTCCTTTCTTCATAAAATTTCAATTTGCAATGCAAAGCAGTAGAGGAAAGGGATGTATTAACGAGGGCTTAGAGATTTCCATAACCTTATATTTAAAAATGACCGTGTCCTAGCAGAGAATAGCATATTCATTTAATTCTATTAAACCCATTTTATACCAAAGAAAAGTAAGATTCAGGAATTCTTGTATTGTAGGTGAAATACAAAGGAATCATTCTTTCAGTCTTTCGATCTCAACAACTGATGATCAGATCCAAACCAAAGTACTAAGAAAAAGAGGCCCGGAAGGAGCAGCCTGGAGGCGCAGAGGATACTGTAAACATGAAGCCCAGGAGGAGAAGAAGTGCCGCCCCAGCATGCTGCCGCTCCGCGTGCACATCCAGCTCACGCACTTGTCGTGGCCAGTGCTGAGCACCCACTCCGTGGCCACGCTGAAGACGATGGCAGACACCCTGTTCTGATGAGCTGCCGGGAGAGAAAGGGAGAAATGTGACTTTCAGAAATAACTCCCCACCTGGAGGCTACCAAGCCACGGATCATTAAAGAGCAATATTCAAGAGCTATTCAGTAACAGATCAGAGAACGGGTGTCTGCTGTTTGGCTTTTGTCTTGGTTTTATGCTTATGCCTAAGAAAACATTTTTAGTTTATTCTAAAAAACCCTAGCTATCAATGAGTTCCACACAGAAGGCAGCGTTCTTTTTTTTAACAGAGCAATTTTTTAAAAACTGTTTATTCCTTCAGTGGTTGATCTGAAAAACATGGGCACTGTACAGAGCACCTGCAATATTCTGTAATGAAAAAAGTGACAAAACATTTTGCTTCTGGAATAACTTTTCTTTACACAAAGACAAAGTATGTTCAAAGTTCTGTACTCTAAAATAATACCTGGGAATGAGCACGCTCTTGTGTCTGTCTTCCAACTTTTGAAATATTTCTAGCTCAACTGTAAGCCACACCAGGGCAGTGATCTGACTCTACCTCATCTGGTACAGCACCTTGCGCGCAGCAGGTAGCAGGTGTTAAATAAATGACCAGTCTGATGAATGAAGTCAGAGACTACCCAGAAAAGGTGCTGTACAACTTGGAATTCTGCCCAAAAGCAAGCAACACCAGGTACAGCTGGTGCTGGCATGTCATGTAGAACAGTCAGATACTCATGGTGGGCCGAGACTTAAAGCACGCTCTACAGCAACTCACCTTGAACTCAAGCAATCCAACTCCAAGCTGATGACTAAGTGATGCATGTTCTGTGGCTCAGTGTTTATTTGTTTGTTTTCCTGTTTTAATATTTCTAATTCCCACAAACAGAGGTTATGTACATGCCCATTTTTACACAAGGAATCCATGCCCAAAGTTTTGCAAATAATTGATTAACTTGGTCTGCCTGTCCCCAGACACTTTTCCAGTTTAAATCTACAGTTGTCAAATTCAGGACAGTGACAAGATTTATGCAAGGTCATGGCAAAGACGCTGGTGTGAATAGTCGATTACCTTTTCTCAGCAAGACCTGTGCTATTTCTAAGATTACATCCTTTCCGCTGTTTTACTTTTTAGATATTCTTTCTCTTATGAAATTATAGTGAAATATGGTAACGCTTATTATGCTTCATTTTTAAAAAACTGATGCTTGACAAAAGAAAAAAAATATTTGGCATACCTTAAAGCCTATAAAAAACTGACAGCCATAATACACAACGGGATATGTAAATGAGAAATAATTTGAAAAAGAACTTAATCGTGAATAAAACAACATTAAGGCATTTGGTTTTTGGCAAAAACACTGGTCAGGCACATGATAAAAGGTCTCCATATTCCTAGGTATATATTTAATAAAAGGTTTACAGATTCTTGATTTTTTTAAAGAAAAACACACTTGTAGTGACAACTGAGACGTCAAAGTTGTTTCAGTTGTAATCACACTATAATGAGTATATGTTATTCAATAGTGTAAGACTGTCACTACTGTCACAATACAGTTTCCAGAAATGAAGCATCAATTTCAAGTCCATGGTCATGATTGTATTACTTATCTCTCAAGCTAGGATCAGGTTAACAGTATCTAGAGAAAAGCAATTTAGTCTTACTAAAGTTCAAAAATGTTTTTCCTGAATCCTAAAATTCACTAAGACCAAAATTCACTAAGATAAACTACATTTATCTAACACATCTAGACTCTAATTTCACCTTTATCCACAGCCTGAAACACAAAATTTGAGGCTGTTATGCCTCAGGCAAAGTTTCTGTGAATCAGCTAATTGTTCTGTCAGGAACACACAATTTAGTCAATTATTTGACTCTGCCATTTCAGTCTAAAGTTAACAAGGAAATTTGTTTCTATTAAGTGTATAAACTTAATGTACAATGTAGAGTTAAAAACTAGAAAAAAAGTGTAAATAAAGTTTAAATTCCAACTGGTAACATTTTCACTACCAACCTGGCAAGAAAAAAACTATGAAAACTTCATGTGTAGGAGCTCTCAACCACTATTCATGGGATTGTAAAACATTTACATGACTGCTGAAACAATTTACAAAACAGATCTAGAGCAGTGGCAGCGAACCTATGGCACACATGCTGCAGAGGGCTGTTTGTATTACTGAAAGCTGTATAAGGTTTGCCACCACTAATCTGGAGGATTTAAAAGACTTAAATATTTCACTCAGTTATTTCTACTTATAGCAATTTGTCTTAAACATAAATAATCAGAATTACAGAACGAGAATCAGTGTAATAGCCGACAATCACACACAGTCATCCACAGCTATAAACTGTATACAGATATTCTTTGCTTAACAACCTGTGTAAACAGCTGTTAGATGCAGGAATGCAAGCAGCAGCCCAGCCTTATGGGGGCCTCTGCTACAGAACAGTGCTGCAGTTTTTGGTGACTGTACTGTACAGTATAGTACTGTAGTCTATGTTGTTATACACTGCAACACTGATGTAAGAGTTAAGCAAATAAAAGCAAAGTTATCGAGTTGGAGTATTCTTTACCCGTTTCTTTCTCTGAGTATTGTAATGTACAGACTATATACAATTCCTCATTTAGTGACCAATTCATTTAACGACCTAGTTGCAGGAACGAAACTGTTATTACATGAGGAATGTCTGCAGGCTCACAGAGATGTACACAAACATACATACTGTATACAGTAGTGAGTTATTAAAACGGGAAAGTGCTGTTTACGTCCAACAGTAGAAGAATGGTTAAATTAATTCTCACACACATACAAAATACACAAAATTTTAAATGTCAATGAACAGGAAAGAATGGTAAATAACTCTAATTGTCTTTCACCAAGTTATGGTAACTAAACTAAAAAGTTAACATGAAAAACCAAGTTTGATCACAGAAATGATGTTCTAGTTCTGGGTGTATAACTACATGCATCTGTGTGCAATAAAGTGTACAGGTGTGCCATACGCACCTGGGTAGGTCTTGATAAAGTTCATTTTATTAAAATCTTCAGAAACGTGAAATTCCTAAAAGCAAACATATACAATAAGAAAACAATTATATTTTTTAACACAAGAGAAACTGAACTTTCAAAATGAAATGAGGTCCAAATGTGGCTGTCATAAGACCTGGAGGCTGTGACGAGCTATCTAGGGTGATAGGAATTACTCCTTTCATCAGACCCATTCACGGGCCAGTGAGGAGGCAGATGGACTTGCATAAAGAAGCAGGCAAAGTACCACTGATCAGGACAGTATTTTTATCCAGTTCTTCTTCCACAAGTGAATGCTATATGTAAGTTCTCCCTCTTTTGCTAATTTCGCTGTCTTGGCCAAAAGAAATCCAAGATGATGCACGAGGAGCAGAACTGCAAAGGCCCTTTAGCAACAGAGATCACAGATAGGGAGAGACCAAGTCACAGTGTAGCTCAGAGGTTCAGAGGGGCAAGTTTAGACTTATGCAGTGCACAATGTACTCCCAAAACTTTGTCCTCCTTTTATATTCCTTTTTAAAAGACAATGCGCTTTATAACTTGGGAAAAAGTATGTACTTTTTAATGAAAAAAAAATGCTTCAGCATAAAATAGAAAAAATAAAACCCAAAGAAAAGACACTACTTAAAATTCTATTGATTGATACTAAATTGTTAAGTTCTTAAGTGTCTGGGGAACACAGACATCATGAGTTGCTGACCGAAATACAGACTCCCTGGTCTCATCTTGCTTTGCCAAGCACAAAACTACATCTGCCCTGCATGTACTGCCCTGCATGTACTACGCATCGCGGGGTGCAGGGTCACTGGGTCAACTGCTAACTGATGCTAACTTGGGCCAACACTGTCCCTGTCCACCAAACAGCCCTAAGAGCTTATACGCTGTCCTGCAACTGAGAAATCTACGCTTTAAACAAAAGCCATGAGAAAGGTCCCTGGAGAGGGAAACGCAGGACCAAGGGCAGCCCTGGAAAACCGCTTGGGGTTTGCACTTGATGGCTTCTGATTCATAAATCTGTGTACTTCATCATGACCTTCCTGCAAAATTCTCACTAGAGAAGGGGAGCTGCGGTCTTCACCACTGCACAGTGGGTCGATCACCAACGGTGTATGCGCAGCAGCCCTTGCTGCCTGCCTCCTGCTGCGTGACATGCCTGGGCAGGAGCCTGAACTTCCTCCTCGCTCTTTCCTCCTGGCCCTTAAACAACAACAAAAAACAAGGCCTCTTTAGTTTAAAAAGTAAAGCAAAAACAACAGTAAAATTCTAATCGTACTACAGTGTTCCCTGTCACCTTCTCAGCCAAAAGCTCCCTGAAGATCAGCTCCCACTGGCTACCCTCGGACTGCCTCCTCCTGGTCACCCCAGGGTCCCCGAGGCCCCCTCGGACTGTGTCCTCCTGGTCACCCCAGGGTCCCCGTGGCTCCCCCTCCTGTGCATACGAACGCTCCTCCCTCCGCCTCCGCCAGCCACCTGCACACCAGCGGCCTGGTCTCAGTCTCTCCTGGTACCTCCTCAGGCTTGCACTGTTGGACCGTCTGCCCTTCCGGCCATTCTGCCCCTTCTGCCCCGACTCTCCTGGGGGTTTCAGTCCTGACTTTCCCTTAACACCGATGCTCCTCAGCAAATACGGCCTGCCTGTCTGCCCTTCTCAGTCCACCTGCTGTCCCTAGTTCACAGCCCCACGCAGTTCCCACAACGTAGTTCCCACAGTATTCTCCACAGGCAGACAAGAGCTGACACCGGCCCAGAGCAAATCCTTGAGGTTCAGCCTCACCCACCCAATTGTCAAGACTGAACTCATCTTTTCTGTCTCCTGGGAAAGGGTGAAAGTCATACCCACATCCAGTCAAACATCAGACCCTGCTTCCTTGAAGCTGGCACCTCTCCTTTGCAACTAGAGCAGTGTTCCTCCATCTTGGGGTGGCACCTTGAAACAGCCCTGTACCTGGCATCCCTAATTTCAGCCTTACCCCTCAAAACCATCCTCCATATGCTGGTACCCTGAGATAACAGAAACTAGAAACCTCACAGTTCACCATTCCCTTGCCTAACACTCTTTGATGGCTGCCCACGCTGCAGAATTTCCCCAACACATTCTGTCCTCAGGTTTGTCTAGTGGCCTTGCTAAAATAGAATGGCAGGGGCACTGTGTTCTCTCCTGATGGTGGTGTCCTCAAGCTGTACAGTGCACTTCTTTTCCTACTTTAAATTGGCTCAAACTCACTCTGCAGTCTGTTTCTTTTCCTACCTTAAATAAAACTGCTACCATTAAAAAATAAAAATAATAAAATAAAATGCCCACCTCCTTCCTGGTGAAGGTAAAGCTGTGGGTCTCACACGGAGTCAGAGGATGTGTTACCGTAAGTTCCCTAGATAATCTGTATACCTACGCAAGTTTGGGAAACAGCTTATAAAAAGCTGTCTAACTTCTTTAATGCCACACTCAAGGGTCATTATCTGCCCTGCTTCACCAGCTGCCTCCCTAATGCTGGCTTCAGAAACTCAGGGCTTAGGGCTGGCCCCGTCTCCCCTAACTTCCTCCCCAGGTGATCACTGTCACTCTCACGGCCAGAAGTGACCTGCATGCTGACGCAGGCCATCCCTTGCGCTCTGGGTTGTCTCACCATTTGGATGCCTTGCTGGTATCTCAAAACATGGCCAGTTCCTCCTTGTCCCCTTGCTTCCAACAGGGACACCACTGTCTAACCAGCTTCTCAGGCCGAAGACTTGGCGTCACCTGACCCCTTCCTCTTCCTGCCCACAGCCAATGTCACACAAGTGTTCGGATGTAACTCAAACCCATCCACTCTGTCGCCCTCACTGCCACTGTGTGCGCCCCTAGACTGCTACGACAGCCCGCTCCATTCCTGCTGCCTTCCAGTCCTCCAAAAGCAGCTACACCAATCCTTTTAAAACGTAAATTACATGTCATTCATCTGTCCGAACCCTTGTAACGGCTTCTCACTGAACTTACAGTAAAATTTAAAACTTGATCCAGACCCTACAACGCCCTGGTCTCTGCCCCTGAGGGGTCCCTCCCTCTCACTCAGCACCACCTGGGCATAACCACCAAATCCCTGAACACACACAGATCTACCTCAAGCCTTTGCAAAGCATTTGCTTCCAGAAACTTCCCTGGCTTTCTATCTCGCTAATCTGGGACAAGACAGTCCAACAAGTAAAGAATAGTCTTTAACAAAGGCTGCTGAGATAATTAGATATCCACATGCAAATGAATGTGTATGGAACACTCTCTCACACCATATATAAGAACTAACTCACAATGCAGCAAAAGATCTAAATGTGAACACTAAACTATAAGCTTTTTAAAAGAAAACATAGGTATACATTGTCATTTATTCCTATTAAAATAGGTATAAGTGACCATGCACTAGGCAATGGTTTCTTAGGCATTATACTTAAAGCACAAGTAGCCCAAAAAATAAATTTAAAAATTTTTGAGAAGACAACACATAGGATAGGAGAGAGTATTTGCAAATCATATGTCTTACAAGGATCTAGTATCTAGCATGCACAAAAACCCTTACAACTCAAAACTGAAAAAAACAATTAAAAATAGGCAAAGGACCTAAACAGACAGTTCTCTAAAGATACGCAAATGGCCAACAAGCTCACTGAAAGATGCTTAGCACCATTAGTTATTTGGGAAATACAAGTCAAAAACCACAATGAGGTATCATTTCATAGCCACCAGGATGCCCATAATAAAAACAAAACAAAAACAGAAAGCAAGTGTTGGCAATGATGTGGAGAAGCTAAAATCCCCTGCCACTCCTGGTGGAAAAATGCAGTGATGCTGTCATCCTGGGAGACAGTTTGGTGGTTCTTTAAATGTTTAAATGTTAAATACACCAACTCCACTCCTATATATACCCAAGTGGATTGAAAACATACATTCACGTTACACATGAAATGTATACAGGATGTTCAATGCTGCATTATTTCTAACAATCAGAAAGTGAAATAATCCAAATTCCTATCAACTCATGAAACAAAGTGTGGCTTATCTCTAAAGTAGAATACTAGTCCACCACAGAAAGGAATGAAGGGACTAATTCAAGTTACAACACGGGTGAACCCTGAAAGGACACGCGAAGTGAAAGGCGACAGACACAAAAGGTAACACCAGAGACACTGGGTCAGGTGTCCAGCAGAGACACATCCCTGTATTCAGAAAGGGGACCAGTGATTCCAGAGGCTGAGGAGAAGAGGGGCGGGCAGTGACTGCTCACGGCTCTGGGGCTCTCTGCGGGATAGAAAGATGTTTTGTAGGTAGAGAGTGGCGATGGTTACAGTTTTTAGAATACATTATCAAACCACTCAACTGCATAGTTTAACATGGTGAATATTATAGTATATGAATTATTTAGGGAAAAAGTAAATATGTGCACATAATTAGACCCATAAAACACCAGTCCAAAATAGATTTAGAATTTCAGTATCTGGCCAACAGGTAACATGAAGAGATGCCTGACACAGTTTGAACTGCGTCCCCGCCTGCTCAGTGTCACAGTGACACTCACAGTAACTGAGACTCTGCCTTCAGCATGGAAGGACAGGATCTGCGAGGGAGCTGAGCTTTACGGACAGCCTGGGCACCCGGACAACCATCCTGACAGCGCTCTGAGCTCCATGGAAATCACTTACAGTGAAGCATTAATTTAAAAAACACATGGTTAGGCTTAACATCTCTTTTTTTGGAACCAGGAATCAAACTCAGGACATCGCGCTTGTCAGGCAGGCGCTTGAGCTGCTGAGCTATATCCCTGACCCAACATCTTTCTTCTTTTGAGACAGGGTCTCACTTTGCAGTTCAGGCTGATTTGGCCCTGTACTCACTGAGTACTCCAGGCTGGCCTCAAACTTGCAGCGATCCTCCTGCTCTCGAGGGGTGGGATTACAGGTGTGCACCACCATGTCTAGGTGGTAACTTTATTTAAATAAACTGTCTAATATCAGCAAACACGGAGAGGTCAAAACAAAGACTCTAATGTACTGAATACCTTCCGCAAGCTACCTACCATGACGGTTCCGTTATCCTGGCCCACAAATATCCGCCTGCTGTCGTGATGGTAAGCCATGGCAGAGCAAGGAGCTGTCGAAAAGACAGAGGCCACGTTACTAGCAAGCTCGGCATTTTCAGTTGTTGTTCGAAGTGTATTATTATTACAGCTATACAATAAATATTTTAAAAGGAGGACAAATTTGCTTTATTATGAAATTATGTAAACTAAAAATATAATTAATATTCTTCTATAGTTTAAAATTCTAATTCTAGAAATCTCATTTTTATAATTCTGGGTAAAGGGAACCAGCTGATGTCTCATCTGACTGAAATCCCAACCACCTGGGAGGTCATTCACCCTCAGCCACCACCACCAATCCCTATCGAAGTCAAAGAGCAGCCAGGGCCAGGGATATAGCTCAGTGGCACAAGTGCCTGCTTGGCAAGTGCAAGGTCCTGAGTTCGATTCCCAGTACAAAACAAAAAAAAAAGAGCAGTCAGAAGCAGTACATGCCTATAATCCTAGGACTTGGAAGGCTGAGGCAGAATGATCACTGTGAGATCAAGACCAGACTGGGCTACGTAAACAAGTTGAAGGCCAGCCTGAACTACATAGTGAGACCCTGTCTCAAAAAAAAAAAAAAATAAAATCAGCCAGAAACCATTGAAAGTGGGGCCCCTAGCATCAGAATTTCTACTCCGTGGCACATGTGAGCAGGCTAGGAAAGCCACCCTGGGATTTCTTTTATCCTCTCAGTGGTTAAAAAAATGTTCCCTTTTGCAAGGACACGCACAGCCCAGTCTGCAGTGACTGGGGCCAGGAGGTGTAGACAGGTTCTCTCCCAGGTTCCACTGTACCTGGGAAAGCCCCTGCCTCTTCTTGAGCACACGTCCTCCCTGGACTACCTGTCCCTCTTCCAGAAGTCAGGGCGCACAGAATGAGTTTCAGACAGGAGAAACTCCAAATTGTCTGCTGCTAAAAATCAGAAACAAAGCAATACATGGAATACTTGGAAAAAACAATGTCTGGGTTTTTTTCTGGCTAAAAGTTTTTAACCAACAACAGAAGAATCACAACCAGAGAATGCATTCTGGGAAAACAAAACAAAACAAGCGAAGTTGACTTTGCTTTTAAATAAAATTCATTTAAAAAAAGAAGAAGGGTGTGGTGATGCACAGCTGTAATCCTTGTACTTGGGAGACTGAGGCAGGAGAATCACAAGTTTGAGGCCAGCCTGAGTTACATACTCAGCCACTGTCTCAAAAAACAAACAAGCCAAAGAAAGATATCTTCCTTGTGAGGTCATTATTGGAAAATAGTTTAAAGTTCTCTTGCTGCAATGGACTGAGATTCTTCACCGAAGAAGACAGTACTAGAAAGTGTAATACTGGGTTTGCACAGAAGAAAAAGACACAGGCGACAGCACGGTCAAAGCAGAGAAAGAGGCTAACTGCAGTTGCACTCAAGAACTATACAGTTGAAAGACGGGTAGTGAAACTGTGCACAATTCAGTAGGGTTCACTGAAGGCCACACACCATTACCACCATACTGATGTTTAAGATTATAAAGAGCAATCATGTGTAAGAATCAGAACCATGAACATACATGCATTTTTATATGCTCAACATGCTTTTCCATTATCAGGTGCAAAAAAAATCAATGGTGCTTTGATGATTTCAAAGAATTGTTACCAGTTTTACATGCTCATCAGTTGGTACTAATTTTTGTCGCACTAGTGCTTTTGAATTCTTTGATCCCCAACCACATAACCAACAGTGCAAATATGCAAAATCCCTCTTCTGTGTAAAAATGTCAACGTGTAATGTGATGAAAGAGAATTTCTGCAATTAAAAAAATATAAAAAGCTTCCCTCCTTTGTTTGTTTGGATTTTTTTCCCTCTTTTGTTTTGTATATAGTGATGCCCAGGCTTTTTTCCTGGACAGCTTTTTACTGAGATAAGCAATTTAAATTTTAAAAAGAAAAAGAAGGGCTAGATACAGTCTTATAAACAAGAAAAACACAGATCCACATCAGTAGACTTTTAAGAAACTGTCACTGCAGTCTAAAATCATATGCTTACAACCCTGACCAGGGAGCCGAGCCCACCCCACTGCGCGCTTTGTTGGCACAGGCTCTGGTTCTCTAGGGACACAGCCAGGGCCCTCCACATACTTACTCTTTACAACTGCTCTCACGTCACAGTAACAAAGCGAGTCATCATCAGAGACACTCTGGCCCACAGAATCTAAATATTTGCTGTCTGGCTCTCTACAGCAAAAAATGTTGTGGACCTACTGTGGTGGACAGTGCAGTATGAGAGTTACAAACAGGCATGGATTATGATTCCAATCACAAGTGATCGGCTGAATCTCTTTGGCCTCAGTTTTCTCACCCACAAAATGATAAACATATCCTCTACCTTGCACAGCATCCACCTTGTGCAGCAGGTGTAGTGATTGCACGAACTGGTATTATTAAAGAAAGCCTTGAGGCACACAGGAGAACAGAAACAGAGTCACTTTTCTTCAGCTATAAGGGATGCTAAAAGTGACTTCTGTTTAGTGAGGTGGTTATGGAACCAGTGGACAACCTCAGGCAATATACAATACAAAGCACTGCCTCAGTGATCAGTCAAGTTGCAGGGAGAAGTTTACATTGGTGAGTAACCATGAAAACACCTTCAACTGGGTAATCTACAGAGTTTTGAGAGTCACCATGACACTTTTCCTGTATTTCGAACTTAAATAGAAGTCATTCTAACATAGAGAAGCTTCTTAAACTTGATCTGTGATGTTTTCTTCAGACCCTGCTCTTGCAGTTTTGTCGGCAGACACAGGCCCAGAGGGAGGCCGTTAAGAAGCCTCTGGAAGCCGGGCACGGGTGGGCAGTGACACAGGCAGGTGTCAGCACACACTGCAGTCGCTTTCCATCCCCGTGAGCTGCGACCTGCCGCTCAGTGAGGCCAAGGACGGAGAGAGCCACATCCTGTAAGACCTAACAGCCTACAGAGCACACCTTTCTGTTGCTTTTGGTGCCCTGGGAGAAAAACTTAATTTTTTTTTTTTTTTTTGGGTCTTTTCCAGGCAGCATCATGCCATGCAGTTCAGGCTGGCCTTGAGCTTTGTAGCTCAGGCTGGTCTTGAACTTGCAACAATCCTCCTGCCTCAGCCTCCCAACTGCTGGTATTACAGGTGTGTGCCACCATTCCTGACTAGGAAAACTAATTAGAAAGTTGTACTAAGTAGTTGGGGAAAATAAATCCAAGGAGATACAGGACACAATCCATCTCAGTCTCTATTCTCATGAACGCGAACTCAAGGTTGCGGACTCTAAGAGATTAAGCTAAAACCAAAATAAGAGCTATGGAGAAGGGTGCAGTGGGAGGAGTAACGGCTCTGCCGCCAGTGAGCTTTCACCAAGGACAACAGAACATTCCCCAGCCCTGGAATGAGTTCCTCCTGTTGCTACTTCCCCTATCAGACCTATGGCCCGGCCACTGGGAAGTAAGGCAGCATCAGCCCAACGGAAGCCTATTTTGTGCTCATTATACTAAGATATTGGTCACTTCCTATTTCACTGTGAGAATTCAGGGTGAGAAACCAGGTTCACACATCCGTAGTACATGAATACTTGGATAACAAGAAGGTCCGAAAGCTTGGCACAGTAAACGACGATCCGGTTTTCAGCTCATCTTCCAATGTGCTATATACTGTAAAATTTTATCATTCTTTTGATAATAGTTGTACTTATAATGTGCTAAAACATCTATTTCATTTTCAGTGAATGACTGTTAAAGAACTCAGCCAGCCTGCCCAAACTATTGGCTGACAGAACAAATGTAAATTCTGACATACTATCAACCTTTTATGAGAACTGTTACAGATACCAAATACTGCACGCACAATGGAATATACACATAGATAAGAAAATCAATACTAAGAAGGGAGGCGCTTGGGAGAAGGACTCTAATTACAGCTCACAGGCTGCATAATTGGCTTTCCCTGTTTCTCAAACTCACAGCTTTGGAATTCTACTTAGGAAAGCTGTGGACAGTGTCCACAACATTTAGGACAGCTGTTAAAAGCTCTTCTTTGGGGATCATCAACATGACATTGGGAACAGCCCATACCAAATCTTTTGTCTTCCCGTAAGGGTTGTCTGAATGCAGAAGCCCTTAAATGAGGAAAATACCTCATTAAGACCAAAGCCTAAAGGAAATCTGCAGACTCGGATGCCTTCCTGTGGCTATCTGGGATGGCAGCAGTCACCCCCATGTGGCCTTGGGTGACATCCAGGCATTCTCTGTAGAGCTTTGTTCTCCAAGGGCTTTAGGAAGGAAGTGGGACAGAGGCCTTCAGTGTCTCCTAGATTTGCCTAAAGGGCTACAATTTATGTAATTTTATGTCATGACATCTGAGGGCTATTTTAAAGTCTTCATGCTTTAGCCTGGGAATTTATGTTTACGGTATGTCTGTAGATGAGAAAGATGAGAAAATCTTTGATTTAGAAAGTGTTGTACTTTGGGCTACATCCCTCTGTAATACCCTCTGTTAGGGAAAAGGTGCAGCAAAAGGCCTGTCATAACTACAGGCACATACAGAGTGTTGTTTTCAGGGCAAGGACCAGTTACTATGACTATAAAGCTACGGCCATAATTTGCAAGGGAAACGGATGGGTGCGAGCCCTTTTCCCCTTTCGGGGAGAGGAGCTTCCCTTGTTCTATTTCATACTTTCTCCAGTTTTGTTCCAGTCTGCTTCAGTTAAGCTGACAGAACCAACTTCCTTTGCAAACATTTTCCTGTAGCTTATTACAGCCTCTCAGCAGTATGAGGCAACTAAGAAACTCGTTCTGAAACCCAACGGCAATTTCCAGTCAGACATTTTGAAACTTTCATCATTACAGGCATCAGAATCACCGCCTTCATGGGGAGCAGTCACAAGACTTACAGGCTGTGGTGTGGTAAATGCTGGGCCAGTACTGGCCACTGTCTCTCTTCAGCCATACTCGGAGAGTCCTGTGGAGAAACGAGGAAAAATAGTTTTAGTTTCTTTTGTGCTCCAGAAAAACCTAAGTTGACAAAAAATTCCAATACCATTTCCTAACTGATCTTATAATCAACCGGACAAACTCATGTACACATGTATATATACACAGATATAGAATAAAACATAATTTATGTAGTGTACACACATACATTATATACAGTTACATACAGTGCGGCTCCATACAAGTTTATATGGTACCCACTAGTCACTCAGATAATTTTAATGATATGGGAACATTTTGTACATAAGGATATACAAAGAAAACCGGGCACCACTGACTGCTTTTCTTGGTAAGACAAATTGCACGAACGTGGTCGCCTTAGGAAGTTGGCAGATCTCGGTGGAAAAGAAAATGCTCCTGGAGGTGGGGGCAGAAAGAAAGAGGGTCTGCACAGCAAGGCCCAATTCTCCAACAGCTCTCAGTTCTCAGGCTTCACGCCCAGGAGGAAAGCGCCCCATGCCCTGTCTCTGAGCCTCTTTCTCATCAGGGCTCACGCAGGGCATGAGGAAATCCTGTGCAAGTACAGGGAAATGACACAGGACCGAAACAGCTACAGTTGAACACTTGGGCTCCCTGCAAAAGCAGCGAACATAGGGCACTGCAGGCCACCCCTGAGCTCACAGAACCCCAGCCCTGTCCAGGCCACTGGGGTCCCACTGGGCTCGGCCGTCTGCCTCTGTAGTGACCCCTGCCCGCCCACCCTTCCACAGTCAGCTCTGTCAGGCTTGCTTACACTTCAGCAGCAACACGGATTCTGGCACACGGTAGGAGCTGAGTAAATGTTTGGTCTTAGACTGATACATAGCCTTCCCTTTTTCTCTCTTTTTTGGAGTTCAAGACAAGTAAAACTGGTCATATGGAGGAAAATCTCAGAATAGTAGTGGCCTCTGGGGAGAGGATGACAGGAAGTCAGGAGGGGAACAGCAAGTCTTTAGCGGGCTTTGGCTCGGGGTTCGTTTGTGAGAACTTGCCCAAGTGCGCTGAAGAGTCTTACAGACTACTGTGATAGAATATGGCCTTCACTCATGCAAATGAACATGATCACGGACCACAGTGAGGTGAAAGCTATTTTACTTGGGAACTGGGTAAAACCATTAGGGCTAATGCAACCTGATCAATCCTCTAATCCAACTATCAGGTTATAGAAAAAACAGAGGGTAGAGGAAAAGCAGCATGACAGACGCAGGAAAGTCTACAGATAAATTGAGCACTTTCTTCTACAGATGATTTGAAAGAGGGAAAAAAAACAGAGCTGGAAAACAAGACTATGACTCGTGAGCTTTAAGAGATGTATCAAGCAATTAAAAAGCGCACACCTCTTTGGATCCCGATTCAAACTTTAAAATATGTGCAACATGGTAATAAGGGTTATAAATAAACACTAACAAGGGTTCTAGTGTTGATATTAAAAATTATTGCTCATTTCTTTAGGCATGATAACCATGTGACTGCTTTTGTCTTTAAGAAGTGAAAAATAAACCACATGTGGTGGCACACATCTGTAATCCCAGCACTCAGGAGGCTTTGGTGGGAGAATCCCCACAAGTTCAAGGCCAGGCACACAATGAATTACACAGTCAATTCAAGCCCAGCTTGAACTACAAAGCAAGACCTCCTCTCAAACCAAACCAAACCAAACCAAACCAACCCAACACAACAGAATAACTCCTAAATTTCACACTGGCCCTCACTTGTCATCAGCATGACCACCAGAGCCCAGCTCTCAGGACTCTTCCTGGAGTCACCCCCTCTCCCGTTACCTACTAGACTCTTCCCACTCTGGCCCGCTCCCAGTACACCGCTTACACCACTGCTGGGCTCAGCACACGCTGTGGTCATCTCAAACCCAGGGCTCAACTGGCACACTTAGTTTCTATGACTTCCCAACTGAAGCCCCATCCCACTGAGGGGTGTTCTTAAGCTCCTCCCAAACACCCACTCATCATGTTCTAAGTCCGTCTACTTCACTGCCCTAGTAAGAACTCTTCTCTCCAGGTAGGGGATTTTCTAGGCAGACGGCAGGATGGATGCCATTTCAGTACAAGTCCTTCATCTAAAGACTCAATGGAAGCTTCTAATAATGGTTCTTAGAACTGAGCTACTAATGTACTATCTTGACTATAGTGTGTTACTCAGAATGCTTATGAATGCATTTCAACACAAGAGATGAAGCCAACAGAGGTGTAGTAAGTGAAAGACCAGTTACTGGGTGATCAAAGATTTACTTCCAACACACAGTAACAAAGGTCACGGTCCTTGACGGCCAAGGCTTTGTGCAGCACCACTTCAAATCTGTGGGCTTCATCTGTACAAACAGCATGAAGGGTAGGCCTGAGAGCTACCCATCTGTCAAGAGTTTTTAAGTAGAAGGGAAAACAGAACGACGACAGATTCTCAAACTCTTCAATCCCATAGGTCTTAGGTCATGAATATGTAGGGAGTTCAAAGGATTTAGTGGCCCATGTTCTCTCTCTCCCCCGGGACAGGGACAATATTCAGGTATTGGAAAACTCTGTTGTAAGGAGGAAACCTTAAAGGTCATTTCTTCCAATCAATCGCTGAAACTCGAAAAGGTCAAACTGCATACACTTTCAGGATGGTATTTAAACTAGCCCAAGGTTAAACAAAACCTACCTAGATCCCTGCATTTTAAAACAGTATTATTTCCTCTGGAGGGCAAACTTCAGCATATAATTTAGTCTGCACAATTTAGACTTAGGCTAGGACCAAAGGAGTAAACTAAGAAATCAGCAAGACTTATACGATCTCTCAAGAGTGCTTTGTCTGAAAGCTGATTATCACATTCAGGATGAGAAAGCATCCTTGTTTTCAAATCAGGTTCCAAATTAGGCATCTGACTTTGAGAGTCAGCTCTAGCTCGCTTCCATACCTTCTACCTGGAATTCTCTTTCACCCATCTCAAATTAAACCCTTCGTCTTCCAAAATTAAGTCAAACCGAAGTTACATTTAATCCCTGGCACTTTAGCACCCCCACAGACCTGTGTGTTAAACAGTTGCCAATTTCCACAACTTACATATTTTATATTATGACTAGAACTTTCTCAACTGTTTTAACAAATGGTTGTAAAAACAGGCTTGTTAATAAGAACTTGGGCTAGTTATAAAAAAAAAAAATCAAGAAATGCCAGGCTAAAAAATATACTACTTAGTAAATTGGAAGCAAAATCCATTCAATAATTTGAAAGCAACATAATAATACAACTTGGTAACATTTTCCTAAATGCAAACCACTAAAATCTGTACAATGATATAAAAACCATCTAATCACTAAAGTGTCAAGATCAGATGGTTTAACTTTTATATAACTCACAATATTTTCCATCAAATGTCTAAGACGCTTTCTCTACTAAGATAGAACAGCTGAATTTCTCCTTTAATATTTTGACAACTTTACTCCCACACACCTACTCATTTTTACGCTCTTTCCTGGCACTAATTCTACCCATTTTTCTAGCAGCTGGATATCCCTGGATATTCCAAGACCATGTCAGTCTGAAAAGAAATCTTTCCTTAAAACACAACTTTAGAAATGTGTTCATTCTTTTCCAAGTTTTGTTTTCAAGTTGTTTGAAAGTAACAGTCTGCCGTTTTTCCAAAAGGTACTTGGAAAGGAAGTGTGACATTATCTTTCTTTCTGAGCCTACACAATGGCTTCCAAGCAATCACTGTGGAAGGCACCATCTGTCCCCCTGCCTTGCGAGGAAGGGAAACTATGGCCTCTGGGGCCACTATACCGTCTATTTCTGTGGATGCTGACGATGTGCATGCATGAGCACAGTGTGCTCACTGCTACCACCGCATTGGTCTATCATTCTGCATCAGAGATATTTCGCGTATTTTCCGGATAAATGAAATGCTGAAGTTGAACTGCATTTCTTTATTTTAAATAATTCTAAAATGTTTATTTATTTAACAGTCCTGGGGATTGACCCAGAGCCTTCACACTGAGGTATATCCTCAGCCCTTTTCCATTTTCATTTTTTAAATTTTGAGACAGGGACTTGCTGAGTGGTTAAGTTGCTCAGGTTGGGCTTGAACCTCCACCTCCGTGAGTGCTGGAATGACAGGCCTGTGCCACCTCCCACCAGAGATAAGCAGATGAACAATTAAAACAAAACTGAAAGGCTACGCGGCCTTTCTAGGGCTCTCGTAGTTTTTTCCCTTTGTCACCATATTCTAAATCCGAATTAACTCTTCAGAAAGACTTTTGCTCAATCGAGTGAGAAACGTAACTTGCCTGATGCTGCTGATGATACAGCAGTTGTGCCAAGCTCAGAGAAAGTCTAGCCTTGGCAATTGGTTCACCCCTCAGGAAAACGAACTATGTATTTAAAAGTGAGTAATGTGTACATGTCAAAGGGTAAACTAACACTGGGGGGAAAGGTTAAATGATAAAAAGGGCTGAGAGAATAATGAAATATCATATAAAATCATTAAAACTATGAAGACTGAAAGATGTGTGAAAATGGTTATCAAATGCCATTTCTGCTTAAAAGAGCAGAATATAAATTACGTAACTAATTTGTACAGCCACGCCAGACCTAGCTGCACAAAGGGCCAGGCTGGCAAGGGGCAGGCAGTGTGGGCAGGGACACACAGCAAGGTACACAAGTGACTTTGGCTCTACGTGGTTTTTTAATCATTTATCTAACTTGTGTTGGGATTGGGCAGTGGAGCAGTGGTGGGAAGCAACCCAGGGCTTTGCACACATTGAGCAAGTACTCTACCACCAAGCGACTTCAGCAACTCTGGCTCCCGCAAGAATGCTGAGGATGGGGGGGCCAGGTTCCCCCAACCTCCCCAGCTACCAACGATGCGACTGGCTGTCTGAAATTCTGAAGGTAAAAATGTTCTGCTATCTAAGAATGAGTATCTATCAGCGCTGCCTCTGCAAGGAAATGAGGGTCCGCAGTACAGAGAAATCAGGTAGGTCTTCAGCTCGCAGGAGAATCAGAGCCCATCTCCACACAGTGGAGCCACCATTCCTTTCTAACAAGGCCAACTCAGCTCTAGGACTCTAGCTCTGGGGTCCCTGAGTTTTTAAAGTGAATTTGCACCTCAGGGAGGTAGGGATGGAGGTCTGGAGCCTATTCTGCCCCGCCTGAGTCTTTAGGGGACCTGGTCAGTGCAGAGGCTGGAGGGAGCCCTGGCCCCTGGGAGGGGTCTTCCACAGGGACACAGAGGTGGAGGCCTCTGGGGGTGGCAGCCTTGATTGCTCCCAAAGGGGCAGGGAGCAGAGGGCAAAGAAAACATAGGTAGAGAGACAGGTAAAGAGGAGAGAGACTCTAGCAAAAGGCACTGGGCTCCTGGACAGAAAGACACAAGATACTAAGCCATGTCTCTCTGTAAAACTGTGTCCCTGCTCAGCTTCCAAGTTCACAGCAGCGGCATGCAGGGGCACAGACCGAGCTGCTTCCTGTATTCTAGACACAAGGCGGGATCCAGGAAAAACTTGGGGCCTGTTGAGATCAAGATGTGTCAAGGCAAAGACAGCAGATGCTGTGGCCTCCATTTAGTGCTGAAGGAGGCAGGAGAGAGACGCAGTCTAAAATCACACAACCAACATCAGCAGCGCATCAGATTATCTGACTCCACTTAGCCGTTTCATCCAATTTTATTCCTCTTATGAGAGGATGGGAAAACGCACATTTCAAAACACTACCAAGGTAAATAATTCAAAGTAACGCATCTTTATGTGGCTAGTAAATAAAACAATTTTTCAAGAACAGATTTTTTCAGAAAATTCCACAGTTTATCCTTCAAAGCATGAACTCTGAAACACTTTGCAATCATGAAGCATGAAGTTACATTTCCCGAAAATAAACCCAGAGTGTGGAAACATCTAAGTCGAACACCAAAGATCAAAGAAACTCTGACTTTTGCGCTAGATGGGAGTGGTGACTGACAAATCTCTCACAGCCTCCAGATCTAGATTTAGCTGAATCCCATGACAGCACGCAGCACAACTGTCAGTGCTGGGGTTTGTGACTGATAAACTGCAAAACACATGTCAATTCTTCCCCCTCCCTTGGCTCCCTGCCGACCACATGACTCTGCAACTCTTCCCATCAAGAAGAATCTACTTCTCTCACCCTTGCCTGCACTGGCTGGGGATGCTCAGTAAGAATGTGGCTGGAGTGGCGAGGGCCAGCGACAAGCAAGGGGCCTTGGGTGCTCTCACTCGCTCTCCTGGAAGCTGTCACGTCACAAGCCAGAGGGCTGTTAAAGGACAAGCCACACCACCACATGGAAGAGAGACCGGTGGCCAGCTCAATCACCCCCACCTGCTGGTCACTAGATAACTCCCAAATAGGTCAAAGAGACACTGCTGGTTATAAGCATGTGTACCTGGCTGCGCCAAAAGGACTGCTCTGACCCACAGGCTCATAACAATGACAACCTGCTGCTTTAAGCCACTTGGTTTTGAGATGGTTGGTTACATAGCAAGAGGTAAGTGGCATAATGCTGTCCATTCTAAATAAATAGTAGGCTTTAAGAACATTTAGGAAGCCAGGCATGGTGGTACATGCCTATAATCCCAGCACTCAGGACGGGGGTACAGGAGGATTGCCATGAGTTCAAGGCCAGCCTGGGCTACACGGTGAGCTCAAGGTCAGTCTAAATTACAGAGTAAGGCCTTGTTCCCCCCCTCAACAAAAAAGAAAACAAAAAAACAACCATAAGAATACCTAGAAATCTGACCTCAAGATTAAAAATAAAAAGGATATTTGGCATTTACTAAGTGCCAAGGATTTAAAGTACTTAGTAAACAAATACTGTAAGACCAGTTTCACTCTTCATTTAAATAAAGGGTCCCCAATTTGTGCAAATCTTAATTTGAATCCTTAGAAACCATAGAAATCACAACTGAAGTTATTATTTTCTTAATATTTTCATCCTGTCTGCAAAAAGTAGCAATTCTGTATGTTCTTGCATGTTCCTACAATAGACATATAAAGAGCAGACTTATCTCACCTCTGATTAAGAAGTAAGTATTTATCCTATGGAGATTAATCTTTAATCTGCTGAAAGATGTTTCGTTGTCAGAATAGGCACAAGTATTCTTTTTCATTTCCTCTAGTCCCTTTGTTGGATTTTCTCACTGAGTTCATTAAAAAATATACTTTAGGGAACCACCAGCCTAGCAATATAAGGCTGGCTTATATGCCTCATCTATTTGAAGCATTTACAGTAAAATCAAAGTTTAACACACATTTTCCAGTGTATAGTATCTGGATAAGCTTGAAAATCGTACCCACATATATGAGTCTCAAACAACCACAAGTACTTCAGCAGAATCACAAGCTCTATCTCATGGGGAACGTCTGCATTTCTAAAGCTTGGTACCTTTTACATTTTTTTCTCAAAAAAAAAAAAAAAAAACCAACCCAACCACCCCAAAACAACAGCATTAAAACAATTTAACCATCTTTAAGTTTTATACTGATATATAGAAACTACTTCACTAACGTAAGAGAGTTTCACAGTACATAATATGTTACAAATTAAGCCCAAGGTCCCGATTTCTTTTATACTCTGGACAGAAATTCTGAGGAAAGCCAATTTTCCTGGGTAGAGACACTGACAGTATTTCCACCTCCAAACCTTGCTGTCACCTACATAGAACAAAGGATGCTTTTTCTACTCTCACAGTACCTGTAGGGGGCACAGACAAAAACCTGTAGGGATGATTTCTAGAACATTAGGATGTTAGCTTTAAAAAAAAAAACAGCTTTAGAGGAAGAACTAATGAAATAGCTGTCAGTACAACTTGGGTTTTGTTTTTTATTTTTCTTTTTTTGTTGTTGTTCTGGTTTTTTGAGGTAGGGCATTGCTATGTAGTATAGGCTGGCTTTGAACTCATGGCAATCCTGCCTCAGCCTTCCAAGTGCTGGGATTACAGGGATGTGCCAGCATGCCTAGCTTACGATCTATTTTCATGAAATAAATAACAAATCGCCTTCCAACCAACTCTCCAGAACTTTGATTTCCTGTGGCAGAAACAAGTGTAACAGACAAGGAAAATATCAGATTACTACTGAATTGAATCTCTGAACTAAAAGGCAGACACACCAGCCTCTTTTCAAAGAAGGCTGGCTAAAGAAAACAAAACTCCCCACTCCACCTGGCCCCCAGTCTGGAGGAAGGGATACCAGATTGCGTCTTAGGCAGACTGTTTACCAAAGGCGGAAGGCCCCAGGAGGACTTCAGCATCCAAGCCTTACTTAGGAGAGTTCAGTGGCACCCTGCCAGGGGGCTGCCCTTGCATCCGCAGATGATTTCTTTTTGATTTAGGAAATCGTTCTTGCCATAATCTTACTGACCTCAAAGGGATTTTTTGTGACCTCACTACCACCAGAAGGCTAACAGACTCCCAGCACTGAACAACAGGAACAATCTAGAGAAGCTGGAGCCCGTATGATCCGAGGAATGCTCTGTCTTAAGCGCAAAAAAAGAAGCCGCAAACTCTGTACCCATAGCTCAGAAGTACGGTTCAGCTAGTCCCAAAGAAGCACCATCTGACAGCAGTAGCCTGTTTCAACTTCTGTTCCAGGCTTTCAGGCTCCTAACGGGTTTGCTCACTGATTCAATCAAGCGCGTGCTTCACACATTTGGGGGCTACCAACACTAAGGTTGCCACTGAATTAGTAAGCACAACCAAGTTAACTAGGTACTAATAATACAATGTGGTGAGAGCTGGAACAGCGAAAGAGCAGGTTAACATTTGTTAGTCAGGACAGATACCTGATGCATTTGGGATTTGGCAATGCCAGATAAAGGAAGATATTCCAAATGAGTCACGGCGGGTGAGGAGGGGTGAGTCAAAAGAGAAGACTGGAGGCAGGGGGAGTTGCAGCAGTGAGGGGCCTCTCTGGCGTATCCAAGAATCCCAGAAGGTATTTTCTACAAACCATAACCAAAATCCAAAATGGCCCCGTCAGCACTGACATCATTCCAAGCAACCCCAGCTCCCGTGAGCCCTTCCAATGGGGCACGACAGATGGAAGGCAGGTAAACCAGATACGGAGAGCACAAGAAGGAGAGACAAAGTCCAGCAGATGACGCCTCACCTAAAATTTCTGAGATAGGTTCACCTTGACCTTCTAGAGAATTGTTGTAAGCAGAGGTGTATGTAATAAATGAAGAAAAAGAACTGAAGATTTCCCTATGAATACAACAAAAACATACCGCTAAATGAGTGTATATCTGTTGCCAATAACTTAACACTTTTCAGAGAGATTTACTAAGAATACATCATGGAGAAGGGAGGTAATAACTTAGTTGTAGAAACCAATGTAACTCATTACATTACAATTTTCTGGGGCTGGGGATATAGCTCAGTGGAATAAGCGCCTGCCTAGTAAGCGCAGGGTCCTGAGTTCGATCCCCAGTACCGCCAAAAAAAAAAGTCTACCATTTTCTTCCTATGAAAGAACTGGCAGGTTACTAACATTAACCCAGAGGGAAAAGGCCATTGCATATCAATCAATCAACCTGGGGCTAGTTACCAAAAACCTGCTACCTGCCCTGTGATGTGGGAAGATAAGAGGAATAAATTCAAAACCACAGTAACTACAGTAGTATCTGACTGTAACTAATTAAGCATAATGGGTAAAGTACAAGTGCCAAAGGAAGCTCAGAAAGGACAGAGGATGGTTCCATCTCCCAAAGTTATTTACAGACCTGAAATAAGAAGTTAATGAAAGGCTGCTGGCAGGAAAAGACATAATAAACGCCAGGTTGAAGATCAAAGCTTCGCAGAACAGAATGAAGTAGGGAAGGGACGAAGAGAAGCCACATAAAGGCTGCAGTCGGGATCTAGGGTTTAAAAGAGGGTTAGGAGAGGACGAGGACAGCCCTGGGGTACATACGGGCAGGTGTGCAGAGAAGAAGAGTTAATGGACAGGCCTGAGCTGCAGTTCCTGAAAGGTCTGCCTGGCAAAGGTGCGGGACTGCCCCACATTTCCAGTGGGTTCTCACCATTCCTGAACTCGGAAGAGGGGTTCACTGCGCTTTGGTTCATACAGAACGTATGGTTAATGCTGAACACCCTGCTTTCTTTCAAGGAGTCTGGAATTTTGGTATATATTTAAAAAAGGGTACCTATGTAATTAGGCCTCAGTAACAAACCCTCATCCATCTCTAATGAGCTACCCTGATGAACAGTATTCATACATGGTGCTGTATTTCAAAGCATGCCCTGTGGGATTCCACACTGAGAGAGAACTCTTGGAAGCTGTGCTTGTTCCCTGCCTTCACCCTAAGTGTAGGATTTGTCTCCTTGGTCAATAATAAATCACAGCTGTGAGTATGAGTATATGGTGTGAGTCCTCCGACTGAATCAATGAACCAGGTCTGGGGACACTTACATAGCAGGGGAAGATTCAGAAGTCATATTAATATGACTGCTGCGCTCAGAAACAGTAACTTGTAAGGGACCAAATAAACAAAAAGCACAACTCAAACACAGCTATACGAATTTAGAGCCATGACTGTCGAAACGGCAGTGCCTTATCCAGGCTGGAAAAATCTGTCTTAGTCACACACAGTAAGCAGGAACATCTTCAGCTTTTGGCATTAAAGTAATTAAAATGGAAAATAAAAAGGAATAAAATATCTAACCATTCTGCAAGGCACTATTCTATGTGTTTTATACGTATTAATTCATCTACTCTCCACAAAGCCTCATAAGGTAGGTACTTCTTTCCTTTCACAAGTGAGAAAACTATGATGCAAAGAGGTTACGTGACACATCCAAGGTCACCTGGCTAGGATTCAAACTCAGGCCTTCCGGTTCCAGAGGTTGTATTCTTCACTCTTCTCTAATCATTAACAAGGAGGGACCCTGCCAGCAGCAGAGCAGTAAACGCACTTCCACCCAGGCTCCTGCCTGCTCACTTCTTCAGTTTATTTCCTAACACAGATTTAAAAATCTACTCTGAACCACACCCAGACAACTAAAGTACAGCAGCCAGCACCCCGGTTTTTTACATAAAACACCCCCCAGCAATGGCACAGGTCTTCCTGGCCCGAGGCTTACACATCAAGCGGTTCATTTAAGGTTGTTCCACAAGAATCAGCAAATGGACCCCCCCCCAGGCCATCTTAGCAGACTTAGAAAAGTCCAGGAGGAAACAAAGATATCAAAGTGAATATCTGGTACAATGGATAAAAAGGGAAGATATTACCAAGATAAAGTACTGTTTACTGCAACATAGAAAACACTTGGAAACAAATGAGATCTGCCTTTGTTTGTTTTATTTCTTTTGTTTTGCCAAACAAAATTGAGTTTCTTGCAAAAACAATCCTCAGCCTGTGGGCCCCAGAGCAGCAGCATAAGCAGGCTCAGGTATAAACTCTTTGAAGAATGAAAACAGCGGGCCTGCAGCTCTAGCTTAGTTTGAAGGCCTTACAACAGAGTCTTCACCTTTTAAGAATTCTATCATTCAACCAGCTGATGGTCTGAATTTTTGTGTAGCCCCAGCAAAGAAACCCAAAGACTTAGTCCATCTAGGGAATCAGTTCCTGCTGTCTCACATGCTCAGCTCAGCTCAGCAAGTAGTATCATTTTCTGTTTCTCCGGCCAGAAAGTAACTGCCACAGTTTGAATTACTACTGAAGTTATTTTGGTGGCGGTTTCTTTTTTTCCTTTTTAAATTCCTAATTAAAAAGACAGCACTATTTTATAGATTCAAGAACTACAAAGAATCTAAGATTCTTAAACTAAAGTCTTACAGTTTGCTAAAACTTCAAAGCTCCAAATTTTAGTTCCAAAGTTCATGAATTTAAAGTTTAAAAAAAATGCATTTAGGTTTAGCAGTACAATGGAGTTCAGGTACAAGGGCTTAAGGTATTTATTACTCCAATAAAATACAAATGAATTCACACAAGGAGTTGTGTCATTCTCTAGTAACCATTCAGAAAGTTTCCAATCAGACCTGTCTGCTCGATGCCCCAACCACTAATTAATTACTGTTTGGGGATGGTGAAATGAAGCCTTCCTGTTCCAGTGGCTGAACACCCTGCAGGGTTAATTCTATTTAGCTCTGTCATACATAGTTTGATTTTACTGGGGAATAGCAGGTATTGTATGATGTAAGCAAACATCTCAGATGCTGACAGAAAAAAAAAAAAAGAAATGTACACAGTGTTCTCCCCAGTGAGTCTACACACCAAGCACACAAGGAACCCTCCTTTCCTGAAGAACAGTGCTTCTCAAAAGGTGGTTCTTGGACCAGCCAGAGCAGCTATATCAGCACCGACAATCCCTGGCAACGCAGCAGAAATGGAAACTCAGCTCCCATCCAATGTTCCCATGCAGAAACTCCAAGGATGGTGTCTAGGCAACTGTTTCAACAAGACTTCAAAGTGATTCTGATGCATGCTCAAGGGAGAGAACCACAGCTTTAGAAAGACCATAAAAACCAGGAAATTAAACTTTCTCAACCTCACAATACTGACTTTGGGAGCCAAATAATCCTTGGCGGGGCAGACCGCCTATCCCGAGCATTCTGGGAGAATGAGCGTTCCTGGCACGGACCTGCACGCCAGTAGTTTTTCTCTGCAATCCTCAGAATGGCTCCGTAGACTGCCAAGGTTCACTGGGAGGCAAAATCACCAGTGCAGACTTCAAAAAATGCACACTAACTTCAGAACACCCCTATGTCTTTCACATGGCCTTTCTAAAGGTTCTGAGCTTGTTCTCACTGTTTGAAGCTTTATAAAATGATTTAACTTCAGCTGGATCCTACTTTACATGATTCATATTCTTACTCTAAGCCTTAAAGCAAAAGCTGTATAGAAAAGATGCAACCTGATTATTTTTTAACCTTGAAAACTAGAGCAATAATAAAAATTTTAAAAATTGTTTAAAAAAGGAAAAGTAGAAAAGGATGAAAAATTGAATCACAGAGAAAAGGTAAAACATTCTTGGAGTGGAGCAGTAAATCACAGATTAATACTGCCTGGTTAGTATCTCCAGACATTATTTTTAAAAACTGGGTGCACAGCAAAAAAGAAATAGGGCCCCAGAGTCAGACCTGGGTTCTTTTTTTTTTTTTGGTACCGGGAATGGAACCCAGGACCTTTGACTTGACAGGCAGGCGCTTGTGCCACTGAGCTATATCCTTGGCCCCCAGACCTGGGTTCTGATATCACTCATCACTTAATAACAGTATGATCTGGGGCAGTTATTTCAATGTGGTTTTGTGCCTCAGCTTTCTAACCTGCCAATGGCTGTCACAGTGTGATACTTGTGGTTCCACAGCACTCCTCAGCAAGACACCCTCAGCTAAATGCACTGCTATTTCAGCAGTGAAACAGGCTGAGCCTTCAAACTGTGGAGATTCATCTATTTGGGTTAAATTTTAGCACCAAATGACTTTTTAGGTCCAACTTATGCATGCAGGGGCACGCACCTGCACACACACAATGTGACTTTCAAAATACACTGAATTTTGTAATAGCTGATAAGGGAAGAGACTTTACCCACCCTTGGGGGTAAGGAGATGTAAGGATTAGATCAGTAACAAACATAGGTCTAATTCTGTATTGGTAGCCAACAGGATTTTAAATGGGTAGCTATTGTTATTTCTAAAGTACAACTTCTAACATATCATTTGCTTGTTTTGAATTCTTTCATGCTTCCTCACTGCCTACAAAATAAAGTCCAAATTCCTAAGGGAACACAAAAAAGGCCCTTCCTAGACTGGATGCCAGGCTGCCCCACTCAGTCCTCCCTCCTGCTGTGGTAGCCTTCATACCTCTGCTCTAGTCACCTACAAAAGCTGTGCTTCTTTATCCTTAAAATCCCCTCCTGTCTTTCGTTCTCCCTGGAAGGGGGAAACTTATCTTTCCTGCTACAGACCACTCCTGTATTCAGAAAGACCAGCTCCAAGGACCTCTTCTTGCCAGCTGTCCTTGTACCCCCATTCTAGTCAAGGAGCTTGCTTGCACTCTCTGTTTCTTCCCACCACACTGGCAACTGGGTGTGATAGTCCTAAGTGCTACTTCTTCAGTAGAATGCCTAGTTCAGAAAGAATGATGTTGGTGTCTGTCAGCTGTCTTTCTACCTGGCAGGTCTAGCAGGGACCTAGCACTTGGTAAATGTCCAACAAACACATGGAAAAATAAGAAAAGTCTATGCTCTATCCCCTCAGGCATTTGTGCTAGTTTATTCAGGTCAAGGGCCACAACAATCAATGAATCAGGAGTTATACCAGCTCAGGTTCAGAGGCAGGAGATTAGGGCCTAGCAAACTGGCTGGGGAAGTGGGTGCTACCTGTCAATCACAGAGTTCCAGAACACAATGCACACACCGTTCCCCAAACCTCTGCACTTGGAACCAATGAGAGAGGGCTATTTTCAGTTCTTCTCCAGAGAACTTGAGCAGGTTTTGATAGGCTCCCTAAACCTGACATCAGCCTGATGAGTGGGAGATACAAAAGATATAAAAGATACAAAAGGCTAACATAAAGCCTGGGGATGCTGCTAACTCTTCCCATGACCCACCCTGTGGCTGGCCAGGTGTATCTCTTTTTTCTTATCTTTAGTTAGCCTGAACTCGCTCTACAGAGCATGTTGCTTTTCTTTGCATACCTTTAATAAATGTAAAAACGCTGCTACTTTTTGTCCTTGGCTTCACCAATTCCTTGTTCAGGACAGAAAGAATCTAGAAGCCACCTAAATACATGAATGACTGGTATGAAATACATATGAAAAACACAGCCAACAATAAAAAGTACAGCCACTTGCTTTCATTAACCCTCATAAAAGAAGGCCTCTACTGAAAAGGCTGTTCTACCTCTGAGGAATCTGTATGGGCCTGAGACACAAATAGGAATCTGAGGTGCCAACCCACACCCGCCCAGTCAGCTAACGGAGCCTCGGGCTCACTGGGGCCGACTTGATCCAAGGCCTGAGCCCACAATATGCCAGGCCCAGAGCGGCTGAGTAATCACTTTTCATAAAACATTTTATCACCACTGCTGCTGCCTAGTAATCCAACTATTCGGCAATTTATCCAACATGCATGAGTCAGAAATAAAATATTTTACTAAATAAAGACTGTTTTTTTTTAACCCAAGGCCATCACAATGAGTTCATCCCTTTTTATCCACCCCTTTTTTATTTTGAGACAAAGTCTTGCTACATTGCTCAGGCTAAGCTCAACCTTCCAATCCTTCGGCCTCAGCCTTCTGAGTGCTAGGATTACAGGCATGTACCACACGCCAGTGCGTATCTATGCTCAGATCAAACACTGTATCACGTTTTCTCCGTTCTTTGCTTTTTGTTTTTTTTTAACATTTCTACCTCGTCCCTGCATCACAGGCACTCATTGTCCCTCCACTACTTTTCTGCTTCACATACCAAGCACTACCCACTCCTTCCCCACCGTGTTTGAGGTCCCCTACACAAAAGGGACAGTGGCAGGCTGCTGCCCGCTCATAACAAACTCACTACCGTGCTAAGGACAAGGCCCTGCTCACTCAAAAGCCAAACACAAAGGTCAAACAGCAGCTGACGGCTTCTGGCTTTCTCTTTCCACTCGGGACAAGCCCTCAATGTAACCTAGTGCAAAGGATCATAATTATGAAAGTCCGTCTCTGCCTCTAGCTTAGAGTAAATAGCTGCCCTATACCTTCCACCCACAATGCCTTTCCATTTTGACTCTTTATTTAGGACCACTCACTGGACCAGAGATTCCTTCCATAAACACTACTCACTTCCTTCACAGCCTCATCAGAATGCCACTTAAGTTTTCAATCTTTAGGGTCTTAAAAATGCTAAAGTTTTAAAACAACAAGTACTACTCCTAGTCGGGTATGCTGCCCTGAAGACCAGACAGTATGCATGGCGAGTCCTGAGCTCCGTTTCCTGTCTCGCTAGAATCTCTGTGACTGAGACACTTCTGTAGTTTCACCTCTGCAGTCTCAGTTTCCTCTTGGGTAAGAGGAAAAAAAAAACACAAAAAAAAACTAGCCCAAATCATTCTTTCCCAAAGAGCGGTGGGCAACCAATGCAAGATGCATTAGGATAGATAGGTCAGAAGCAACCTTGTATGTATACAGATTAACGTTTTAGTTTATTCTTTGTGGCAAGTGATTACTAGTGTTCGTAATGGTAGAAATATAAATAAAACTGCTAAAATAAATGCACCTAGTCTTTTTTTTTAAAAAGGAGTCACTCTTACTGTAAAAATACCCCAAAACTAGCTCAGATTGTAGCAATGGTGGTGAAAATCTGGCGTAGGGTAGAGGTGTAAACCCCAGGGCGACGCAGAAGAGGCGAACACCCCACAGGTTCCCAACAGGAGGAAATACCGGCACTAGATCCCGTGGGAGCCCGCCGCCAGTCCCCCAGGCTCCCAAAAGAGGTTAACTGGGAACTGACTGCGAACGCCAAGAAACTCCTGAGCGCCATGCAAAGGTCCCCAGAGGTGGAAGTCCCAGGTTGGAGGGCCGCGCAGTCGCCGTTGGGAACGGGTGGACGGCAGGGGTCCAAGGCCAACGAGGCACGGTGAGAACCAGGGTTCCAGAGCCGGAGGGCTGCGGCGAGGACAGGGTTCCGGACTCGGGGGACGGGTTTCCGTACTCAAGAGCTGCGAGGGGGTTGGTCGAGACCCGAGGACTGGTAGGCGGGAAAGGCTGCATCGGCCGACCGAGGGCTCGCGGGGAGACCCAGGCGGGGAGGCCGGGACGCGGACCCACCGCCCCCACACGCTGACGCGGCTGGGCCGGGAGCGGGCCCGCGTCGCCCCACCGGCCTACCTGTCTTCGCTGGCTGTGATGACGCCGTCCTCCTTGGGGATGAGCAGCGCGGCTGTGACGACATCCTGGTGGCCCTCGATCTTGCTCAGCAGCACGGGGCGGCTACTCTGCGGCCTGGAGTGGATCTCGGCCGCCATGTTCGCGGCAGCTGCCAGCCGGCACCGTCAGCTGACCGCCGGGCGGGCGGGGACGCGCCGGTTGCCCTGGGCGACCCCGCCGCGTGGGCGCCGGGCCGCCGCCGTAATCTCGCGAGCTCTGCCGCCGCAAGCCCGTATTACCTAGAAAGGTCGCGCCCCAAACTTCTGTGCGAGGGGGAGGACCCCAGAGAGTATGTGTTGAGAAGTGGGAACAGTAATGAAAGTTAAAAAGTAAAGCCGTTCCAGGAATGAATTGAGCAGCTGGAGAGTCCGAGCAGTGTCCCTCAAACCGACCAACCAGAGATTTCACAAAATACTACCACTGCACCCCTATAGTGTTTCTCTTTTTCAAATTTAGTGTCAATGAAACCCCATCATTTTAATGATTTGTGAAACATACTGGGTTTGGACTGCTTTCTTCTTTCACATGTCCTAATCCTAGTCTGGGTTCTGCTCATTTTATGCCCTTTTTAAGAAAAAAATCCAGGTCTCCCTGCTTTTGCTCTACAGTGGAAAAGAGGGAGGTAGCACAAAACAGAGTACTGTGTCCATTCTGAGAAGCTTTCTGTGGTGGATGAACTAATGGCCAACTCCTACCACCCAGCCGAACTGAATCAGCATGGTGCTGGGTGTGGAAGGCCCACCTGAGGACTGTCACCAACTGCATAAAAATAAGAGAACTGGAAGGGAAGATGGTGTGCTGTTGATTCTCCTGGAGAAGATTGTCAGGCTGGATTTTCCTGGTAGGAACTCAGCTGTTATCAGGAGAGAAGCTCAGGCCCTGGATTTTGCTGAGAGTGGCTGTGCTCCTCTTTGGGGGAATGCTGGTCCTTGAGCATTTCTTTCTGCCTCCAGTGCAGAGCCCTCAGCCTGCTGGCCTAGATTCTTTACCCCACTGGCACAGACTTTCTAGCTTACACCACTGACCTTTGGGCCTTCCCACTGCGGATCCTTGATACTGACTTGCATGAGACATTGTCTTGGGCTCTAGGCCTCCAGCTGAACTCCCGGAGGACATTGCTATGGGCCCTGGGTCTTCACCTGGACTTGTGCAGTGCACTGCTGTGGGATCCAGTCCCTCAGCTGGATTCTTTGAGTCCCTAGTATGTAGATAGATCTCCCACACTCTTTTGCATTTGACTCTTTGGGTGACTATTATAAAATAATCCTATCAATTGTGTGTGCAGTATTAAATCTTTTCCCTTGTAATCCCTGACTACAACATTGTCATTTGAAAGACATTTTAATATTTCAGAAATATTAAAATGTGAAAAATCCTGCATCATAAAATCTTTGAACTGCATCAGGTGACATGCATTGAATGGTGACTACATACCTAGTACTAGCCTAGCTCCCCAAATTACCCCACTTAATACTGATAATATTAAAAGATGGAAAAACGAATGCTCTTGTTTCCCCATTTGTGGGGGCTCGCCCCACAACTCCCCCTCCGAGACAGGCTCTCACAATGTACTTAGGCTGGCCTTGAGTGCATGATATACCCCAGGCTGGTTGCCTGGGCCTCCCTGGTGCTGGGATTACAGCTTTATGCCTCCACTCCTGGCTTTGTGTTCCCATTTTAGAGGTGAAAAAACTGAACCACAGAAAAGTTAAATCACGTGCTTGCATATCTCAAAGAGAGAAGGGAAGCATTTAACTTCTGGGTGAAGGTGGGTAGGTACCAGTCAGCCTGGCTTTGATGTTGCTGCATGGTAGCTGGGTGCTCATGGCTGCTCCCTGTGGAACACAGAGAACACACAGGGCCACTCTATAATCATGTCCTAATACAGCCAAAGCATAGTCATACAAACCACAGAAATTACCAGACATCCTCCTTTCCTGGGTAATGTAAGAGACTCCAAATTGGTTATCAATTACAGCGTGAGACTCTATCAACTCTTCATCTAGGTGAGACTTGTTAAAATATTCACTTTTGCCCAGAGTGGAGGCCCACACCTATCATCTCAGCTGCTCGTAAGGCTGAGCCACCAGGATAGCAAGTGTTTGAGGGCATCACTAATAATCCCAGCTACACAGGAGGCTGAACAGCCTGGACAACCTATTGAGAGCCTATCTCAAAATTAATAATAAAAAAGGGCTGGGCGGGTAACTCAGTGTTCTGAGTTCCTTTTCCTTAAATGCTCCCTAATCGCACAAGTCCTATAATAAGTTCTTCATGACGTCTTTTGTCCCAGATACCCCATGGTTTCTCATCTTCCAACAAGCAGCCTGCACCACACAGTTTACTACAGATATGTCCCTGAGCGTTTCGGCTGGAGAACACTGACTTATGAGGGGACAGAAAGTCAATTACTCCAGACACTTCCCCTTGCAATAATACATGGTACATTAGTGTGAGAAATCACCCGAGACCCTTCATTTTTTTATTTGCAAATTATGTTTTCATTTACTGAGACTCTCAGTATAAACTTCATTTTAATCATTGTGCTTCAAGTAGCTTTAAATTATTTCTCCCAATAAATAGAACACTGTACTGCAAAAGTGAGTTCCACTTACTGATTCCACTTATTGATTTTAATACTTTACATACAGTCTAATACAAAGGTCAATCATAATACCCTTTTGTCCCTTTTCACAATATTTGCGTCAACCAGGAATCTATTGGCTTGTTTTGTGATAGCCACTTTTTCTTTTGCTCCTCTTTCTCCAGTGTGAACACTTAAACAGGCGAAGGTGAACCATTTGGGTGCTTTGTCTTGAAGGACTGAGCTGAGAAACCTAAACTGAGCTGTACAGTCCTGGCATTGAGATTCTGGAGCTAAGTACTAACATGCTTTAGTTTGTGTTTCAGGGAGATGAATGTAGGCGATTTCTGTCTGGGGCAGGGAGAGAGGGACAAGGCTTTCTTGGAGTCCAATTACACGTACCAGGTGAAGAGATAAATTGAAAACGCAACGCAACATAAGAAAGTGTTTGTGGAAACAGGAATAACCCATGACCGAGGAGACCAATCTGGGCACCACAGGGACCTGCTGTAGAACGAGGTACCCAGGGCAACAACTAACTCTAAACTTGGAATTCAGACATGGATCCCCTGTGACTTAATAAAAGATCTTTTAAAATTATATTGTTTGGTATGAAAGAAATATAACAGCACTATTGAAGAGTAGGAGATAAAGATAGAAAAAAAAATACACTCAATTTCACTGTTACCATTTTGATATCTCCCCACCTCAAACCCGGGGCTTTGCCTGATGTTTTAAAAAATGTAGTTTAGGCTGTTTATGAATGCAAATTTTAAGGTACGTTAACACGTTTGCGAATCTAAAGCTGCTGAGGGCAAGGCTTCTAGAGATGTGCGAAGTGAAAAGTAGTATGTCCAATAGTAGTTGGGTCAACGGTCTGCGACTTGAAGACTAAATACAAACAAGTGATATTTTCCCTTGAAAATTTGTTTAAACTGAAAGTGGAACGAATTTTTTGTTTTGCGCTAATGAGAAAATAACAAGACAGCGAGTACCAGGTACGATGCGATGTCTCAAAACCCCCTAATTTCAAAGTAACCCTCAAAAGGAGATACCAAAAAAAAAAGCAAGAATCAGCATTTGCGCGTGCGCAGTAAAACGCAGCAGCAGCCGCCCCGCCTCCTGGGTACTGACTCCGCCCCGGCCTCGCCGCTTCGCTAAGGGGAGCTGTGTTCCCGCGACCCCGGTCCGACTGTTTTCCTTCCGTCCTCCATTGCTTTCTCCCTAGCGATGGCGTCTGGGTTGGTGAGGTTGCTCCAGGTGGGGCCTCGCTCCCTTTTGGCTCCGGCCGCCCCCACGCTTGTTCCGCCGGTTCGGGGAGTGAAAAAGGGATTCCGCGCCGCCTTCCGCTTCCAAAAGGAACTGGAACGAAGACGCCTGCTCCGCTGCCCGCCCCCGCCCGTGCGCCGGTAGGAGCCTCGGCCGGAAAGGGCAGGCGGCCGGGGGCAGTCGGGACGCTGGGGCTGGGCCTCCTCCCTGCTCGGTCCAAACCAAGCGGGCCTGGTGGGGGGAAACGTGCTCGGGACGTGGGCGCGGGGCCTGGAGCAAAGGGAAAGCATCTGTGACGGGCGGCGGTGCCAGGCTGCCCCGACACAGTAGAACTCCCCTTAGAGTCTTACGACCTGAGAACTGAGAAATCGGGTCAGCTTAGGGTAACTTGTGGAGTTGGGTTTTGTAGACCTGTTTTGTCGTGACTGAGGGTTGTTCGCGTCTGGATGAGAGGAAAGAAATTATTCCACAGCATGGTGAGGGAGGGCGGGAGACGCAAGCCCACTGTCCAGAGTAAAAAAACATTTGGATTTTTTTCCCTCGTTTATCTTTCTGGAGTCGAAAAAAAATGTTTGAAGTTTTTATAATTCCCACGTTTTTGTAACTCCAAGTATGATCATACTTTACATATACTGTTGTATCTTGGTTTTCCTCTGCAATGTCTTTGACGTGTCAAGGCATACACAAAAATATGAATAAATGCACTTTGGGTTTTTTTCATAGCTCTATATTGCTATATAATGAAACAGTGAACACATTTGAGATGATTTCATTCTTGAGCCACTAAACCATTTTATTGTGGCAATTGTGTCAAATTGAGTCAAAGGGAAAATTTATCCTACAATTATGTAGAATATAGCAAAGGACTGACACTTTATCTGAGTTTTTGAGACTTTATATCTAGAATATGAGCACATAGAGTTAAAAAGTAGCATGATCTTTTTGTCTTGAGTCAGGGTCTCGCTATGTAGTTCAGACCAGTTTAAACTATGCACCCCTGGCTGTCGAATTGACCGTAGTCCTCCTGCTTCAGCTTCCTGAATTGGTGCACCACCATCCCCAGCTCAAGATGTATAATCTTTTTTCACTTCTACACAATGAATAAAAATCACAGAACACTGAAAAATATTTACATTGTGGTAGCTTTCTCTTTACCATTTCTTACTGTCTTTACAGTTCAGAGAAGCCCAACTGGGATTACCATGCTGAGATACAAGCTTTTGGACACCGGTTACAGGAAACCTTCTCCTTAGATCTTCTCAAAACTGCCTTTGTTAACACCTGCTATATTAAAAGTGAAGAGGCAAAACGTGAGAAGCTTGGCGTAGACAAGGAAGCTGTTCTTCTGAATCTTAAAGACAATAAAGAACTATCTGAACAAGGGATTTCTTTTTCACAAACGTGCCTCACACAACTTCTTGAAGATGTGTACTCGGACTTGCCCCCTGAGGGCATCAGCAATCTAGTTAACTTCCTTACTGGGGAGGAAGTCACGTGTCATGTGGCTAGAAACTTGGCTGTGGAACAGTTGACCCTGAGTGCAGAATTTCCAGTCCCTCTGCCTGTGTTGCGGCAGACTTTCTTTGCAGTAATTGGAGCTCTGCTCCAGAGCAGTGGACCTGAGAGGACTGCGCTTTTCCTCAGGGTAGGTGGTCATGCAATCAACGGCTTGGACATGCCTGATGTGGACAGAAGGAAAACTTCCGTTTTCTCATTTGCTTTGTTGAAGCAAATGGAAATGGAAATGAATTTTCCTCCCAGTAGAAATGGACAAGCACTGAAAGCTTTTTTTATGGTAGGGCTTGACTTACTTTAGTTGTCTTTTATTGAAGACATCATCAGAAGTGAAGAATAAAGTCTGAAGGATAGCAAGGTGTAGGTGCTGTCGTCTTCAGCTTTTTACATCTTCAGGTCTAAAGATAATGCATGCCTGGTAAGATAGCCCTGTTAGATGTTTGATGAATGAATAAGGTTAAAGAACACTGCTCAAGGATGTAGAGTAGTTAGGAGCTTCGTGCTTGAGTGCCCTTGTTTTGCTCTTTCAAGATAAAGTCTTAGGTTTGAGTTCCTGTAGTTTACATTAGCTGTCTGCTAGCCAGAAACTTACTTAAAATTGTTGTCATTAGTACCACTTGGCTCTGATTGTCCTAGCAGAGTTTATTAAGTGGGAAGTTTTCTATTCAATGAAAAGATAATTCACTGTTCATTAATAAGGACTCCACATAATCACTTTTAAGTGCTAACAGTCTTGATTTAGATGTTGAATGCCAGGTCTTTTAAACCAGCATCATTGTTATTGGAGTCTCCTCATCTAGTTAGATGAGTCTGATAGTTTTTCAGAAAATTACACTTGTATTAGTCAACACTTCAGACTGTTTGTACGCAAGTCCTTCATCCTTCCCTAGCTGGGACCTATAATAGGAGCAATATTATTAATGAAGCGGAAATAGAGTTCTAGTGCCTGGAGGATCGTTGTAGTGAAACTGACTTATTTCATGAACTGAAGGATGTTTTAAAATTTCTTCCTGCCTCCTTTCATCCATCATGTTATATTCCTGTTTGTTCACGAGTTAATTTTGGTGAATTTAATTTCAAAATGTACGTTACTGTGAAGAACAGTTTTAAAAGAGAGCATAAGTGAAATTATTTAAGTTACTTTCAAAAAATTAACAGTTATTGTTATCTAGAGGCTCAGTGTGTCTTTACATGAGTTTCTGCCAGAAGTTATTACTGTTGATTCGTTAATTCAACTCTGGAAATCTTTTTCTTACTGATAGTATAATTTTGTATTATAAGGTACAAAATTCTGTATTATAAGGTACAGAATAAGGTTCTGTAATTCTAGTAGATCATATTGCCTAAAATAGTTTTCTCAGGCTCTCCAATTTCACTGTGATTTTTGTAATGAAGTTGACAGGGTGAAAACTATACGTGAGCTTGTGGGTATTGCTCAGCAATAGAGGACTTGCCTGTAGTGCAGAAGACCCTAAGTTTGATCCCTAGCATGGGAGGGGGGAGAGAAGCTATAGGAACAAAAAAGAATGTAGGTTGAGGGTCCCTCCTGCAAAATGCTTGGTACTGACAGTGTTGCAGAGTTTTGATATTTTCAGATTTGGAATATTTGCAAAGCTTTGCAGATTGAGATTTCCTAATCTGAAAATCTAAAATTTGAAATCTAGATTACTCTAGAATCTCAATTTGTTTTGAGCATCATAACAGTGTTCAAAAACTTTCATTTTTTGAGTTTTAGATTTTGGACTTTCAGACTAGGATGTTACATAGTGTCTTTTATTTCCCATTAAGTTTTTTGTTAAATATATACTTTGAATTCAGGTCCTTAAATTCTCTGTACTACTTCAGATGTATAAAATACTGTTTTATATGCAGGACTTCTTAATCACTCAAATGACTGGAAAAGAGCTTTTTGAGATGTGGGAAGTGATAAATCCCATGGGACTGCTGGTAGAAGAATTGAAGAAGAGAAACATTTCACCTCCTGAATCTAGACTGACCAGGCAGTCTGGAAGTACCACAGCTTTGCCTTTGTATTTTGTGGGTTTATACTGGTGAGTACAATTTTAACCTTAAATTCACAACTTTGGTTGGATGCCTTAAAAATAGACTGTAGATTCTTAAATAGTTCTTTTTGGTGTTTTTTTGAGGCAGGGTTCTCATACTGCTTACACGGGCCTCAGACTCCAGGTCCTCCAGCCTCAGGGTTCTGAGTGGCTGGGGTATCAGGCCTGTGCCACCATGCCCTGACTTTTTGTTCTTCACATCTCTTTAACATGACCTCTGATAACATGAAGAGACTTCTAAAAATCTTATATCACTTCTATTCTTCTTTGCTCTTTCTGTGGAAGGCCATTGAGGTGTGCTTTGGTTCCCGTAGTGTTTGTTAGACAACTATTTACTATAGAATGTCGTGGGATATCTGTTAACCTAAAACTTTCTGTATACAAATGCAAGTTTTGACTTGTGTTACAGATTTAACCTTAGTCTATTCTTGTGAACAAGTTTAAATGAACCTAGAACTGAAAAAGAAAAGGCTTAGTTGTCCATCAAAATGTATAGATTAGCCCATGTTGAGATTTTTAATTATGTTAGTAAGAAACTGACCTGCCCCAAATTGATTTCAAGTGTTAAAATGAAAATGGGCTGGAGGTGTAGCTCAGTGGTGGAGCACTTGCCTAGCAAGCACAGGGCCCTGGGTTTCATTCCCCTTAACAGCAAATGAATAAGCTAGATATTGCGTACCTCATATAGTTCATGAATATCTAAGATAACTAAATTAAGATTTAGGTAAATATTTTTCTAGCTTGCATTACAGAGGACCTTACTGGTGTAAGCATTTGTTTTGGTTACTTTTTTCTCGTTGTTGAGACAAAATACCCAGTGCCCAAAATGAAGGAAGGAAAGGTTTATTTAGCTTACAGTTTGTGGAGGTTTTAGTCCATATTTGGCTGGTTCCATTGGGGCAGAGTGGCACATAGCAGAGGGAAAATTGTTCAGGGCAGCAGAGCACAGCAAAAACAATCAGAGCAAAAGGGAGGAATGGCTGCAAGCAGCTTCCTTTTTTTCTCTACCTTGTAAACAGCCTACCCCCACCCAGGGGTCGTGAACATCTCACACAATCTCCATGTCCACCTCTTCCACAGGCTCAGGATGTTTACAAAGTAAGCACCTTGGCTTCCTGCTGAGTCACTCAGCTAAACCTTTAGATTTTCCAAGTTGACACAATGTATAAACCATAACATTTCACCCCTTGTCAACTTGGCAACCAGACACATTTTTTTAAAATCAGTTTTCAGATACAAAGACATGTTTATATTAGAACCATAATATTTTGCCCCATATAAATGAAAATTAAACACCTCCTATATTTAAAGGCACAAAATAAACACTATCATTTCCAAAGGTACAAACAGGAGGATACAGAGCATTGGGACCATAGTAAGTCCAAAATCCAGCAGGGCTAACATTGTGTCCTGTAATTTTACATCCAGCATCTGAAGCAACTTGTGGCACATTGTAAGCTCCAAAAGGCTTGTGTGAGTTTACCCCTATGGCACTTCTGTTGGTTATAGCCTCCACGGCTTTTCTCTTAGGCTTGTTTTGTTCCCTCTTTGTAACTTTTTTTAGATGATCTATGGTCCTGTCTTTTTAAAACTTTTGAGGTCTGCAGGGCACTTTTTGTTTTATACTCATAGCCTCATATATTGCCCTCTCCGGGGCACATTGCGTGGCCTCCCAAGCCTTCTTAAATCTGGGTGGAAGCCTCTTTAACCTTAGAACTCTTATATTTTCCTTGCATTTAAAGTCAGGGCCACGTAGATGATGCCAAGGTCTGTTGCCACCTGGAGCAGTAGCCAAACTTTTTTCTCTCTTGGTCTTAGGGGTCAAGTGTCTGGATCGCTGGGCACATTGAATCCAATGCTGAGGAGCAAATTTTTTATGTTGCTGTCATTCTGGAATTTGGTGCAGCCGCTGCCGCCATTCTGGAACATGGCACTCTTTGGTTTTTTTTCTGAGGGCAAGGTTTTTTATCTTTGAAGTTTTGAGGCTGCAAAGGGTGGAGACCTGTTGCTTGTGATGTCCTCAGGCCATCTATTTTCTTTTTTTTTGTTTTTTCTCAGCAGTAGAGATCTCCTCAGCCTTATCTTTGTAATCCACAGGTTTATTGGAGCTTTCTTTTTGGCTAAGTTTACATTTTAAATCATCCTGCTGGGCTCTTTGCTCTTGATTGTACATATAAATCTGGCTAAAAGCCTCCAACAATAGCCATGTCATTGCCCCAACATTTGATTGTCTTGAAATTTTTTTTGTCAGATTAATCATTTTGTTGCCACCATTAATCTCAGTCTTAGGCAAAGTGTCTGGACATGAGCAAACTGCAGACAAAACTTTCTGTCAAGCCATAACATATCGTCTGGAGTCCAACAACCAATGCAGTCCTTTTTCCCAACAGAAACCTCTTGAATCTGGTCTTTACCGGCAGGATTTTTATCAGCCTTCTGGTCTTTTGAGCTCTGACTAGATATCTCCAAACCTTTTTAAGTTTTTCCCACAAGTAATTTTTAAAGGCTCTTGAACCACATGGTCAGGTATAGTCACAGTAATTACCCCACTCCTGTACCAAATTTTGTTTTGGTTACTTTTTTCTCGTTGTTGAGACAAAATACCCAGTGCCCAAAATGAAGGAAGGAAAGGTTTATTTAGCTTACAGTTTGTGGAGGTTTTAGTCCATATTTGGCTGGTTCCATTGGGGCAGAGTGGCACATAGCAGAGGGAAAATTGTTCAGGGCAGCAGAGCACAGCAAAAACAATCAGCAAAAGGGAGGAATGGCTGCAGGCAGCCTCCTTTTTTTCTCTACCTTGTAAACAGCCTACCCCCACCCAGGGGTCGTGAACATCTCACACAATCTCCATGTCCTCCTCTTCCACAGGCTCAGGATGTTTACAAAGTAAGCACCTTGGCTTCCTGCTGAGTCACTCAGCTAAACCTTTAGATTTTCCAAGTTGACACAATGTGTAAACCATAACACATTAAAAGACATAATAGGAAATAGTGTTATAAAAGGTTTATCTTCAATTTTAATTGAAGTGCAGGGCAAAAAGAATATGTTCTTTTTGCTTATCAGATTGGTAAACCTTAAACACACCCTTTATCAGCACTTCATACACTGCCAGTAGAAGAAAAAAATGTATTACTGTAAGATTTTGACAGAATGATAGGAATCTTTAAACTTTTTATGTCCTTTGATATTTCTTTTTGATTGTCTTAAGGTTACAGATAAAAATTTGTAGAGAAGAGATGTTGGCTTTTTTTTGATACTAGGGATTGAACTCAGATACGCTTGCATGCATAAGCAAGCACTCTACCACTGTCATGGCTTATGTCTAGATGTCTCCCCAAAACCTCTTTTTTTTTTTTTTTCTTTTTTTCTTTTTTTTGCTCTATTTGAGACAGGGTCTCACTGTGCAGTTCAGGCTGGTCTTGAACTAGCCTTTGTAGCCCAGGCTGGTCTCGAACTTGCAGCGATCCTCCTGCCTCAGCCTCCCAAGTGCTGGGATTACAGGCATGCGCCACCATGCCTGGCCTCCCCAAAGCCTAGGTAGGGTTTTCCAGAGGTGGCTGGGAATCTAGACTGTGTGATGCTGGGACTGATTCATGGAGCAGTGCTAGGCTCAAGGGCACTAGGATTAAGGCGGTGAGTGCTGCCCACCCTGAGTAGTCTGGATAAGATAAAAGGGACTGAAACCTCTGCAAACTGTGAGCCAGATAAATCTCTCCCCCTTTAACTTTGGGTGTTGGGTATTTTGTTTCAGCAAGAAGAGAAAAGTAAGAAAGGCACTGAGCTACATCTTCAGCCCTTTTTATTTTTCTTACTTTGAGACAGTCTCTTGATGTTCCCAGGTTGACCTCAAGCTTATGGTCCTTCTGCCTCAGCCTCCTGAGTGGCCGGGTTACAGATATGCGCCTTCATGCCAGGCCCATTTTTTGTTGTTTAACCTCTTTATACCCCATATCTAGAATAGTTCTTAGGATATGGTGGTCAGTAAATATTTGTGGAATTAATACAATTACAGGCAGGTGTGGTGGCACATGCCTATATTCCCAGTGTGGGAGTTGAGGCAGCATGGGAGGATTGTTACGAGTTCAAGGTCAAACTGGACTACAGTAGCAAATCCTTGTCTCAAAAAACATAAAGAAGGGAAGACAAAAGATGTGTGCGCATGATGAAGTATAGTTCAGCTACTACAGGTGACACATTTAACAAATTTTTAACGCATTGACAGTTTCAGGAGGGTAATCTTTCAAATAAAAAATAAGAATTTTCCATATTACAGTGATTACCTTTGAGTAGTAGTTTTCTCTAAATTTTTAGGTGGTAACTTTAGAAGATAACTCATGATAGAACAGCAGCATCATCAGACTAAAAGCATAATAAATCTTCTGGGCTTGAAATTCAGTTAGATGCTTTTCTCTATTGCTCACTTTGCAAATATGCTTGTTAGAAGATTTCTTCTGTGTTGTTGTACTGTTTTTTTTTCCTATGTAGCTTCACTTTTTTTCCCCTTTAATTTAGTTTTGGTCTTGACTTCCCAGTCACTTTACATTGACTCTAGCTGTCACTGTGCACGAAACTTTCAGAGAAATTCAGCTTTTGTGCAGGTCTTACTGTAGGTCAAGAGGTTTCTAGGAATTAGTTAAATATAATTGAAAAGTAGCAAAGCAAACAGGATTATAGTTATTTAATGTTCATATCCATTGCTTCCTTGTAAGAACAATACTTTTTTAAAGAAGATAGCTAGTTATAAATAGTAATAATAGTAATGTCAGTAAAAATAAGGAATTGGTTTTAGTTTTATCTGTTTTTAATAGAACAGGAATAGCCAATATGTAGTGTTCACTGTACTTTCTCACTATTACTTTGGACTAATGTAGAGTACATTATAACTATAGAAATATTTTGAAAATCTGAGTTTTGAGGATCTCAAATTTTTAATTAAAAACAGAGCTGGTCAAGCATGGTGGCCCACACCCGTAATCCCAGAACTTGGAAGGCTGAGGCAGGAGAATTGTCGTAAGTGTGAGGCCAGCCTAGGCTGCATAGTATACTCAAGGCCAGCCTGAACTACATGAGGAGACCATACCTCAATGAAACAAATCTCAAAACTCAAAAGCCATAAATTTTAGCATATGTGCTGCCAAAACAAGCACTTAAAGCTGTAATTTTGTCAGCAGAAACTTAAGTTATTTTGCACATTCAAAGAATTAAAAATAACTAGTCAAAATTTTCAGGAACATTTTTAATAGTTTTAGGCTTTCACAAGAAGATGTATATTCCAGTTCTCTCGTGAACATTTAAAATACACACCTATAGTTACATGCATTTCCTTACGCATTTTTGACTTGAAAAATACCAGGCCTAGAATATTGTTTATGTTTGTCTTTATATTGTGTGCTGTCTTATGGAGTTCTCTGCCACTTAAGACCACTGTTGTTTCCTCTTAGTGATAAAAAGTTGATTGCAGAAGGACCCGGGGAAACAGTATTGGTTGCAGAGGAAGAAGCTGCTCGAGTGGCCCTTAGAAAGCTGTATGGGTTCACCGAGAATAGAAGGCCCTGGGACTATTCCAAGCCCAAGGAGAACTGGAGAGCAAAGACTTTCAGCACTGCCAGCTGACCCGGCCAGAGATGTGCTACCCTGACCTATGAGTGAAACCAGGGGACGAACGCTGGTGGTGTTCCAAGCTAAACAGTTTCAAAATGTAAATAAATATCTTATTCTCTCTTATTCTTTATATTGTGTTCCTAAAAATAAATGTGTATTAGATCATAGGCTTTTGTTCTGAATCTTCTTTTTCTTTTCCATGTATTCCTTTTCTAATTTTTTTTTTAATGTTTCCCTTCTTTCCTCCTCTTCTCCCTTGTTCTTCCCCCCATTTGAACATTTTCTTCCTGTTTTACAATACCAATTATACATTTTGGTCCTTATTTACACTTTTGGATTCTCAGCCATGGAAACAATGTCGTATTTACATATGTGTATCCAGTTTATTTCACTAAGAGTATGGACTCAAGGTGCATCCATTTTCTTAGAAATGTCTTGAGCGTGTCCTTTTTTTATGGTGGAGTAGTACTCTGTTGTGTAAACAAACCACATCTTCTATTTCCATTCACCAGTTGATGGGCTCTTGGGTTGTTTCCAAGATTTGGCTATTATAAACTGCGCTACTATAAACATGGGTGTGCATATGTCGCTGTGGTACGATGCTTTTAATTCTTTTAGGAAGATACCCAGGAGATTCGGAATAGCTGGGTCAGATGGAACCCCTTGTTCTAGGTTTTTGTGTAACCTCCACATTGATTTCCATAGTGACTGCATCAGTCTGCACTCCCACCAACAGTGGAGAAGGGTTCCTTTTGCCTCACATCCCCACCACCATTTGTTATTGGTTGGTTTTTTGATAATAGCCATTCTTTCTGGAGTAAGGTAGAAACTCAGTGTTGTTTTAATTTGGTTCTCTCAAATGGCCAGTGAGGTTGAACATTTCTTCGTATATTTATTTGCTGTTTGTGCTTCATCTGAGAAATACATACTCATCTCATGCCTGTTTTTGGATTGGGTCTAAAATGTGAGGAATCTGATTTGTTTTGAGTTCTTTATATTCTCTCAATCGTAATCCTGTGAGAAACAACTGGCAAACACTTTTTCCTACACTTTGTGTTGTCTCTTCACTTAGTTGGTAGTTTCTCTTCCTGTACAAAAAAGTTTTAATAAGATACGATCCCAGTTGTTGATTTTTTGTGATAGGTCCTGTGCAGTAGGGGTTTAATTCATAACGTCTGCCTACACCAATGTTTTCAAGAGTTTTACCTATTCTATCAGATGGAGGACAAGAGAGGTCATGTAAACTTTGAGAAACTGGTGCAGGAGACAGGAGGGAAAGAGAAGAAAGAAATAAAAACAGAAAAATGTAATGTTTGATATTTAGATCTTTGATTCATTTTTAGTGCTTGGTGAAACGTAAGAGTCCAATTTTAATCAGCATGTGCAAAGCCTGTTTTTCCAGTACCATTTATTAAAGAAGCTGTCTTTCTTCCATTGAATGTGTTTGGCACCTTTGTCAAAGATAAGGTGGCTAAGTATGTCTAGAGTTGTTCGTGCATCTTCTGATCTTTTCCATTGATCCTCAGGTCGTTTTTTTTTTTTTTTTTGCCAGTACTGTGCTGCTTTTGTCATATTACCTTTATAGTATAATTTCAGGTTGAGGAGTGTGAAGCTTTTGCCTTTGCTGCCCACAATTACCGTTGCTATTCTAGGTTTCTTCTGGTTACAAATGAATGTTAGGAGTATTTTTTCTAATTCTGTGAGGTATGCTATTGGAGTTTTGATTGGAGTTTCATTAAGTGATGGTTTTGGACATATGGCCATTTTCACTATTTTGGTTCTTCCTACCCGACAGCAAGGAATATTTTTCCATTTTCTGATAACCTCTCTAGTCTCCTTTTTCAGAGTACTGTGGTTTTCAGTGTAGACATCTTTTACTTCCTTCATTAATTGATCCCTAGGTATTTTGTGTTTTTGGATGCTATTGTGAAAGGTGTTATTTCCCTAATTCCTCTCTTAGTGAGTCTGCTGTTTGTGTATAGGAAGGCTATTGATTTTTGAGTATTGCCTTTGTATCCAGCTGTCCTACTGAATTTGCTTATTAAATCTAGAAGTCTTTTGGTAGAGTTTTGGGAGTCTTCTATAGAGAGTATCATGCTATCTGAAAATAACATTTTTACTTCTTCCTCTCCTGTCCATACTTCTTTCTCTTTCTCTGGTCTAATTGCTCTGACTAAAGTTTCCAGAAGTATGTTGAAGAAGAGTGGTGATGGTGGACATCCTTGGTGTGCCATCTGTGAACAGTTTTTTGTATCATTTGTGCCATCTCCTGCTTTTTCATTGTCTCCATTCAATCTTACATTATCCTTTGCCTCATTTAGCAGCTGCTGGATTGATTTCTCAAGGTCTGTGCTATTTTTAAGAAATCTTGTCTTGATCACTAACCACAAGCCCATCTTGTATATCTGAGATTCTGTCCATATTGGCTCATTCTGCTGTGGATACTTGTGCAATTTTCATTCTCCCAATATCTGCTTAAATCTATTTCATGGATTCCATTTCTTTCCTGTGTTGGGCATTCAAGGTTTCCATCATTTTCTTAAGTTCTCCATTTTTTTTTTTAAACCTGTATCTGCTTTCTGGTGACTGAGTATGGTTTTCACTGTAGTCATCTCTAGTTATCTGAGAAATTCTGATTTGATTTTTTTTCTAGAGCCTCATTCCTTTGATTTGTTGTTACCACTATTAATTTGCCACCTTTGACCGTATACTTGTGGTTATATAACAAAATCTAAAACAAACCAGAAAATTACATGCAGTAGGTAAGTCCTCAATATGCCAATTTGACCCCTGGGAAAAAAATTTAAAAGCAGTTAGGGCATAAATAGAGAAATAGAAGAGGAAGAGATTAGAAGCAAGATTGGAGGACAAGAGGGGTCATGTAAACTTTGAGAAACTGGTACAGGAGACAGGAGGGAAAGAGAAGAAAGAAATAAAAGAACAGAACAACAACCATGAAGCTAGAAACCGCATCTACACTCAAAAGCAAGATCAAGCAATGAAGGAGAAAAAATTAAAAAATAACTACAAAATAAAAAAAAGCCAAGAAAGTAAAAAAGAAGTCCACTTTAAGGTTTGTCTCTGTTGTCACTGGTAGACAACATGTGGAAACAGGATCCAGATCTGAGTTGATTTATCCCAGCAAGCCAACAGTGGCTTAATGGTAGGGTAGCGGATAATCCCAGTGAGCTTGCACCTTTATTTCTCCTGAAGTTCAGGCTGAATTCTGGCCATGAGACTTAAGACCAGACCCATTCAGCCTGCAGCCATCAGTATACCTTCTTCAAGTTCAACTCAGCTAGGAGACACTACTGAGTTCTGAGCTTAGTGGGCCCCTCCCAAAGGTGACTCCTGGCCCATCGCTCTCCCCGGGACTCCGATCCCTCAGCACTTGCCACCATGCATGCAGTCCTGCACACCAGCCGTTCACTGTCACTGCTGCGTTTCTTTGGAGGCCTCTGCTGTTGCCAGCGGTCACTGTGTCCGCAGGTTTGAACCGTTCCTCCCATATAGTCCCAGCTTGGGGAGAAGGCTCTTCCAGTTACCTCCTCCTTTTTGAAGTTTCTCTCTTTCTCTCCCTATGGGCTTCAGTTCTCACTTCAGATCCTTCCTGGCTCTGGGGGACCCACCCATCTCCTTGCTGTCTCCCTCGTGTTGCTGTATTCCAGTGTCTGGACAGTGACTCTCAGAGAGGCTCTCTCCCTGGTGCTTACCACTCTACCATCTTCAGTTTGAATCGTTTTGTCCAAATTTTTTTTTCAACAGTTTTCTAAGAAGTTTTTCTGAAATCCTTTTTCTTCCTAGTTAAATCATTTGTACAATTAGATATGTTTTATTCCCCTCTAGCTGTGAGGTGTTACAATTCAAGACAGCATGGCATATCCTTCTTTTCAGAATCCCATTGCAGTGTAACTCAGTGTACCCAGGTGATGGGAAGTTACCACTTTCATTCTCAGTATCTTTAAGAGGGTAATGGTAGGTAGGCAAGGTATGGATCATAACGGACAGCTATTTACATGATCTCTAGAGTTAGGGTTTAAAATTTTTTGTACATACCCTTCTTAATTCAAGTTCCACAAAATAAATGGCAGAAAAGTAGATGTTATGTTTTTAAGAAATTGCCCATTCTAAGAAAATGAAACTCAAAAGCAGCTTAAAATATTGCTAGTGGAAAAATAAAGCATGCATTTATCAGTTCAAGTTAATACTCTGTTATCATAATCATGCCTACTTTGTACCGAGCACTGTTCTAAGCACTAGAACTCAGCCGAGGGTAACCTCAGTGTCTTTCTGCTCTTTCGTCTTTTATACTCAGCTCAGTAACCCTCCAGGTCCAAATTCCCTTGGATTTATTTCGTTTTTCCTCTTGGGTGACAGTAACAGTTCTTAGTTTAAGCTACTGGTAGTCACTCCCAGAGGTTAACAAGGAAAACAAGACTGGAGTTGAGAATAGAAAAGAGGAAAAATGTTAAAGCCAACTGTATCTTGTCATGAAGTTTTTAACATCTGTCCCTGTCATACTGTCCCCCTACTGCTCCAATTAAACACGAAGCAGGCTACGCCGCCGGGCGGAGCTGGGAGGAGGGGACCTCCTGGGAGAACGCCAGCTTTGCCACTGAGTCGGTCGGTCTCCTGCATTAACGGGAAATGCACAGGCAGATACGATGAGCTTATCACAGGACTTCTAAGGGACCCGGAACAGTAGCCAGTGCTGTCCGGCTCGCACAGGAAGGAGTTGGAAAGACTGAGGCAGAAGCTGCCTGACAAGATCCACAGAGACAGCCAGCCCCAGTGGCCGGGAAAATAAAACCCTGATCTCATCCCGCTGTTCCCACAGCTGTTCCAGGGGCTCACGTCGGCCAAAACTCGTTTCAAGCTGCAGTGCGCGTAGGAGGACTCATAGAGGCCGTCCTTAAAAGTTGGCCCGCAGGACAGGCAGATGGGGAGGGCAGGGTAAGCAGACGGCAAAAAGGCCACCTGTTACTCAGCTTGCTGACCAGTGTGACAAGTTCCATGCGAGCTGCAGGAAGAGCCAAGTGCTGACCCCCCGTTCACAGTCTTATGTTCGTCTCTGTCCCCGTAGAAAGAACAAGAGTCCCCACACCTAGGACAAAGTCTTCAGTTTAACATTTGTTTTGAAGCTAGAAAGTAGCACCTCAGGTTCAAGCTTTGCCTGCAGTGTGTTTTAAAGACAACTCGTTGAGACTAAGGGAGTCTCTGCTTCCAGACAGCTGGTGGGCAGCTGACGGAGGGTCCTGCCCAGAGCCCAGTCATTCTCAACCCCGCGAAACAACCCCTCCGAGGCCACTGGGAAAGAGGAATTTGGGTCAGAGGTAAGGGGATTGGCAGCTCTGGCCAGTAAAGGAGGGTTGTCAAGAGGGGAAAACTAGAGACGCATCTCGTGGCCAAACTGATACGTTCCCTTTCACTTTTTGAGAGTGGACTCCATCTCCTGTAGTTGAACACAGGTTAGAGGACCAAACCCAGTAGTAAAGACACCACTCTTGTCATCTGCAAGTAAACGCAATCACTCACTGGCGCTCAGGAGAAAGATTACAGAAGGGAGCTTTCTGGGAGGCAAAGGATGGCATTGCTCAGCTGTATGTACCACTGTATGTAAAATTTCCTGTTCTAGCTAGATATGATAGCATTCTTTTGGAATTAAAAAAGTCTAGAGATTCAGTTGCAAACTCAATTACCCCTCTTTCTGCCTGCCCCTGCTCCGAGTACTGCGGAAACTGCAGGACCCTCCCTCCCCACATTAGGCATTTGCGGGACCTCTCTCCTTACCCGAGGTTCTCAGCCTCTTCAATCTGACTGCTCAGCGTGCATACTGAACTGCTAAGTACTTGTAACTACTTTGCAAGTAAAGAAGTCCATATTTCCTTATAAATGTGATTTCAACACATTTCTAAGTAAAATCTTCATTGAACTTACATTTTTTTTTTTTTTTTTTGAGGCAGGGTCTTGCTATATAGTTCAAGCTGGCCTTGAACTCATTCGGTAACCCACACTGCCTTCAAACTTGCGGCGATCCTCCTGCCTCAGTCTTCCAAGTGCTGGGATTAGGTATGTTCCACCATACCTGGGTCAAATTGTACTTTTTAAAAAAAGTACCCACTAATATGTAATGGGCTGGAATGTGGAAAATTAATATACTTCGTAGTTCTGTATGAAATAGCTAGAAACTTAAAATCAGTTTCTGGTAACTCTTACTTGTCCTATGAGAAGGAACCTTTATAAACTTGATGTGTGGCTAAGTGGAACATGCGGGCATAAGTGTGTTATCAAAGGGGGGTGTGGGACTAAGTGCCATTCGTTGAACCTCTGTTTTAAACTTAAATTTGTGTTCAAAGCATCTTTTAAAATTACAGCATGCTCATATACTATTAACTCTGCCAAAGTACAATTAACCCAGATGAAGCATAAAGCACTTCAAAAAATTTGAATGTAAACCCACATTTTCAAAGCAAAGCTGGTGATTGTGCAACCTCTAATCTCAGCACTCAGGAGGCTGAGGCAGGAGAACTGCTGAGAATTCAAGGCCGGCCTGCACTACATAGTGAGAACCTGTCTCAAAAAACTGAACCAAAGCAAACGAAAAACAGTTTTAACACACCTCGGATTTTTGACCCCAGAATATTTTGTCCAAGTATATAGTTTATATCGAAAGAACTTAAATGTTTGTAAAGAATTATAATAGTTCTTACACTGTTCCAGTTATACAAATAAAAATATTTGTGAATGTAACTATTATGGTTTACAAAAGCTGGCTGAAGTAGATAACAAATCTAGGGAATTTTTTGCAGTCACTGAATTTGTATTTGTAATGATCTAAGAATTCTATTTGCAATTTGGTGTCTCAAACTTTATCTTGGAACACTCACAAGCATGGTAACCGACCATAGCATCTGAAGTTTCCTGATGTGGGTTTTAACATTTACTCTAGAATTTTCCTCTCAAATGTAATTTATAAGAATGGAGCAGCAACACTCCTGGGCCATTTGGACCAATGTTAATCCCCGTTATAAAGACAAGACTATCGGATGGAGCCTGGCAGTCCGCGGGGCGACCCCGTGGACAATACCGGGCCCCCGGCAGCGCCTCGCCGGGGCGGACCTTGGCAGTCTGCAGGGGCGACCCCGAGGACACGACCCCGCCCCCCGGGAGCGCCTTGACGGGGCCACATTATGTACCCATAACATACATCCATAGGTTATGTAATTCATTTGCACTGTTACTTTAAAGTTCGTATTATCTCTTCTTACATGCATTATAAAATGAGGGCCATTATTCTGAAAGGTTTTTTTCATGTGTGTGTCCATGAGAAAATGATCTTAACATTACAATTCTCGGCAAGAATAAAATAAATAAGGCTGTTTTTGTGTTCGGCGCTGTATTGATTTTGGCCACAAGATGGTGCTCTAGTCTTACGGCACAATTTAAGTGCGCTGTGCCATCGTGAGAAAAGCTATTTTCTGCTTACACAAGAAACCGTGTAGGGCACAAGGTAACAATGAAATTTGACTTCTCCAGGCCCCGTGCAGCACTTCTAGGAGCCTGCAGCAGGCAGCCCACTTTCCCGCCCCCCAAGAGGCAGTCAGAACCTCAATGTAAACAGTTCACCTCTGACACCACCAAGATGTGGATGTTTCAGCCCCTTCTGTTCACTGGAAGGGGGAACATTGCAGGGGTGCCAAAAATAAAACTTTAGAGGCTCCTCCGCCCCACCCCGCCCCACCCCCTCACTACTGTTCTTTTCTCCCTTTTCCTTTCATGAGGACCATGAATGCGCTGCGTAGGCAAGGGGATCCCGGTGCTCATCTCGATCTTTGCTGAAGCCCAGCGTTTCCTCCACTGAAGCCCACTCACAGCACGCCCAGCTGCGGAGGCACAGCTGGCAGCAGGCCGCCCAGCACTGCGCTCACCCTCACTTCATCCTCTCTGCTGGCCCCTCTGTCTTCTGTCATTTGCCAGGATCCTCAACCACTGTCCTCGAGGACTAAAATATGTAGCTCTTGACTTGGGTTGGGCCTCAGACCACCTGAAATACATGGTGCTCTAGCATACCAACCAGGGTTGCTTGACTTAGTCCCATTTTGCAAACTAAGAACAGTTTTTTTGGCAGAAAATCCCCTCAATCAAAAACCACAAGCCGGGTGTGGTGGTGCACACCTGCAATCCCAGCACTTGGCCAAGGTGAGTGGATCATGAGTTTGAGGCCAGCCCAGGCTACAGAGTAAAATCCTGTCTCAAAAAGCAAACAAATCACAAGCACGCACGCTCCTACAACAGAAGTGTTTACTGTTGGTAGTGTCCGTGCTTTCACTAACATTCATTCATTCTTGTTCACTTATCTGACTGCCTGACAATGTTTACTAACAAAAGACTAATGGTTTAAGATGGGGGAAAAAATCCCCATTTTTATAAGAAAATTTTTCTGGTGGGGGGAAGTAGTTGAGCAAAATAAAACATTAATTTTTTCTCTTACTGAGGAAGAACTCTGTTGTTTGGTTATTCACAGAATACTTACCAGAACTGATATACATTAAAGGTGTTAAATGCCATAAAATAAAATTGCAATATACACTAATGAATTTATTCTGATCTTCTTGCTCCACTGACAGGTAGAGAAAGGTATTTTCTGAGTCAGAGAAGAGTTTGCCAGACTGGCAATGCTTCCTCTATGTAAGTTATCAAAGTCGTCATCTTTGCACCAAGCCAGCATATCAGTAGGGACCAGGGGATGTTTCACAGTTCCCCCTAGTCACTGAGACAAATCTAGGGGGAAAGGCAGCTGGCCACTGTGGGGAACCACTCAGACTGCTTTGAGGATCAGGGGTGTTAAGGACACCTGAGGACGTGACCGCACTTGTCTAACACAGGAGCACAGTGGGATACAGTTCTGTAACCATGACTTAGGACAGGTGAGCACACATGAGCTGGTTATGGCACTATGTAGGAATGTAAATATGAGATAATAACCTGTATAAGAATTATACAACAGACGCAGGTAGCTCGTATGCTTTTGGGCTCTTGTGTTCTGCTCTGCTCTATGCTGCCTGCTGTTATTGCTGATAGCTTGCACACGTGCATTCTTTAACCTTGGGACCTCACCCATGAAAACCTTCCTCAGGCCCCTGGGTGGGCCAACAGCCGTCATCAGATGAATGACATTAGTTATGTTCACGGAGCTCCAGACAGTCTGTCCCTTGGACTCATTCCTCAACCCTAGAATAGTTTCTTATCTAGGAAGGACAGGTCCAGAGGCCTGTGGTGCTTTCTTAACCTTAGGTAACTGTGATTATGAATTTCAGATGGAGTAGCTTAGAGTGATAGGTGATTAAAAAACTCATTTGAATTTTTCTCCCGAATATTCAATAATTTGCAAAGTCTAACTAACAATGTAGTTGGTATGATGAACAACAAAGAGTTTTCATCTAGCAAACTTTCTCACTGGAGTCACATCCCTCTTTTTGTTTGCGATTGGGGGGGGGGCGTGCAGCCTTGGAATCTCCAAAGAAATGGAACTGTGTAGTCAGTGATGGTTTTCAACACACTGGAGTCTGTGCATGCCAGAGACACAGCGTTGCAGCATTCACAGGAGTCTGCGCCCACAGCCAGCACCAGCCAGCGCGCCCAGGCTCACCTCTGCCAGCTGTCACCAATGATCAGGCTGGGGGGGGGGGATTCACTACTCTACTAGCCAAGACCCCTAACTGTGAGGCTCATGTGTCACTCAGTTCTTCATTTACGGAAAAACTAAAAGTGACTGGTACAAAAGAACACTCTCTTGAACCTTTTTGCAAAGTTCTCATGATTGGGAATTTTTCCAGGTCACCTGTCCTCATCTCTTTTTTAGAACAAAGACTCAAACAGCCATTAAGACGTAGTATTTGCAACACATTTGGGTCAGTGCTGCTGTCTTTTTCCATGTGTTCCAGGCAGAACTGAAAGTACTCATCTCATGAAGTGTCAAAAGAGCAACTTCATTGGTGGCTGACTGCATTTTTTCCATAGGCCTCCTATTTTGTTACTTTAGGAAAATTGCACCCTGTCTCTCACTCAAACTCAATGTGGCATCTAATCTATGTGATAAATTGTTTGCTCAAACACATCTACAGAGCAAAAATGATCCATCACAGGCCTGTAATCTTTGTGGCAGCCTCCATCTTAAACTTATTCCAGTTTCCCTCATGGAAAGGAGTTTTCAGAAATTTGATATTTTCAAAGAAAAAGGTCTGCAGACTCATTGAGAGGTATATCAAAAGGTAAAAGCTGCATTGAGAGAAACTTTCCCTCTCCAGACCAGAGATTGTAAACACATTCCAAAAGTCAGTGAGGATCAGAATCTGAGCATTGACTAGAGAAGACTGAGGAAAAAAATTAGTTGGAAGGACCAAATAGAAATAGAAGACATATAGGCAGGAAACCTTGACGTTATGGTTTTTCTAAGTTTCATACATTGTTTTTTCAGAGGACAGTGTCTATGTAGTTCAGGCCGGCTAAAGTATGTTGCTCATGCTGGTCACAAACTTGCAGTGATCTTCCTACTTCAGCCTCCTGAGTACCGGGATTACACTCATGCCCCACCACAGTGGGCTAAATTGTGTATACTGTTTAAATTAGAGGTGATTATTAATAATTAGAGGTACTCAGAAACAGGACTAGGTACACCTAAATTTAATGTGTCCTGTAAAACGTGACCAGCATACCACTGCGGAGCACCCTCTCTGTGTCAGAGTCTGGAGTTGCTCTGGCTATGTAAGAAAGGTGGACTTCCCCGTCTTTTCTTGAATGAGCGCTGCCGGAGCCCAGAGATCATTGTCCTTGTAGCCACCTGTCCATCTTCTCTGGGATTCGTATCCGCTTAGTCCTTCCACGTCTTATAAACACACTTGCAGTCGTGGGATATACTGCAGCGCCATGACTGTTTCTCTGGCTCCCAAGATGAACTTACTTGGGGAAAAGATGCATTTATCCCTGGATCTTCTAGTGTTTGAAACCTGGTAGGCACCGGTGATGGTTAATTTTAGGTGTTAATTTCATGGGAGATGGGCTGGATGCCCAGCTAGCGGGTAAAGCATTACTTCTGGGGATGCCTGTAGGTGATTCCATTTCAGTCATCAGACTGAGGAATGTTTGCCCTGACCCAGTGTGACCAGTCAGTGGAGGAACAGAACAGAAACTGCAAAGGGGGTTTCACTCTGTCTCCTGGAGCTGGGACGCTCATCTGATAATGGACACCAAAGCCACCGGTTCTGGGGCCTGTTGCCTCGGGGAACATGGGTCCCCGGGTTCTCTGGCCTTCAGACAGCTGAGCCACCAGCTCTGGAGACTGCAGCTTGCAGGTGGGCATTTAAGGGACTTCTCAGCCCCCAGAATCATGTGAGCCAATTCCCAGAGTAAATCCCATCCTTGTTTCTTTATCCTACTGGTTCTGGTGATGGTTACATTTGATGGAGTAGAGAAACACCTACAAAATTAGTAAAGCACATTTCTGGACATGTCTGTGAGGTTGTTTCCAGAGATGATTGGCAGGTGGGACAGCAAATTAAGGGCAGATCTGCCCAGAATGTGGGCGGCACCAACCAAATAGGCTGGGGCCCCCAGGATGCAATAAAAATGGAAGGAGGAAACCCGAGAGCCTTTCTTTCTGCGGAGAGGAGCAGCTTTCCCTGCAGCATCCTTCCCCTGTGTCCTTCACCACAGGGCCAGAAACAGTAGAGACAACTGACCATGGCCCAGATCCATGAGTGCAAAAAAACCTTTCCTCTTTTAAATTATTTTTCGCAGATATTCTGTCATAGAAATAAAAATCTAACAGTTTTGTTTCTGTGGAGAACCCTGAACAATACAGCACTTGAATAAATAATGAGTGGGAATTACAATTCTCATTTTACTGCCAACAGTATTGCTATTTTTAAAGTCAAAATAATATTGTTGAATGGCAGCAGAATAGTGGAAAACCCAGCAAGACGGGCTCCAAAAGATAACCAGTAACGATTTGCATGTTAGCTAGAATATATGTGGCCAAAGGCAGTCATTTAAAATAGTTTTTTGGCATTTCCTCCATGGAAAGGGAAAGAGCTCTTCGCTTTCTCTTTTCTCCTTTGGTTGTGAAGTACACATTTGTCAATAGTTGTAAACAGCGCTGTTCACCCTATTTTACAGATAAGAATTACAAAGGGCAAATAGATGCAGTGCTGAATGTGATGTTTTCATGTATACAAGAAGAGTGACAAGAAGACATCACGGGCCTGAAAAAAGAAAATATATTTTAACTTGCACAGGAAAGCTTTTACACCATTCTCACTTAGACAAAAACCTTTAGGAAATTACTGGGGACAAGAACCAAAACAAAACCCAGGCAAGCGGTGACCTAATTGTGATGTCTGAGTTCAACTTGGAAAATCATCCCAGGGAACAATGCAAAAGAAAAACGGTTTCAAAAATCAAACACGCAGCCTATCATAGAAAATGAAACTGTCAGCCTGCCTCAGAGTGCCAGTGTGTCAGTCTCTAGCCGCCTTTTTCTGCATTGTGCAAAATCCGTCTCTGCTGAAAACACTCAGCGCTTGTTTCAGTGAACGGCAGTTGAGAGGCCTAGGATGACTATAACAGTTACTCTGAAGGGTTCCATAAGCTGAGACATGGGAGGTAACGGGTAGTGTCTTCTTCTGAGCTTTAGAGGAAAGGACAGAAAAAGCTCCGGTAGCTTTGAAGGTGCTGCTATTTGCCTACTTGCAAGGGCTTCTTGGAAGAGACTGAAGTATTTGTGGAAGGCCGTTTCCTTTGTTGCATTTTCAAACAACAGAGAAATAGCTTTTTTCTTAACTACTCATAACACTTTATTTTTACTTTGTACAAAATACAAAAATGAAAATCGAAAAGAGTACAGACCAGTAGTGACAGGCACACTGCACAACAGCAAACCTTGCCTAAGCAAGACATTAGTTTTTAAAACTTTATTTTAGTGAGTACATGCATTATATAAAACAACAACGGCAACAACAAAATCACACAAAGAGGCTAGACGTTTTTTGCTATTTTCACCCCCAAAGTAATGCTTGCTGTCAAGACTTCGGATGAAGATGGGGAAAAGGAGTTAAAAAGGCAAATCATTTTTTTCCATAAAAGAGTAAAAGCTAAAATATCCTTATTTATTGTCACACTGATTAAATTTCTTCTGAAAAGCCACAAATATAAACAAAACAGAAACAAAAATCCTGAACTGGACAGACAGCAAATATTCAAGAGGGTTGTTAACCTATGTAACCGTTCAGTAGTTTAAAGAATCTTGTAGACATTTTTAGCCTTCCCAGTCACTTCTCAGTACAGTGTCCACCCATCCTGCCCTTCTCTCCCAGAACAGAAATCCTTGCATCCAGTCTGTTGCTAAAAACTAAGTTTTGAAAATGAAAGCAACATACAAAAATATGTAACAGAACTATGAAAGATGTAAGAAAAGTCTTTTCTTCATAGCAAGAAGTCTTTGCTTTTTTTTTTCCTCTACTCTTCAGGGTTTGTTTATCTGCCCCATGAATAAGACAGCACCTAGAGAATTAAAAGGAAATAATGAATAATACTTCAAAATAAGATGAAAAATATTACATTTAAGGGAAGGCAAGGAGCCATATTTAACTGATTTCTCAGTTATGCTGCTTGATAGGAAACTTCTCTCCTTGTAGAAAGTTCTATCCTTCCTGTCTAATATGCGGGCCAATGGGCACACATGGTGACTGAGTACTTGAAATGTGAATATTGTATTTGAACAAATTTAAAGTTAAGCATTGAAGCACGCTAATTAGGACATTAAAGATGCAATGGGATGAAAGGATAAAGAACTACCTCCTAGTGTTGATTACAGTAACAGTAAAAGCTAGAACTATTAGTACCTACTCTGTATCACTATGAAGCTTACCTTTCCACGAAGAGAATCTCCTATTTTATCACTGGACATTATTATCTTTAGTTTACAGCGGACGGCACAGGCCAGAGTCAAGCTAAACTGTGTTGTGTTAACAGTTCTCAGGTCATATTGACAGAGCGAGCAAATGAAAGTTGAAGACATGTAGCTTGTTGGAAAAGTTTTAACTCATATATTTATAAAAATGCAGGACAACTGACAGATGTCCAAAGTATTCCTAAGGGATGTTGGGTCTCTCTGTATGTTAAAAGCAACCACCACCATCCCCAAACCTAAAACCTATCCATACTTAAAGGATCAAGTCACATTCTGTGAACACAGCTTTGATTTTCCTATCTCTTTGCTGAGGGTGGTTATAGGTTGTTGACAGATGGGAAAAAGATTCAAGGCAACACTGCTGGATACAACTATGACCATGTATGTATACCGTTCTGAATTCTAACATGCCATGAACAACTGAAGAGAATCACTTACCCGTAGGATTATGTCGGATAAAAAATAGAAAAGGCCTGTCCACTATAAACCATGGAGGCGATGACCTTGCAATTAGAATTGCCGCTAGAGAAACATAAGGAAAATGTGTTACATGCCCAGCATGAGACCAGCAAGATGGGCAAGTGCTGGTGTCTGAGGATACAGTTCATTTCTGTGCCACATAATGGTCTCAGTGGCCAATATTTACTGAACACCTACCATGGGCCAGGTCCTTTATCTTAACTGTTTCATTTATTCAGTAATGGTAGCGTATTCTCTAACATATTTCCTTTTTATAGAGCTTTTATGAGGATTAAATGACATAAAACTTAAAGTAGTGACTGCTACTAAGTGAACACAGAATGCATATCCACTGCTACTATTACCTATTTTTTATTCATACCATCTGCTGTGTTGATGAAGCCCTGGTCACCTTTTTTTGTTTGTTTGTTTGTCTGAGAAAAGGCCTTGCTGTGTAGTCCAAGCTGGCCTTCAGCTGTGCTCTTCCTTCCTCAGCTTACAAGTACTGGGATTCTAGGCATGCACCACCACATCTGGTGTCCCCCGGTCCTTTTATTTTTTATTTATTGGTACATGTTTGTAGTATCTAATGATTACAGTCATTGTGGGGAGGTGGTAGGCGTACCTGACCTGTCTTAATTAGTTTTTTATCTACTACCTTTCCCCTTTCTGCCCATCCCTCCATCTCTTGGACTCCTCCTCCTGTAGCCCTGGTCCTTTTCAATCTTTCCAAATCCTTTCTGTAGACCACAACCCAGCTCAATTCTCAGTTGTTTTGCCTGGGCCCTTCGGCACATCATGTAGGTTTCCTCTGCAGCAGAATATAGACCATTCATCTGTAGCCCAGGTATAGATATCTGACTCAGGAAGCAAATTCCTTTAGGCTCATGGGTTTTTGATGTTACTTTGCCACGTTAACCAATGGTGGTTCCCATTTAAAAAGCCTATGACAAGGCCCTGAGGGAGGGCAAGTGTTTAACTGTCACATGCCTGTGGAAATCGCACCATGCTTTTCTTCAAACCTAGTGACTTTGGCTTGATGTTACATGGGGAACATCTGTATTTACTCTGGGGCCAACTGCCCAGGGTTATTAAAAATCCACAAATAGTGAATAGTTAGCAGGCCCTATGAACCGTGTCTGCTCCCCACTGAATTTGTATGTTTAACCTGCAGTTCTCTAATATATTTGAAGGTTATTAAGGACAAATGAGGTTGTAAGAACAAGACCCTCATCCAGCAAAAGTAGTGTCCCTTCTAGAACGGGGAGAAACCCAGAGGAGACCACGTGAACACACAGTGAGGAGGTGCCATCTGCAGGCCAAAAGAGAAAGACCATGGGAGAAGCCTAACCCGCCAAGCGCACCTTGATCTTGGACTTCCAGGGTCCAGAGCTTAAAATCATACATTTCTGTTGTTCAGGCCCCCACCTATGGCATCTGCTTTGGTAGCTTGTGCCCGTTAGTACAGCAGCGCCCGGGTGGTGACACAGGCTCTGTACGTCATTTACTGCTCTGCTGCTGCAGCCTTGAAATTCTTAGTGCATTATTTATTTATTTAAGAGCAGAATATATTTATTGAGGGAAAGAAAACGTCTGTTCAAGAGAGGGACAGAAGGGGACCCACGTGGATTGCCCCTCTTAGTACATTTTAAACAAGGGGAATCTACATGTTCATTTTGTACAGACTGCACACTGTACAGCAGGTCCTGATGATTATTGTAGTTGGCAAAATTGGTCAATAACTTTGGCAAAGTTTAGATGTCACTTGCAATCACCTAGAAAGGACAAAGGTCACCTTAAAAATTCCAAGTCTCTTATTCTAGGTCTTCACTTAATGATATATATATATTCTTTGGGGGGGTGGTCTTTTTGAGACAGGGTCTCACTATGCAGTTCAGGCTGGCCTTGAGCTCACTTTGTAGCCTAGGCTGGTAGCGAACTTGCCACGATCCTCCTGCCTCAGCCTCCTGAGTCTTTAATGCTATTTTAAAGGAATAAAGAATTTTTTTTTAATTTGAGAAAGGAAATAAAGTGCTTATGATGAGTTTAAATGGTATCTTTTAATGACCAGAAGTATTTGACCCAGCTGAAAGTATGGCTATATTCTTCACTTTATGAGCTTATGGATTTTGGCCACATCTTTTCATCCAGTCTCATATGGATAATTAGGGGGAAACTTAAGATGACTCTATTTTCTCCTGCACTATATGAGCCACTGAAGAGAAAGCAGACGTAGCTGTTCTGAGTATCACAGGAGCGGCAGAGCAGTCCTGCCACAGAGCGACAGATGCTCACTGCTTCCTCCCTTTTTCCTAAAGACATCTTATTGGCTGCTTTCCTATAAGTACTTGATTATATTATGTTTTAGTTTGAACATGGGTCTTTTCTGCCAGTAAGAAGCCAAATGTGCCTCATCTTCCTAAGAGGAGGGGCCAGCAAGTCACCATCCTTAGAGGCTGAGTCTACAGGCCCAAGTGCTATTTGTACGAATGAAGTCCTTTGAAACACAGCCACACCCATTCACTTGAATTATCCATAGCTGCTTGCACTCTGTAATCAGACTTGAGAAGGTGTAATGGCTTCAGTATGGACTGCAAAGCTCAAATGCAGGCCATGTGGCTCATTTTGGAAGTTGGCTGACTGCCATCCTGCAGGAATTTCTTTTGCTTACAGACACAGAATGGAAGCCATGGTCAATCCACAGCCTCTATCATTTCTGGAGATAGACAACTCACTGAACCTGGTTGGAAGCAGGGCCTCGTGGCCATTCACTAAGTTACCACCCAGCCCTGCCCTATGACCCCCACCACGTACTTGTTGCTGCGGAAGCTTTAGTTCCATCTTCGCTGACTTCGATTTTTGCTTTCTGCAAGATGTGAGAAACATGAAGGTTTTCCGATCCTGTTTGCAGAAAACAAAATGAAATAAGTCTTTTACTTGTACAGGCTGTCCATTTGGCTGGGGGAGTAACCTCAAAATCCTAGTTCTTAAAAAGTGTCTGACAGTCCTGGAGAAAACGCTGCAGGCAGCTGTCCCTTACGGGGAATTCAATCTCTGATCTCTGCTAAGTAAACTGCCATACTCTCTTCTAGGAGGGAGGCCCAGACCTTAAATGTTTTAGGGCCTATGGTTCAACTCTGATAACTCAGAATTTTATTACAAAAATGAAAGTGTACAGAGATTTTTTTTGGTGTTTTTGAGATAGGGTCTCACTATGTAGTTTAGGCTGGCCTTGAGCTCACTCTTGTAGCCCAGGTTAGCCTTGAACTCATGGCGATCCTCTTGCCTCAGTCTCCCGAATGAGTGGTATGATTAGAGGCGTGTACCACCATGCCCTGTGAAATAAGTATAGAGCTTTATAAAGGGTTTCGAGCTTTGAAAGAAGCCAAGTTTTCTAGAAGTAGCAAGACAACAAATATTCTTCAATTATAGAATATCAGGCCCAGAGAGGATTTCAAACAGCATTTTACAGATGGGGAAACTCAGGCTCAGATTTAGGAAATCTACACGCAGTTCCAGGGCTAGCAAGTGGCAGAGTAAGTGCTGGCTTTTCACAACTGCAGCCTCACACATCATAGGACAGCAGTGGAAGGTGTTGAGTGTGAGAAGAGTTTAACACAACCAGCTGTGACTGAGATGCACAGTTAGAGGGCCCAAGTCACCTGCAAGGTGAATGTGAACATGGTGGGAGAACCTAGTCCTCCCGATCCGCACTTCCCAGTTACTGGCATTTAGGCTGCTGGGCAGATAACCCAGCGGGGGGTGGTCCAGCAGTGCTTCCCAAGCTGCACTGGGCCAAAGGATCATTTTGAAGTGAAGACCTGAGTCAGAGTTTGGGTAATTCAAGATGGTGCCACTGGTTGGGGAGGGTAACTTACAGTTTGAGTCTAGATGTCCCCATAAAGCCTCATGTGGTCATAGGGCTTTTTCAGAGGTGGTTGAATATAGAGTGTGTGAAGCATTGTAATGCAATTCTGGGATTAAGGGTGCTGAGATTAGGGTTGGTGATTGCAGGATCAGTCCACTGACTGGACTGGCATTGCCCTAATTTCTTTTACTTTTGCCATCATGAACTGTTCCCTCTATACCATGTGCCACCCTGCCTCTGGGCCAGCTGACGATGGACCGAAACCTCTAAAAACTCCGAGTTGAATAAAACTTTCCTGCTTTAACTTTGGGTGTCAACTATTCTGTCTCAGCAATAAATGAAGTAACTAAGATAGTAACAAACTGACTTCTTCCGGTAAAGGAGAAAAACATAAACTGGAGTACAGTTCATGCTCAAGCCATGGCTTTTCTTTGAAAAAAGGTTGCTGTGTTCTGAATTCAAAAGGCAAAGAACTAACCATTCAAACATAAACTCTAGAAAAGGTGACACAGACCAGCAAATGAAGGCTACATGATGCCAGGGATGTCACCGTTGCTTTGGCAAAGAAGAATTCTAATCAGACTTGTTTGAATTTGTGTTATACCGACTCATGAGCGTTAACTCCAAAACACATTATCTGGCTACAGTGCATACCTATAATGTTGCCTGATGGAGGAATTGGAGAGCTCAAAAATCTTGTTTTTTTTCAAACTTAGAGAAGAGGTTTGCACTTGAGGAGTAAAGAGTGACTAATGTTTAATGAAGAGCCAAACTTTTAGGTTAAAGAAGTTGTACATGAAATATTTCTTTAACTGACTTTGCCTGAAACCAACACAGGAAATGTAGGCAAGAGTGACATATGCTGATGTAAGTGGTGAAGGTCGGTAGCATGATTTGGTGATACAGCAAATTAAAACTTGGACAGTTTTAGGGCAACACATCCCTAATTCTGTTTTCTTTTTTTTTTCCTGGTATTGGGGATTGAACTGAAGGCTTTGCACACGTGAGGCAAGCACTCTTAACACTGAACTAGATCTTTACCCCCTTTTTACTTTATTTTCAGACAGGATCTTGGTCAGTTTCCCAGGCTGGCTTCAGACTTGCCATTCTCCTGACTCAGCCTCCTGAATGGCTAGGAATAGAGCATGCAGCACCACCAGGTCTGGCTTAATTCCCATCTTTTTTCTATGAACAAATCAGAGACTCAGTTTGTAACATTTTCTTCAAGTATAAGTTGTACAATGGACGTACTTGTTATTTTTGCAAAATTGGCCTTTAATGGATCAAACATTTCCGTAATGCCAAGAGCTTTCAGCGGCTCCTTCAAATCTGTTTGTGCCACAGCTGTGAACCTGCACAAAGGAGACAGATGGGGTCAGTGATCACAAAGCGATAAATGATACAAAATGATATAATCAGTGCCTGTTTACAAACGGAATCTTTATGGTTTGAACAGTTGGAACTGTGTCTTGACTTTTAATCCTAAATATAAATACCAGGTAAGTGGAGAACAACTCCTCTCTCATTTAGCTGGCAAGGAGCAGAACAGTACATAGTGACAACTGTGGGTGTGCCCATCTACACAGGTGCAACGGGCTGCCTTTTCAATACTTCAGAAGGCCTAGAGCCCTTTCTGTTATATTGATGTAAAGGCTCAAGGGAAACAGCTCCTGATACTCTGGAATATCTATAGATCCCCCGTATTCAACTGAAGAGTCCCCTCCGTGGCGGCTGTAGGAACCCCCATGCTTACTATCCTTACTGTAATTGCAGATGGTACAAAGAGAGCAGCTACATTCTCAACAGCACATGTTAGGATTCTGATAACATTTTTACTGTTAAAACAAGAACAAGCATTAGGAATAGGTGACCTGCTATTACATTTGGTTATAAAATTAGTTTCTTGCCTATGTGTGGCCAAACTGGCTTGGGGATATGTGTGTGTGTGTGTGTGTGTGTGTGTGTGTGTGTGTGTGTATAGTTATTAAGCGTGTCATTATATTTGATCTCACCCTGTGGCAGAGCCGCAGAAGAAAGTGAACAGATTTTCATCCCAGGCAACCTATCACGGCAGTTTATCTGTTCTTCACCCACTGAGGCCTATACCACAACCATCACGTTTGTTTATAATCAAGCACTGCTGACTTGAAGGCTTGCTTTATTGCATAAAAACAACAAAAAAATCTTGGGAGTTCTGATATGTATTATAAATGTATTACTGTGATGCTTAACCAAGTAACCAGAGCACCAAAAGAACTTTCCAACTGGAACTTTCCATCTCCATCACTGCTACGGCCTGGGTAATTTAATACTCTAGATAGTGTGGAACGGTAATGTCAGAAAGTTCACAGAAAGGGAAAAACATCCATTGTCTCTTCCACAAGTCTGGGCAAAATATTCTCTGACCTATTAGAAATTAGGATTCACACAGAAGGTGGGATCACTTTTCCTTTGGCTTCAGTCGTAACAGCTCAAATTCCATCCATATATTACTTTTAGGGCATAATAGAAAAACTGCTTAAACACAGGTAGAGGACCTCCGCCTGGGTGGTCCAAAATATTTACTTACTATCTAGCTTGGTCTCTGAAAACTTTTTTTTTTTTTTGTGGTACCAGGGATTGAACTCAGGACCTTGCGTCTATCAGGCAGGTGCTTATTCCACTGAGCTATATCCCCAGCCCCGGTCTCTGAAAAGTTCAATAACTAAAATGAAACCCCTTATTGAAACACCTAGAGCTCCTTGATACAGTATGGCGACATGCACATGCTTTTCAGTTTTCTGAGTAGAGTGAGATACGTTAAAAGACATCACAGGATTATGAAGAGTTTGTGCTCAGAGAGGCTTGGAGACCAGAGCTGCCTTCTCTCCCTTCTTCTTATCATCTTACCACACAGGAAGCAGAGGAGACACATAAAAACATTCAGAAAAGATCAGCCTTGTATTCCCACCCTGTGATTTCTGCCAAATAAAAGCTTCATGAGGTGCCACCTTTCGGTTTCATGTAGTTAGGTATCCTGCTTAACAGCTACTGAACAAACAACCTGTTGTTTCCTTTCAGGGAAGGGGCCACTTACTTGGGCAGGACCACCTGCACCCTCTTGGGCACCATGGTGCTCATCCAGCTGTCGATGGTCTTGGTGCTGATGTGGGGGGTGAGCGCCGACAGTGGGGTGGAGTTCTCCGTTGGCAGGGCAATCAGCATGCTGATGCTTTCCCCGTGGTAGGGCAGCTCAATGAAGTTGTACCACAGGTCACTGGGTGTGCTTGTAGACCCTAGAGAAATCACAGGCAGGTTCAGTCTTTTGGAGGACTGCCTGGGAGACTATCCTTGAAAGAAGAGCAGTTATCTCCATTTTAGCTAAATTGGCCCTATTTCATGTACTAATATGTACAGAGCTGGCTAGGACTTTTCCTTATCCTCTAATTGGCTTTAAGCAATGCGAATCAGTCCTGCTGAGGTGCTCATGCCTAGTCTTTGAAGTAAAGACGACAGGGCAGTGTTCCCCACCCCCAGCTCCCAAATAAACATGTGTGAGCCCGGGCAGGATGGAGAGGGGTGGGATGGAGAGCTGTGCTCCACACCATTGGCCAAGATTGAGCCTTGAAGTAAGAGGCTGTGACTTTCCAGGGCATAGAAGATTACATATCAGAGCTGAAGCACCGGCTCGAAAACATCACATACTACCTCAGTTGTGTTATGCAGATCACTCTTTCTGCGTACCCTTCTCTCTGCATATTGCAAGGGGGTTTCAGGTCTCCTAGTTGGCCCAGCTCACAACACTCACATACTTTCTGCCACTCTCACACTTATCCTCAAGCCACTCCCTTCTTCGCAAATTAATAAAACTCAGGTTCAGCCCTGTGTAAAGGTCTTTGTTCTGGGTAGCCATTATCATAGCTGGACTTAGGATCCTTTGGCTCCCCACTACAAATATGCCTTAGCATCTTTATTCTCGCCATGGGTTGCACTGGAAGTGGTAGATTGGAACTAACTCATTAGGATTCCAATAACTTTTCCATGGGATTACAAATATAAACTTCCTGGGCTGTGACAAGGACTGGGAAGGGCTCTCTCTACAGTGTATCCTTGGTGACTCCGAATGGAGCATGCACACTGGCTGCTCAAGGGGCGCTTCGGAGGGAAGCCAGCAATTCAGTCGGAGGACCTTTCCACTGCCCAAATAACTTCCTTCCAAGGACAAAGACAAGGACAGTGATTTCTTCCTTCCATGGTACAGAATTCTTTTCTTCCAGCCCAGGCAGAATGCCTTTGGGCATGTAACTAGATCATTAGACACTCACAGTACAATGCTTAGCAAGAAGTTGACCTTTACATAAAGGAAAGAATGAACACAAATTGCACTGTGCATTTTAAGGTATACAACATAGGGTTATTGGATACACATATATAAATACCAAAATAATTACCACAGTGAAATAAATTAACACATCCATCATCTCACACAGTTACATTTTCTTGGGGTGTTCTATAACAAGAGCGGCTAAAATCTGGTCATACAACAGGAACCCTAAATACAGCAAAATTTTGTTGTGCTAACTCTTATTTTGGATAAGGCTTGGTGTGTTTTGCAAGAGAAGGGAGGCAACAAGTAGCTCCCACTTTTAGGGCCTACTCCAGCCACTTCAACAGAACCCCAAGCACCCACAAGGTAGCTGTGACAAGCCCTGTCTTGAGGAGGAGGCTACAATCGGAGGAATTCAGTAACCAGCTGAAGGACCCTTGCAGGGCTACAAAGTGGAGAGCTAGGAGAGGCTTTCTCCTTCTCCATTACTCTGAATCCTTGTTCGTGCGCTCCACTGAGTGGCATTAGAAGTTCAGGTATTGTACTATAAACCGGAGGATGACTTAAGCCAGCCTTTCTCAAAACACCAAAGCACATGCCACCTGCAAGATGCTCCACAGACAAAGCAGATGAAGCAGACACCCTGTCTCTGGAGCCCCAGGGAGCACAGACGTACGAGTCTTCCTGCACATTCACGGTCTGTACCAGGACTGTAAAGGCTCAGATACACTCAAAGGCAAGAAAAGTGTTTAACTCTGTTTATCTCCATGTTTCCCAAGCTAATTTGATCTAATTCTATGTAAAAGATTCCAAATTCTTGGCAATGCTATGCTTTGAAAATACACTCTCAAATTCCTGTGTTAGAAATGCAATCCCTAAATTCATCTGTTGATGTGTGAGGGCGGCCCCCTGATGGCATTAGTGGCTTTATAAAAGGAAGAGGAAGGGAAACCCAAGCAAGCTTGCTTGTTCTGTCTCTCCATGTGATGCCCTCCACCACGTTTTTCCTGTTTTTTGAGACAGGGTCTCACTATATAGTTTAGGCTGAACTTGAATTCACAATTCTGCAATCCTCCTGCCTCAGCCTACCTAGTGTGAGGATTACAGATGTATGCCACTACACCCAAGCCTCCACCACATTTTGACACAGCAAGGAAGGCTTTCACCAGATAGAGGCAAAGCAGATATAGCTTTCTCAACAGTAAGCCAAACAAACATCTATTCTTTCTTTCTTTCTTTGGTAGTGGGAATAGAACTTAGGACCTTGTGCTTGCCAGGCAGGCGCTCGTGCTACTGAGCTACATCCCCGGCCCCAAAGTTCTATTCTTAATAAACTACTTGGTATTGGTGACTTTGTTAGGGCAACAGAAAACAGACAAAGAGAACAACTAAGAGACACAGTTGAGCATGGCTGGATGAGGGTGAGTGAAAGCAGTCACGAAGGGTGCCAGCCACTGCCCGGTTCGCGCTAAGGGACCTAGAAAAAGTAATACCCACACCAGCAACCTGGGGTTTTTCCCAAAGCCTGCCTGGAGATCCTGTGAAACCTTTTTTTTTTTTTTTTTTTGCGGTACTGGGGATCGAACTCAGGACCCTGTGCTTGCTAGGCAAGCGCTTATTCCACTGAGCTATATCCCCAGCCCTCCTGTGAAACCTTTTAACTAAGCTTGGAATGAAAAAAGCTACAAAAATTAACCAGATACATGGAAGACTAGCATGTCTAGATTTACAGTGCATTCTAAAATGTCTTTAAGATGAACTCTGCTGCCTAAGTGAAGTTATTTAACCTCTCTTTGCCTCCTTGTCTGCAAAAGAGACGTCATGATGTTAACGGAGTAGACCTCATAGCATTGCTGTGACGATTCAGTGAGGGAAAACATGGAAAACCCTTAGCAGGGCCTGGCCCCCGCCGGTGGCCAGTCAATGCTTGTCCCCTCTTCCTCTCTAACTGCCCCAGAAGGACAACACAGTTAGGAGAGAGAAAACACAAAGTGAGTTTCTTTCCTGAGTTTCTCTGGGCTTTTCTTTTCTTTTTGCTGACCACTGCATTTGAGGTGGGGAAATTCCACAGGCCAGTTCTCCATGGGAGGCGTTGGAGGGAGAGAGGAAGACAGAGAAAGAGAGAATTTCCTTTGTCTTTGTTACATAACGAACACTTTTAGCCATAAAATATAAAATAGTGGAGCTATTAGCTTTCTGACACTGCAAGATGACAGTACAGTTTCCTGCAGAAAACGTCTGAAGCTGATACAGCTGCTGGGTCCCTCCTGCTGCCGCGTGCTGCTCTGACTTGCAGGGCTGTTCAGGGACCCAGCATGTCCTCCTGCCTTGGCTCTTGTCTCAGGGCTACCCAAGAACGGAAGTTAGTATCCTTCATCTTTACTTTTAGGCTGTGTAAGAAAATGGTCTGCATGGAAACTGAAAAATCTATGGGAAAGTGAGGGGAAAAAAAAATCACTTCCTAATGAACCTTTTAATCCTTGAAAAAAACATCAAGTCCCTGTGCTGGCAGAACTAATTTTTAGAAACCATAAAATGTGGGAAGCGGTTAATAAATTATTGCTCCAGGGCATAGAATAAGAACCTAGAGGCATTAATTAGTTCTAGAAATGTTTACTGCTGTGTTAGGAAAGAAGGCCTGGAGGTTATGAAGTTTGAAAAAGTAAGAGGTGGGGTGTGTTGGAGGTGGGGGACACCACCTTCACACACTACTTAACCCATCCTTGACTGAATATTAACACTGATAACTATGAGTCAGTCTGCACCTGCCACTCACATCTCCTTGCTGATTGAACTTCCCTGACTTTTGTTTCTGCAAAGCAGCTGATGACTACTGTCAGCAGGATGTACCTGTCCACACCCATGCTTAGCTTTATTTGGTAACTTGAGGAGCTGGGAGATACATTAACACTCTCCTTTTCTCCCTGGTCACTACCGTAGTGCATTCACAGCATCTTATTACAGAGGAGAAATGTTGATATTAAGAACATGAGATCTAGAATTGTAAGACCTGGATTTGAAGTCAACTCTGCCTGGCTGTATTACTGTGGTGAGCTCAATTAGCTCCAGGTGCTAGTTTCTTTATCTGTAAAATGCTATAGTAATACCTAATTACATGAAAACCAGATAACACACATGGAGTGCTTAGGGCAGCCTGGCACATGACGAAAACTTTGCCTAGTAAAGTATTCTACTTCCACTTTATTGAATCCCTCACTTCTGTGATGTTAGGTCGCTGCTTGGGGGTTCAAGCCATCCTGGGAAACCACATTTGCTACTCTAGAGCAGGACAGGGCAGCTGGGAGGCTGGGTCAGGGCACGGAACATCTCCTGGTCCCAGAGCCCTTTCCTTGAAGGGGCCTTGAGTCCCTGGCATGGGGAAAGTGGACTGTGTGTTCTTTCATGAGGACAATTTCTGCAGTGTATAAAATGTGAATCAGGTTCATTCACTCTGAGCAGGAACAGAGAAGTCTTTCCTCTTACCTGGTGATCAACCAAACTTTCAATGAATAATAGCTGGTAAAGAGTCAAGCATTAACACTGTGGAGAAGAGTCAAGAATTTTCCAGAAGGGGAACTTTTGGGGTGATATGGTTTTCTTGGAAAGCCCTCTGCGATACTGATTCCCAAAGTCCTACAAGTGAGGATGAAACTAAACTCACTAAAAATGTGAAGGACTCTTCTGAGACTGCAAAATCAAAGAGAATATTTAGGATTATGAAAGTTTTGTAGATGACACACTCTCTAATTACCTTCTACTACAAAGTAAATTTATGAGCTTCCTGAGCTCTAAAGGAATCAGTCAAAGTACACTTTAGTGGAAACTGAAGTACATGTTTTGAAAAAAAAAAAAACAACAAATAGGTCCACTGATAGATAGTTTTCTACAGTCTAGAGTCCAAGACAGTCTGGCAGAGATGGCCAGTGGGGGTGTGCTGTTGAGACAGACAAGGTCAAGAATACCTTCAGTCCAGGCAATTAGAACTTAACTGGACATCTAAGTAGAGAAGCGATACAGGTAGACAGACAACTATGAGTTGGAAACTTAGACGAGAAAAAAGAGCTGAAGCAAAAGTCTGATTATTCTTTGTGGTCTTTTTCAGATGAGATCAGGCACATGCAGTGTGGTATGGTGCAGACTGTGGTCTTTTTCAAAATAAAATCTCTACTGTTTAAATTTGTAAATATAGAAACAAACATGTAAAAACTTTGACTCAGCGGTTCCTATTCCAGCAAATTATCTTTAGAAGCCTGACACAATTATATAAAAGTTTTTATGTAAGAATACTCACCACAGTGTTATTATAGGAGAAGGGTAAAGGGGCATCCATAGCATATTAGTTTAAGATTATACCACGGAATACTATGGAATTCTGGAATAGTATGCAGCTGATAAAATGACTTAGTATACCTTTATGAATTGACAAAGTTTTCCATGACATACTAGGTAAGGAATAAAACAGATTATGGACTAGAAATTCCATGTAATCTTAAGCAAAAAAGCTTCATAGACATATTTTACATATTCATAGAAATGTTGCATATGACATGTTTAGCATTTTGCAGAGGGTTTGGTTCAGGGACATGGGATTATAAGAGAATTTTTCCTTTCTACCGCTTCAACAAAGTGGCCAGGAACAGGCTTGGCGGAGGCCCAGGAAGTGTCCGGCAGGTGGCACTGCAGCCCTGGTCGCACTGGGCAGTAAGTGGAGTGGGGCTGTGCCACCTCCCTGCCCCAGCAAGCCAGGCCTGCCCTGTGGGGCTGACAAGCTGCTCTGGGCGGCAAGTACCTCATATCCTGCCAGCCTTGGAACAGAAGCTGGGTTCTGATCCTGCCACTCAGTACAAACCCAAGGGCAGGCACAGGAAGAGGGGCGAGGAGGACGAAGCCAACCTGGCCCTTGATGGAACAGGCCACAGCTGGGAGCCATTCTCACTGTACCCTGAACTCGAACAGACCAGTTGGGACAGGCGGGGGGAAGCAGAGCCAGCAAACTGGGTCACTGAAGCAGAGCATGGGGCAGGCAGTCCTTACAGAGCTTAGGGAGGATATGGAGAGATGGCCACAGTCGGCGCCCCAGGCTACAAACAGTAGGCACCTTACTGGCCTCAGGAGGGGCACAGGGCAGAAGCTGAGATCCCTGAGAAGGGAGGTACTCAGACAGGGCAAAAGGGGGCACAGGAAAGAGGGCAAGAACCAGGAAGGCAAGGGAAGACACCTGGTGCATGATCCCTGCTTCTGTTCAGTGAGAGATTTTAGAAAGCAGAACACTTTTTTGTGTTTCTGTCTCCCTTGCTTTCAGACAGGTCAAGCTCTGAATTGAACAGCTACCCTGACATGTACTCTGGGAGAGGAAAAGATGTAGTCCTATAAAAAAAGTCTTAATCTTTCATAGGAATGTCCAGGGAATCTTTGCATTTTAATCTTGAATATTTTTTCAGCAATAGAAACAAACATATAGTAAGGGAGAACTTTTTATTTTTGTACAGATGCTGAGTGTGTACAAAACACGGAGCTAAAATAAAACGGCTATGCTAGGATACGTGCTGGTGGTGGTGCCAGGCCTGCAGGGGTGCGCTCATGGGCAGCGTGCTCAGAACAGGGAGATCTGGCATGAGTGGAACTAGGAAGAGAGTCTCAGGCAAAAGGAGCTAGTCACTGCACTCAGCTAGTCTAAGACAATAGCTTCCCCTGGGGCTTTTAAATTATTATTCACGCTACTGGAGATTGAACCTGGGACTTTTACACTGAGGGCCAACTCTTTTTTAAAAATTAAAGCACTGTTTTAATTTTAAGGAATAAAAAATAAAAAAAAAAAAACCATACAAAATTTCAAAACAAATAGGAAATTAACAATGGTTGTTATATTGCATATTGTTATCTTCAAAGTAGTTATTCAGATTACCAGATATAGACATGCAAAATTGTTCAAATAATTAAGCATCAACTGTTCCTTTCAATACACTCATAGAATTCAGTAGTACAATTATCTTAGCTAGCTTGTGTGTGTGTGTGTGTGTGTGTGTATATATATATATATATATATATATATATATATATATATATATTCCCTTCCTTCTTTCTTTCTTTTCTTTCCCCCATCCACGTTGTTCTTTTCTTTTGAGCAGTTTCTACCTTTTGGATTTTATTTACCTTTTTGGTTTCTTACACTAGGGAGATAGTACAATGTTTACACATGCGAGTCTGATATATTTTGAGACAGGGTCTTGCTACATTGCCTAGGCTGAGCTTGAACTTGGGATCCTCCTGTCTCGGCCTCCCAGTGCTGGTACTAGACATGCACCAACATCCCAGGTAAGTACATACTATGTTTTAAACTGAAAGGCTTGGCAAATTTTTCCCAGAACCTTGACTGACAATGTATGAGGAAGAGGGAAACGGACCACTGACTATGCCCTACGTGTGCCATTCCTTAATTTGAACAGCTGGCGTCTGGCCACAAGTTCACTTGTTTGGAGAACACATGTACTGAATACACAAAGGGAATATTTGGGACCCATCCATCTGCGTATAGCATGGACATAAATATCCTAACTTACAGAGGGAGGGAAAAAGTGAATTGGATCAAGCACGATTTAATGAAGTGAGATTCAGGCAACATATATGCTCACTATACTATGGGAGGGATGTTGGCGTTGGTGATTTTCTTTTTTCTGACTGTAAAAGTGATACAATTTTAAGACTCTTTTTTTTTTGGTATCCAGAATTGAACTCAAGACCTTGCACTTGCCAGACAGGTGCTGTCACTGAGCTATATCCCTGGCCCACAATTTAAGCAGTACAAGGCTTATCTGAGATTAAAAAAATTATCTGAAATCATACCACTGTGAACCTCCTCCAAGATATCTTTCTACACAGAAACTATGTGGTATAAGATTACTAAGATTACTCAGCATCTGCTGTTTTATAACTTGCTCTGTGAAACCAACCATGTATTGTATAATCTTTCTATTTATGTAAATATACATCTAATTATCTCTTATGTTGCATTATGCAGTCATCCCTCAGCTTCTATGGGGGATTGGTTCCACAATCCCCAAGGATACCAAAACCCACACACGTTCAAGTCCCTTACATAAAATGATGAAATATTTGCATATGACCTACACACCTCCTCCTATGTATTGCATCTTAAATCCCTTCTAGATTACTAACAATATGATGAAAATGTTGTAATAGTGCACATATTCTCATACTATCTTGTTTAGGGAATAAGTACAAGAAAAAAAAGTCTGTAAATAGAATTTTTAAAAAAGTACTTTCACTCCAAGGTTAGTTGGATACAGAACCGTCAAATGCACAAGGTTGACTCTAGTTTTGAACCTAGCTCCTATTTACTTGTTAGGTGAGATTATAAATTCCCTGGAGTGAGACTGCTGACACAAGCACTGAGGGAATCCTAGAGACCACAGGTACCTGCCACCGGCCGGGCTCCAGGGGCACGTCCCACCCCACTCCAGAGCCACAGTGGGCTCTAACAATCTCCCTCGTGTTTGCTAATCTAAGAAGTGAGAAATAAATTTACTTTTTACTTTTATTTTTAATTTGGCAATGTAAGATTGTTAATGGTGTGTGAATAATGCTTTCATATTTAATGGCCACACATATTTATTTCATAAATTACCTTTTCATCTTTAAGTTTTCAACCAAAAAGCACTGCATATGCTGTGCTTTAACACATAACCTCTACATATAATATAAAGGCTTATTATGTGCTTTTAAAAACTCCCATGTCTTATCATCCCACCCTTCCCTCTACATTTTTAAAAGATAGGAAGATCTGCCTTTCAGTGAAGTCAAAGCACCCAAGGACCTCTCAGCCCCTTGCACATTCTAGAACAAGCACAGCCCGGTGGGAACTTACCGCAGCGGAACACAGACAGCTGGGCCAGCATGGGCACTTGGTAGGATTTCCCATCAGCTGCCACAAAAGTCCGCTTTTTGGTGTTCTCAGGTTGAAACCGCGATTTCCACAAACCCTTAAAGTACACTGCATTGACAAGAACCAGCCTGGTAAACCTGCCGTCGATAAGATCCGGGGACAGCAGATTGTCAATCATGCCTGTGAATCCAAAGCACAAACAAGGAAAGACTTCAGCACTGGCGACCGAGCTGGGGACAGATGGCAGTGGTCAGGCAGGATGAGAGGCCATGACAGAGTTTTAAAGGAACTTGTTAAAATGCCCTTTTATACTTCCTAATATTTTTAATTGAATTTAAAAATTTCAAGGAAAAATGGAAACCAAGTTAAAAATCAGAGAAACGATGGCAGCGAACTACTTAGGGCTCTCAAACTTAGAATCAAGCCATTACAACTGATTCCCTCTATGCTCCTTGTCTTAGGAAAGTTTACTCATCCAAATAAGCTATGTCTAAACAATGATTATTATCCCTATTTTTACTGATAACTACCATGTGCCTGCTCCTTCCACAAGACAAACAACTTTTGTTTTGCTTTGTTTTTAACCGTTGGGTTGATGTAACTACAATAAGAGATAAACACTTCAGCCTGCGCAACGTGATCAGGGTAAGTGGTTAATTTCAGAAATGCTGAGGATTAGCTTGGAATCTTGGGTTATCACCGACCTTACAACTATTTATAGAAGGACTGAAACTGAACGTTGGTGTCTCCATTTATGGGTCAGGCCTCAAGCTGGGTCCTAATAGTATGGAGATAAGAGGAAACGGAATCAGCGTAAAAGAACTCCTAACTTGGAAGGAAAATGTTCTTCTTGAGGTGTCAGGGATGGTCCATCTTACCGGAGTCAGGAGCATAAAAGCAAACGAAACTCTTTCAATCTCAGGATGCTCACAAAGTCTTTCTGAAGGGCAGTATGTGGTTGAGGTTCTGGTTATATGAGTTCCTTCTGCTTAATCTTTGAAGATTTGGCAATGTGTGTGTGTATGTGTGTGTGTGTGTGTGTGTGTGTTTTACATACAAATCTATTAAAATTAGGTCATTGAACTTTTTAGCCTATATATCTCAATGCATACACACACACACATATATGTAAATATATGCGTAACATAAATACTCTTTATAACACTTCGGATGTTGAGAATGAAATTAACAGCTGCTGAAGAAGCCAGAATGTCTAATTCAGCAGAGAGCGTGACGACCTTCTAAAGGGTGCTCGTGAAAGTCCTGGTGCATGTTGACACGAGTCATGGAAAACAAACAGGTGAAGCTGTCCTGACCCAGCGTGCTCAGACTGTATCGGCCCAGCTTGTTACTTCCACAAGGGGGCACCAATGCCTCCCTAAATCAGGGCCTGGAAGGAACCTGTCAATGGCATGTGAAGAACCGTCATTCACTGCAGTCCAAGGCTGGCCTCTGCAGACATCCTGGGGACGGAAGTGGAACCTGAAGTAAATGTCGCCCTTCCCTCTGCTGGGAACATTACCTAGTCCAATTGCAACTTTCTTTAGGATGAGCCCAAGGGTCCCCTCTCTATCTTCCTGTTAGCCTCCTCTGACTTTCTCCTCCCTGCTCACAGGAGATGATTCTTCTTTTGCTTTCCCCAGGGCTCAGGGCTAAGCACCACCATTACACTGTGGTATTTATCCCGCCAACATCAGCATCTCTCTCAGCCAGACTATGGCATGAGGGCAAGGGCTCTGCCAGTTGTTTTCTCTGGGCCTAAACAGTTACTGCTCAATAAGTGTCAGAGGAGACCACTTCTGCCCTGTGTGCAGAGGTAAACAATGCCTCCAGTGCTGCTTTCAGGCCAGATATGTAATAAAGGGGTGTGAAGAAACAGAGAAAAAGAAAAGCTAAAGAAAAGGTAAGGCATGCATAGTTTAGAGGCAAGAAGCCACACAGGCTACCTGCCACAGGCACTGCCACAGTGTACCTCTAGCATTCTTCTTCCGTCCTTGAATTCTTGCATGGCTACCACATATCAGCGACATCTGTGAATAAGAAAATAGACTGCGCCCTGCCCTTGATGACACAGAGGTGGAGGCTGCCATCAGTGAAAGGTGCAAAGCTGCAGTTTTAACCAACAGCTCAGAGTGGGAAAGCTCCAAGCCGTGAGGACAAATGCAAGTGGGATCTGGCTTAGCCAGGGAGGTCTGGGGTAGATGCAGTCCATGAGGAAGCTTTACTTGAGTGATAAAAACAGCTCACGGTGTTTCTTTTCCTTCTGGTACTGGGGATTGAATGCAGGAGTGCTCCTCCATTGAGCTACACCGTTACCCTTTTTTATTTTGAGACAGGGTCTTGCTAAATTGCCCAGGTGGGCCTCCAACTCAAAATCCTCCTACCTCAGCATCCCCAGTGGCTGGGATCACAGGAGTGCACCACTGGGCTGAGCAAACTCACACTTCTTGAACAATTCCCAAGTGCTAGGCCCTCTGCTAAATGATTCCTATGGGCTGTTCATATCCTCATCACAGTTCTCATCTTGTTATGGCTATTCAAATAGGTACCTTATTATTATATCTCCATTGTACAGATAACAACACTGAGACACATGGAGGTTAAGTAACTTGCTCAGTGTAAACAGCCGGCGAGTGGCAGAACTGGATTTCTAACTTGTCACCTACAATGCCACTGGTGATGGTGTAGCAATGAGCTGGCACTGCCATGGAGAAACATTCCAGGCTGCTGGATTTACGTGTCAGGTCTGTGACAGAAGAGAGGGTGGCAGGCGAGGGGACCGGAAGGAGCCTACATGGCTGGTGCATAGGTAACAGGAGAGGCTGGCAGGTCAAGTTCCTCACTAGTGAGCTGCCAGGGCCTGCATGATTGGATCCTTCTCTGCAAGGACGGAAAGATCATCTCCACGGGGCTGGCTTGGCAATCTTCTAGACCCAGACTGCTGGGGAAATTGTGGGTGGGTTTAGGGTTGAGTGGGCAGTAGCCAGAGATGCTACATGTCCAGCCGCGTTCAAAATGGTGAACATACAGTGAAGAACTGCCCTGGTTCTTGCATAGTTTTAGAATGTCCCACCAGATATTCATGTTAGTGGGGAAGCTTGCTTATAATTGTGTCAGTCCAGAACTTCACTGTCTTTCAAGTTTAAACATAAACTATATGTGCTTCTGTTTTTTTCAAGCAGATTTTTCTCACAGGCTAGACTTTTCTAGGAATGTGACTCACCTGAAGATTGCTGAAGTCTATAATTTATTTTGTTCAGAAATTTATCAAGAGTTCTGCACTACTGCAGAAAAATTTGCATCAGCAATGGTAACTCGGCTCATGGTTCTTGTATCACCAGTATCACATACCTGTCTCAGCAGCTTATGTAGCCATCCATTCAGCTACTTTAAGAACATTTTCTTTTGCGTTCCTGTGTAGTTGTATTTTATTTTGTATTCCTGTGTCATTGTACCCAAAGGTTTAGCTGTTGAACTACCTATATCAATTTCTATTTTCCCTTGTATTACAGTTTGGTGTTGGACTAATTTTTTTAAAAAATCTGTATCTGTGCACAGGGTATATGATCAGTGAATTTCATTTTATGATAGCAGAGACTATTCAAATTATTTCTGTAAAGGATGGGGCTGAGTCGGAGGGGTGGAAAAGCACTATTAGGTAGTACACTTATGTGGTCTACACCTGGCCCTCTGCAGAACAGGGGCAGCAGGTGCAATGCTGTCATACAGTCATGAGCCAGAGTCAAAAGCATGAACTTAGTCCACGAATGCATCCACTGCCAATCACTCCTCCCAGCCTACAGCCTGTAACAAACAGCCCAGCAGACTCCATGGAACACTTACACCGCTGTCTCCAGCTCAAGACATGGTTTCCGGAAGGGAACTGGATTGGACAATAATTGGGAAGGGAAGCTGTGGATTTACCAGAGCACTGGATTCCTCCGCTCTCCCTGAGCATTCTTCTTCTACCTGATCACCAGTTCCCCTCTGCTTCTCACTCCTTCATGTTTGTTGTGTATCTGTAAGGGGTGGGTGGTGAAGATGGACTGCAGGCTACCAGCCCCTGCTCTGAGATTCTGACTCAGGAGGTCGGGGCCCAGGATCTGCATTCTCAACACACCCAGGTCACTCTGATGCACAGGCACCAGGAGTGCTGGAAAGGCCAGCCTTGCCCCATGGTTTGTCTTTTGGCTTCTTCCTGTCCAATCTCTCTGCTCCCATTCTTGTGCCTCTATCTGTCCCGTCTATGGAAACAGCCTCCCAAATCTGTACCACCAGCCTTGGCTTTCGTCTGTTGTTCTACCCCTCATGGCCTCCTGAACTTCCACCGATATGTCTGGTTTATAAATCAACAGGTTTAAACCGCCGACGTTAGACATCTCCTCCTTTTAATGAAAAGAGGTGCTTAAGCAAGCAGTCATTACACAGCATGGAAAGTGCTATCATAGTGAGGCTTACAGGAGGTAATCACAGGCCAGATATAATGAATGAGGGGGCACCCACAGCTCAGCGAAGGCCAAATCAAGAGGCTGGAATGTGGAACGATAAACCCTTTGGAAGAACGAGAAACACGTTCCAGGCCACAGAAACAGCAGGTACAACAGCAGGAAGGGATGAGCAAAGAAACCTTCAAAGCAAAGGAACCGATGGGCCGGAACTCTGGAGATGGGACATGGCGGGGGAAGAGTGAGCCACAGAGACTGTGTCTGCCTCTCTCCCCAGCCGCGGGGAGAAGACACCCCAAGGACCAGCAGGGAGGAGCGGCAGCAGGCATGAGTCCTGGGCTCTGCAGGAAAGACAGGGAAGGCGACAGCCCACCTCTGAGTCTCACTCACACCTTCATTCACCAAGCCCGAGCTCACACAAGATGCCGCAGCACTCACCCCTGGTTTCGTTTTTAACCCACATATTGACGGAGTCGCAGGCGGAGGTAGGGTCCTCAAAGTTCATGCTCCGCACCTCGCACTGGAACACGTCTTTGTTCCTCGTCATGAAGGGCACCTCCATCTTGAAGCCACTCTTCACAAACATGGCGTTGGCCACTGTCACCATGTCCTTATTTTTCTTGGAGACGATGGCCTTGTTGATCTTCTTCAACACTTTCCCAACTCCTAAAGGACAAATTGGAAATCCTCAGTGTTGGTGTAATGCTTTAGAAGCGTTTTCTAAAAAAAACCCTTCATAGTATAGCAACTAGGAACCATGTAAGCAAAAGACATTTGTGTAGCAGGAGGCTAAGGCTTCTGCTTTCTCTGGAGAGAGGCCGCTTTCTTTAGGAGAGGCGGGTAGAGATAAAATAAACTAGGAAACCTCCTCAAAAATCAATTGTGCTTCTGGATCAAAACAGGCATATTCACGATCATCCCAACACCTTCCTAGTGGCTCTTGGAACCCATTCTGGGCATCAGGTCAATAGGAATGCTGGGATGTGCCTTGATTCTGTGGCTGTATGGAATAAATCAAAGGGGACTTTCACTTCATTTTCTTTCTTGTCTAATGATCTTAAGCACTATTTCCTTTCCTGCCAAGGATTTAACATTGTGATTAGTTTTTTCTGTTTGAGGGAAAAAAATGAATAAAAGGAGCGTTAGAAAAACTATTAAAAATTGTCATGTGCCCCCAATCAGAACAATGTGATTTTTATTTGATATTCAGCTCAAAAGAGTAAAGAAATTAATTTTATGGCAACATAAGCTTTATTTTATACAAGCCATTCATACATGCTCCATTTAGTTTTCAGCATGAGAAAGAGAAAAATAAGTCATAAGGTTGAAATGTGTTTCTACTGAGAGCTGAATTACAGATCCTTCCTGATCGCTGGGGTTTTTGTCAAAATGATACTGTCCTCAAACATTGTTCTGGAGTCACCTTGGCTGTTGGCTAAAAAGCCTGTTTGTCACTCTGGACATGCATCTTCCTCAGACCCCTTCAATAAGGGCAGGCGAAGGTCTTCCTGAGGCTCACAAGGAAGGGTTTAGATACAAAGGAACCCTCGGGAGAGAACTATACGGCTGTCCTTCTCACCATCCTGTGCGGCAGCCCAGAGGCTGAAGGACACTGCAAGGCCGAGGGCTGGCACCTTTGAGCAGGGTTTCCACCATAAGCCCGGGTGCTTCCCGTGGAGAAAAGGGCAGGGCAGATCTTCCTTCACCTTTCCAAACCAGCTGGCTTCCTCTTGCAGCGGGAGCTGTGTGGGCTCAGAGGCCGAGCCCCTGCGGCAGCCTGTGACATCAGTGTGTCACAGATCTGAATGTCAGTAATTCACACTCAAGTCACATTCTGCCTGTGGCCGCTAATGATTCTGGAGGAAAAAAAGGTGTTTGATGGCCAATAGGCCATTCTCACAACATCTTCAGAAATAAGGACTTAAAATTAACACAGCTCAGCATGCAAACAATAAACAAAAACCTATTTGCTATTTTGGAGCTGTTCCGGCCAACAGAGCCTGGATTGTACTAGGAAAGGCTGCAGACTTCAGCAGTGATTCACTGTGAAGTCACAAATCATCAGGCATCTCTGAATTTCCAAGCATGGGGCAGAACAGGGTGTTCCAAGAATTTAGCCCTTCTTCACTTCCAACAGGTGAGCAAACCGCAAACTTACACAAAAGTTTCATGCGGTGTCAACAGCACAGTGCAGCCAGGGGCGCTGGCAGCCTGGTGCAGAGACTGCGCCAGGCACACAAGAAAGCGGGCAAGTGCAGCAGGAGGCACTGCATGACACAGTCCCTGTCTCTGTCTCATCTCATTGTCCCAGCTAAATGCACCCGCTCGGGGCAGATTCTTAGAAACAGCAAGGGCAGGAGAACAAGGCAGGAAAACGCTCCCCCTTTCCATGAAGTAACTGAGCTCCAGGTGTGAAAGGTGACTTATCTGAGGTTACCATGCATGTTGGTGGCACAGAAGGGTTTAGAAACCATGGCTGCTGCATCGCACGCCATGCCTGGAAGACTGCAGGCAGCACACAACTTGGGGAAGAACACAGAGGCTCAAGGGAAACGAGACATATACTTCTGTGGCTAAGCTGGTGATTAAAAACAGGCTTCTAATTCAACAACACTAAACCTTTCTCACTGGACCTTAACTAAAAAAAAGTGTTTTTAGCTGCTTATTTCAGATTGATAAGAAGTTTTAAAACAACAGACAGGGCTGTCCCATGCATCCTTCGCCCAGTTTTCGCACTGGTGAGGTTGCTGCACTGGGTCACTGGCACTGGCACCATCACAGGGCCCATTCTGATTTCTCTCACGTTTTTGTACAGGCTTGTGTGTGATGGCGTCACTCCTGCAGGTTCATGACACCTTGCACTGCCCCTCCTCACATTTCACAAGCCACTGGTGACATGGTATTGTAGCTGTGTAGACCACAGAGGTGGGCGAGACTGCGAGTTTTCCTTTCAGAGATGGGGGCTGCAACACAGAGGTCCCACAGCTGACACAAAGCCCAAAGCTACAGAGTACAGGTCAGAGTCCACTTCCTCTAACTTCTGGTACCTTGGCATCTTCCCTTTAGAAAACAGACTGACGCTAAGCCCTACTGCACCGGCACTGCTCCTCTTGGGCACCCTGCCTCTCAGGCTATAATCAGTCATCAAGCAGGGACCCTACAAGGCAGGGCTGTGCCAGAGGCCTCAGGCACAGGCAGCACACGCACCATTCACGCCGTAGCGCATCACTGTAGTGAGCTGCTTCTTCGTCCGGCCGTCAGCTCCCAGCTGCAGCATCCCCAGGACAGATGCAATCCCATGAGGGGACACGACGACATTGTCATGAGGCTGAGATTTGACGATCTGATTGAAAACCTGGATCCCGATGTCAGAGCCTAATTCTTCCAGAGACAGTGGGTTGAACTGGGAACCCAGGGAAGGCAGAGTCACTGTGGTCAAGAGGAAAAAGGGAAAGTGCCAATTCATGGTTCCTTCCAGCAAGGATGGCCTGCAAGAGCACAGAAAACATACTTGCATTAAACTTCAATGAACACAGAAAGGGGACTACTCTGTCTTCAACTAGGTAGGGCGTACTGTACTCAGTGTAATGCAATGCCATTCTAAGGCACACAGGACTGCACAGTGGAGATTAAATCAGTCCTCAATACACAGGCATAGGCAAGTGGGGAGAGGAAGAAGCCCCCTTTACTTGAGTCTTCACTACATACCAGGAAATGTATTAAAATCATGATTTAATTCTCATATCTACCCTCTGTTCACTTAACCAGTATTACAAAAGGCCTGCTGCATGCCAAGCCCCTGTCTTCTGGGCTAGTCATCCAACAGTAATAGGATGGGCAACACCCCTGCTCTCATGGAGCTTCTATTCTGGAAGGGAGACAGACAATAAGCCAGCAGGCACTAGGGGATTTGAGGGCGGGATGAGGCCTTGATAAAGCCAAGTGCAGTGGGTGAGAGGAGGCCCAGGTGTGGGCCCTCCCAACGAGGGTGGTCGGGAGATCTGAACGAGGAAGCCAGCCGCACTTGGATGCAGGAGCGGTATGGTAGGCACAGGGACAGCAGGACAAAGATCCCAGAGAGGAACAAATGGGTCATGCCGGGCGCCAGTGTAGCTGCAAAGTGAGGATTTATTTCCTTCTGAGGGCCACCATAAAGCCTGGAGGTTGTGAAACAAGAGAGTGAATCGCTTGAGTTGCTATGATCATCTTGTAACTACATGGGTTTGATTCTTTTACTATAAGCATGTAACTTTTTAAAATAAAGAACTTCTAATTACAATAAATTTCAGGGACAACTTCAAAGCTATCATGGGTACAACTGGCAAATGCATAATTTGCAAGGAGGGCATAGCTTATGCTATTTTCAATTACAGTGATTTGTTTTCAACAGGCTTCATTTCTTGATTGTCACTTATGGGGCTTCCTTCAGCTATAACAGACAAAGAGGTAAAAAATTCCAACGTATTTGTAAAAAAAACCTACTTTCATTAAATGTGAACATAACAGTGGCAGCTGGTTAAAACAAAAGCGGGATCTGTGGTGTTGCTAATTTGGTTCCTCCCCCAGAGGCAGGCACAAGGCTCCTGCAGAGCCCAGCTGCACCCCCTGTCCCTTGCTTTGATGTGTGGGAGGCTGGGAGTATCTGCAGAGTGCGGCGAGAGAGGGATTTTAAGAGGCAGGTGGCCTGGGCTGAGAGAAAATAGTGTCCACGAGGGGAAAACAGGGCACCGGACAGTGTTGGGTGAGCTGTGCCTGGTGTCTCCCCACTTCCTTTCTGCACCCCAAGAATTTCCCACGCTAGGTTGCGGTGCGTGTTCAACAAACACATGGGGGGATTCAAGCCGCAGGCTCCTGAGCACTCAGTTCTATTTTTCTTATTTTTCCTTGCATCAGAATAGTGTTTATTGAGCGTGGCTCAGAAAATGCTTGTGTTTAGTCCTCAGCCTCCCTGCTAGCTCTAAACACTCTCTGAGGAAAGTGCCAGCAGTGGCCCGCGCCAGGACTGGCGGCACAAATAGAATTCCCCGCCGGCTCCTCAGCGAGCAGTGAGCCACGGAGGCCGTCATTCAAGTGGGTGTTGCAATTTTCTTCTATATTGTGAAACAAGCACCTTTTTAAAAATTCAGAACATTCAGTGTTTCTCCAGAGCATAATTGTAAAATAATTATGTAAACTCAGCCTGTCTAAATTCAAAACATGTAAGTGACCTACATACGCTCCTACTTGGGCTCTGACTATGGCCAGTGTGGCCTATTTTGACTTTGGCACCTCCGATGGCTCTAATACCACGACAATCCCTGGAGTGTCCTGGAGCCCAGTGGACGCTGGAGAGCTTCCAAAGACTACCATGAGAGCTTTACTCAACTCATCTAAAAATCAGGAGTTGTGTTCTCCCTTCATCTTTCTCTTTCCTGAAGGCAGTCAGCATCTTCTTTAAAATTTAACACACCACAAATGACCATAAATATACAACAACGTGTACAGTCGTTATTGCAAACGGTCAAATTCAGTGACTGGTGCCAACAACATCAGTCTCAGTTTATTGACACTTGCGTTAGAGCTGATTTTGGCATCTACCTTCAGCACGCCACGATCCTGCCTGACCAAAGGAATCCTACTGGATTAGTGACTATTTGAATAAATATTCACGAGACATAAAGGACACCCAATTCGTTTTGCTCCTAGTGGTTTAAAGTTGGTGAACTAAAATACCATATATTTAGATCTATATCCCTATGACTTGATAATCACATACCAAATGTGTCTAAGATACCTATCTAAATCTATCTATCTATCTATCTCTATATATCATTGTAAAATAAGGAACGAGGTCCAGTGACAGTGAGAAATTTAACAGCTCCAATGTCTTGAGGTCAGCAAGAACTGTTGCCCAAATAAATAGCTATCTTATTTAGCAAAATTTTGCTTGCTTGTGAATTTTTGCTGAGAGAACAGTTTCATTATGATGCAGGGCAAAGTGGCCTTTGGCATTTTTCTTGATTTCCTGGACCTGGGAAGTTTCTGAGGTATGTCTACGTAAAGTCTTATAATAGTGCACTGGGACAGTCTCAGGGCTGTGCAGAACTTGGAAACCACTATTTTTGATTGATGTCCTGGGCATAACTTCTTCTTGGCCTCAATTTCCTGGGCCAAATGCTCATTTGTTTAAACTCATCTGGCTTGTAAACATGTCTAAGAATAAGATTCTACTTCTCTCCAAAGTTCAGCAGCCAGGAAAGGAGGTGTTGACCCATAAATTACTTTAGGCTGTACAAGTTCTAATAAGGAAACATACTTGTGTCCAAATTGACTGTCTTTTACATGAAATAACTTTGGAAGGTCTCCGCCTTTGAAATGCTTCATCTCTAGAACAAGGAGACTTCCATAAGAGGAAGAACACAGACTTCCTTTTATTTTTTACTTCTAAGAAAAATTACATTTTCAAGTTTTATATAAGAGAGACAGAATAAAAGTGTTGCTCAAATGTACTGTATAGTATTGATATGGAGGATCACACATCTCTTTAAGTGTTTCCATTTCTTGAATATTGTTTTTATGAGGACAAAGCTGCTGCCCCAGGCCTACCCTTTCCACCGTTGGGTTTCTCTTTCTCCTTGTATTTCTAGTTTCTCTAGCTACAAATCTTTTCTTTCTCTGGCACAGGGAATGTTTTGAAGTAACTGGGTGCTGCTCTCTGAGTGTGAGGCATGATGTAGTGCAGTAAATAATGGATGGGTGATTTTGCAAATGCCGCGTTCCAAGAGCATCTCTACGCTGATAAATGCACCCCACTTGCCAGCAGCAGAGGTTACAGGAGCACGTTACTGTCCGAGTTGGTTCTACCATCCCTTCTGCACGGGCGATGCTGGAAGCCCCTGCTGAGTCTCGATGCCATATTTTCAGCAGTTGGCTGTGTTTCTTCACCTGATTCTTCAGGACTGTACTGCAGCCTAAAAAAACCTCTATGGTGGGCTGCGAAGGCCACTGGTCTGGTGTTTTTCTGTTGGCAAGCTCTGGTCCTTCCTCTGCTTCTCTCTCTCATCTTCCATCTAGCGGACTGCCAGTGCTCCTAGGTCCTGCAGGCCCCAGTGAAGTTTTCCTGATCATCACAAGCAGGTTATTCACCTGTCTCTGAACTCTGTAGATTCCTCCCTGCACCTCTTACTTGAGCTGTTTTCAGCACGTCTTCTTCCCTCCCCCTAGATGGGAAGCTCACAGAGAGCAGGGCCATGCGGCGTCAGAGCCCTGGTGCCCAACAGCCTCTAATTTAGAGCTTTCCTGCTGGTAGAAACTAAATTGAAGAAAAACCATGGGACCAATCTGGCTGCTCAAGGGTTTGGTTTGGAATGCAGAGTTCTAAAAGTAGTTTAAGTAACTAAAAGTCAGGAGATGTTGCAAACAAGCCCCAATTTAGAGTGACTCTAAGGAAAAATAAAACAGGGTGGATATTCTGCTTCCCCGGGGCCCTTGCTCCCACAGCAAACTTCTGAAGCACAGCTACCAACTGCTCCTGTTCCCCCTCTGACCCTGCTGCCCCTGCCAGGCTGGCTGCTACCGCTCGGCTTGTGAGCTCTGCTGACCAGATATCCCTGAACCGAACCAGTGCTAACCAACGGGACAACGGAGACAAAGCCAGCCTCAGAAAAGGAGAAGGTCATCTTCTAACAGATCTAGTTCACCCCTATGGATGCATAAGACACCGGCTTACCTAACACAAGGCATCGTGTGTCAACAGCGCAGGGAAAAGAGAGGCTGCAGCACTCTTCTGGCTCCCACTCTCACCTAGCTGCAGCTGCTTGAGGGGCACCAGGCGCCTCCAACAAAAGGGGAAGCCCTTCTTACTCTTTCACTCTTTGAAAAGTATCTGAAGAGTTCTATTCTATAAAATATATGCATGTGTTTTAGAGCTTTATATCATGGAAGATTCAGACAGGCAAAAATATAAAAAACCTACAATACTCAACATCTAGCTAAAACAACGATCAATTTAGAGTTTATTTTATTTCTTCTCAAAGATTATTTGTGGGGCCAGGGATATAGCTCAGCGGCATAAGTGCCTGCCTGGCAAGAACAAGGTCCTGAGTTTGATTTCCAATATAAAAAAAAAATTGTTTTGTGTCAAAGATTATTTTGAAGCAAACTGTAGACACACTATGATAGCATGCAAAATGTTTTTAACATTTATTCTAAATCTAAGGATTTAAAATACAGATCCACAATATGAGATTTAATAAGAACAATATTTAAAGTGGATCGAGCCCCTTAAAATATGTTGAAAAATATGAGTTTCAAATGACACAAAAACTAAAATATTTAGGTCCTGACTATGCTAAACATCCCATGTTCAACTTGTCCTGATTGTCCTCTAATGTTCTATGTTTTATTTGAATCAGGATGAAATGAGCTCTATACATGGCAAGCAACTCATTTGCCTTTTTTTTTTCCTGAAAATCTTTTCCTCCTTGCTTTATTTTTAACGTTTTCCTCAGAATGTTTTTGTTGAAGAAGAAGTAGCATTTCTCCACCTGGATTTTGATAATTACACTCATGTGACACTGCTTAAGCAGTTCTGTCTCCTGCACTTCCTGTGAATTGGCCTTTTGCTCTAGAACAGGGTCTGCAAAACACGGCCTGAGGGCCAGACCTGACCACGTTTCTTGTTTTGTCTACTATAGCTGACTTAGTATGCATATCGAGAAGTGAGCAGACAGCAGTGTGGCCTTGCTGTAACAGAAGTTGTTATGGCTTGCAAAGACAAAAACGTTTAGTATCTGACCCTTTACAGGAAAAGTTTGCTGACCCCTGCTCTAAAGGCTAATGAGATTCAAGCCAACTCCTCTGCTGGCAAGAATAGTTTGTGGAGGTGTTGTGCAAGGTGTTGCAGTCACAAGACAGTGGTCGACTGTCTGTCTTGCTGGGATGTTAGCAACTATTCACGATTATTGCCTAAGCGTGTTTTCATTAGGGGTTGCTAAACTGTGGGTGCTGCTGGAATTTAAATGTTTTCTCTTCTTTCATTAGTTGGAATAGTTCTATAAAAAGAAAATTTCCATAACTAACTATCTGTTTACTCTGATATTCCGTTTGCATTGCAAAGTACAGAATGAATGCTTGATTTATTCCCTGTCAAATAGTTTTCAATTAAAACTGAGTTGGTTTTCTAAGCTCCTAGTTAACCAGAGCTATAGTTTCGTGTCATTTTGAACTCATGGTTTTCAATACATTATAAGGAGCTGATTCACTTTAAATGTTTTCACTGGAGCTCAAAACAAGTCACTTCGGGCTGGTTCTTGAACCTTTCTATATGATTTTAGAGTCTTGTTAGCTCCCTCATTTGCTGGTTTGACACAATGGCCCAGACTCATTTGTACACTTCCTGTCCCAGGTAGAACCAGGTGGCTCTTTAGGAAGTTCTGGTTCCTTTCAGTGGGGGAGAATATTTAGACTACAATCTGAAACCTCATCTACTAAACTCTAATTAAACCATAGAAATACAGGTGATATAGAAGAACCAAAATCTATATCATGCTCTGGACTATATCTAAATACAGAAATTAAAAGTTTGAAAGACAGTCTGCTCACACATGACCTGGTTTGCCTCTTGTGGCCACACAAACCAGAGAGGGACAAGATGGGGGGTGAGCCAGCATTCTAAGTTGGCTAGGATAATCAGAGCGTACCACCCTACTGTGAAATCACTGAGTCTCCCGAATACAGGCTGCCCTAAAAGTGGGGTCATCACAACTCAGGGACTTGGCGTGAACAACTGACAAACAGTTTGACAAAAAGAGTCCCCCAGCTTCTCCCAGCCCCTCTCCTCAGTGAAAGCTGACATCTTCTCAGGTGCTGAGAAGGTGTTGATATCCGTTTGGTCTCTCTGTTTATAGGACTCTGGTTCTTCAAAACTAAGGGTCCTTATTAATCTGCCTCTGACTAGCCATTTTTGTTAGGTGGTGCCACAGCATGCAGGACAGAACTGTATATCAGACTGTATTCAAACAACAACATCTCTCAATAACTTTTGTTTGTCTGTCTTTTGTTTGGACAGGGTTTCCCGAAGAAAGAAACGTACAGAAGATCAAGAGATGGAGAGAGAAAAAGGGGAGCATAAAGAAAATTAAGATGTGTTCTATGCGTACGGCAACTCCTCGATGATGAAAATAATCATCATGTACTGTAAACATACACTAACAAAAATGTACTGCAAAGATGTACTAATAGAAATAAAAACTAAAGAGAGCTAAATATATAGGAAAGGCTCTAATTTAGGTTGCCAAACTAAGACTTTTAAGTGGCCTTAAATAGGACTGTACTGCCCAGCAATCAATTCAGATGTTTCTCATCAGATTTTGCCAACTGGCCAAGGTCTAACTCTTAAGGATGCCTGGCAAGAGGTTTTCCAGGAACCACTCAAGAGTTGACCTGTGAATATTTAAGGCCAAATCTGCAAAGTGGCAGTAATTATTAATGCACAAGTAATTGGAGTTAAGCCTCAAATATGCCCTTGTAAGGCCAAGACTTTGCTCTCTAGGCCATGTAAACACTACTGACATATGTGCTCTAAGAGCTGTCTTCATTTCCCAAATACTCCTTACCACATTTTTTAAAGATAACCAAGTCAGATGAACCAGAGATTTGAAGCATGTTTTGATATCCCCAGAAATTGTATAGCGCATTACCAAAGTAAGTCTGCATCATTCAGCTTACACAAGAACAAACAGGATTTGCCAAAGGGACAGTGGGTTGGTGGTTTTAAAAGGTGTTCTTTCAGGTTCCTGAAGGAAGACTTAAAGAGTTCTCTGGATTTTTTCTTAAAATTTTATCTGACTTCAAAGCGTATGTGTATGCTTAATTTGTGATAGTATTTATTTTGGCCCAAACAAAAAAGATCTAAAAATGCATGGGAAAGAAGTTTTTAACAAATAAAATATATGGTAATAGTATCTGGAATGCTCCTTTATTAGTAAAATATACTACTAATACATACAAGGGCCTTTTATCCACATATTGTTCATTCTGAAATCTCTTTGGGGGGCAGCTAGAGCAGAGGGAACTGGGGGTTTACAAGTTGTCTGCCTTTTAAAATACAAGATTATGAGACATCTATCTTATTTTCATCTAAGTTTCAGAAAAAATTATTCAAGGTTCAAATTCCAGTTCTACCATGCAGTACTCCAGGAGATCTAAGACAAGTCACAGTCTTTACCACACTTTGTTTTCTCCTGTACCAATTTGGAAATCATTTCTCAAGGATGGTGATGGGAATTAAGCACACACAGAAAGAGAGCAACTACCACAGTATCTGGATCAGGGCGGGGGCTCAGTAAATGCTGGTTCCCTTCCCCTTGTCTTCCATAATGTTCAAGACCTCAAAGAGTTTGATCTTATTTCAACAACTCTTCAAAAAGCTTCAGGGATCAAGCTAAGAATGAGTCAAACACAATACTCCTACCTCCATAAGGTCATGGCTGTATCTTCACAGTTTCCTGAGACTATTTAAGCTGTGCTACAGAATATTGTGATGTCTCTATAAGAAGAAGAAGTGGTTGATAATCCCAGGGATGAAGGTAAGTATGTCTCAAAAAAGCCATTAGTATTTCTAGGATATGTTTTGTAGTCTCTTGACATTAGCTCTGCTTTACTTACGGTACAAAATCCTACAGACCTTATTACTGACAAATCTTTATTAAGATTTAATGCCTCATATGGGTGATTTCCTAATTAACCACCAAAAATTGACCCAAAACATTACACTGATATTCTCTAGTGGTTAGCAGTCTTTAAAAACAAGGAAATACCCTTTTAGCATCTAAAAACTACTACAGATATTGTGTGATTATATTTTTAGTACTTCTGGAAATACATAACAATTATGAATTCAAGTGAGATATAAGTACAGAAAAAAGACTTAAGAGACAGATATCGAGATATTATCTATACAACTATTTCTGATGGCAACAGTTTACTATTCTGTGCACTGCTTTATATTTTTAAAACTTTCATAATGGAACACACACTTAAACCAGGATCCCATCTCTGTCTGTAAAAACATAAGCAGATGGAACTCGGACTCTGGGTCAGGTCAGAGGTGTCCTGAAGGGCAGCAGAGAAAGCCACAGAACACACAAACAGAAACTAAATCTGAGGATTACTGAAAAGTGTCATAGCAAGATGATATTTACTGGAAAAGCTGACAAATAACAGCGATTCTTTCTGTATACATACAGTGAAATGAATGTTGTGCACCAGTCCAACCCTCAGACTTTTTCATGTGTGTGGTTTTATTAGTACATCTTTACAGCACATGCTGTTTGCAGTCATCTTGGGGAGGGGGTACATGTACACAACACAGCGTGTTTGTTTCTAATCCCCTTCCCGCCCCCTCCTCCTCTAGTCCCCTTGCCCCATATTCATTCTTGTTGACATTATTAATCTTAGCTTCTGTTTATGGCGTATAATGTTTACATTTCTTGAGGTTATCAGGTTCCTGTACATGACATAACTTTCCTTGTTTCCTTTTCCCTCCTCCTACCCCCTTGACCTTGTGTTCTGAGTAAATGGCGGCTCCATTTTAATGAACAGGAGTCGACTATTTATGTCTGTGGCTCCATTTTAATGAACATGAGTCAACTATTTATGTCTCTAAATCTACATATTTGCTAGTGAACAGCAGAGAATATGGTTTTTTTATGTTTTATAGTCATTGTATTTTGCACAGTACCTAAGGTATAGTAGGAACTCAATATCTGTTTATGACATAAATTGTAATTCATGAAAATGATCCCCGCCTTATTTTAGATAGCAGCAACAACCGTTATTGCCTTTTCTTTTCCCCCACTTCCAATTTTCTCAGAACCTGTAGAAGACATCCTTAAACACTCAAGAAAAAGCGCCATCACTTACTGAATGCCTACTGCTATGGTCTGAGTCTGTGTGCTCTCCCAAAATTCAGGTGTTGACTTCCTAACACCCCAGGTGATACTAAAAGTCAGCCTTTGGGAGATGATAAAATGAGGGTGAAGCCTCAGGAATTAGTACCCTTATAAATGGAATGCTGGAAAGCTGGACAGTCTCTCCCACCACGTGAAGAAGTGGCCAGAAAGCAGGTCCTCATCAGACACTGACTGTGCCAGTGTTTTCATCACGGATTCACAGGCTCCAGCACTGTAAGGAATTAAGCAACACTCAGTCTGTTTTACCCTACAGCCTAAGTGGAATAAGACATTTACTGTACGCCAGGCACTGTACCTGTAGTTTTACACTCAACATCTAGTTAAATTCTCCATTCAAGAAATAAGCATGAATGTTTCTACAGAAAATGGAAGCTGAGGCACAGAAACATTAAGTAACTTCCCCAGATTGTGCAGCTCAGACATGGTGAAGAAATCTGAAACTTTGCCACTGTGTCACACTGCTTCTTGTGAAGGAGCTCAAAGGCCAGCAGAGGAAAAGGTGCAGAAATATGGCTGCCACCTTTGCACTCTGGGTTACAGTCATCAAACACTTGGGAGTAAAACAGTGGCCACCGTGGTAGAAGGCACTGGAATAGAACATGTTTGTTGCTCTAGTGCCGTGATGGTTTTCATCGTGGGGTGGGAGTGACTCTGCCCCGCCCAGGGGGCATTTGGCAATGTCTGGAGACATATTTGGTTGTTAGATGTGGGTGGAAAGTGACATCTAGTGGGTGGAGGTCAGGGATGCTGTCACATGTGGAGTATCAATGTCCCACATATACAAGACAGCTCCCATGCTCCACAAATCAGTATGTCACACAGAGCAGCACACATCCTCCCGTCCACCCCGGTCACACAACCTCGTCACTGACTTACCCTCACTTAGAATCAAGTTCTTGGTCTAAAGTCCTAGACTGCTGCTACCAATATACACCATGGTTCTGCCTGGAATTTTCAACCAGAGGCTTCTGTTCGTGGGAGAGGAAGGAATCCAGTCAATTACTTCCGTGACAGGTAGAGGCCATGTGTGACTAGGAGGCCTTGTGTTAAAGCCGTGGCCTGCCAGACCACGTTATTGAACTGATCCTTCTGAGGTGGTCCACAGCCTGTTGAGAAGTTCTGTGGGCAGAGGTGAGCAGGCAGGCATTCTACTCAACATCCTCTGTTGCCGGAAGCACTGAGAAAGCATCAACACCGGTCTGTGGGTATACGTCCCCCTGAGGAGGACCAGGCCTGGCTTTCTGATGCTATGAACTCCTTGAAACGCTTCCCTGGGAGCAGCAGCAGGGAGCTGAGGCTAACAGGACCACTCACCCCCCCACTTTCTGCCTGGCCTCCTGCTGGCTATCTGCAGCCTGTCCCCACTGGCTGCCTGTTGTTTGCTAAACTGTAGTAGCTCTATCTTTCAGGTTCAGAGAACAGAACTGCTGGGCAGAGTACAAACCTTGAATGTTCGCACGTACCCTAAATTACCCTTCTGCCCACTGTACTTACTCACTGGGAAGTTATCCAGCCACCTGCTTAGCTAAGTGAAAATGAGCCTAACATCTAGTTGCCTACTTGCTTCGGGGACTCAGCAACAGAGGTCCAAGTGAGGTCTCCAGGATGGCCCTGGGCCAAATCAGCCTAAAAAGGCCAACTGCGGGAGTTCTCACCCATCTGGAACCCTCTTCTCCTCAGAAGGAGAGGCTAGGCAGTGGGAGATGTCTCAGCCCTGCAAGAGAACAGAGATGCCTCTTCTGCTTTGGCCACCATAACAGAGGATGTGGGTTTTAATCAGGCAGGAACTGGAAGGCCTGAACATTCCTATTTCAGTCAGCTGAGTGAAGGGCGAGGAAACCCACATCCAAGTGTGTGGAGAGGGGCTCAGTCTTCTAGGCTCAAATTCAAAGCCAAACCCACCTGGTTCCTTTGCAGTTCCAAGGCTGCCATGTAAAGAAGATATTTCAGTACAGAATACAGATTTTTGTCCACTCATTTGTTCCACAGATGCCAGTGCAGAGTTCTAGCACTGTGACAGGGAGGGAGACAGCAAGGGCGATGTGACTTGGTGGTTACTCTCCTGGCTTCCCCCTGCTCTTGCTGATTAATGTGTAATAATTCCACATGTTAGCGAGCTACGTACAGTGTGCTATTTCAACACCTACCAGCACACGCACTGATCAGATAAGGGTGTTTAACATTTCCTCTCTCTGGGCTCTTCTTCTAGAGCCTTACTTCTCCTGCTGGGTGAGTCCATCTCTCAAGGAGTTCTCGGCCATGTCTGAAGACATAGCTGGATTTTATGACGAGGTAGGTGGGGAGAAAGGTGCTACAATAGCAACTAGGAAGAGCCTCAGGACGCTAACTGTCCTACTAGGCATCGTACAGCCCCACAAGCGGGAATGGTATGCTTCAAAATGTCAATAGGCTTGAGCTTGAAAGCCTGGTCTGGAGGGCAAACAGACATTAATCAAACCATTAGATCAGTGAACTGATATCTGCACTACTTTTTACACACTTGCCGCACTCTGACAGCAAGCAGAATGTACAGAAAAAAGAGCTGGGGCACACCCAGGTGTGGGTGGTGGGCAGCAAGCCGTCAGGGGAAGCACAGGGGCAGGGAAATGGTCAAGTAAGAGGGTCTCGAGTGCGAAATGCCTGGAGGGGTAATTCTGGGAATATTTTCCTTTTTCCTTGTTATGATTTATATCTAGATGTCTCCTTAAAGCCTCATGAGATCATAGGAGGCTTCTGGGTGGCAACGGGATTATGAGGGCCAGTACTAACTCACTGTGGAAGGGTGGGGGCTGAATAAAAGGTGGGTCATTGTGGGTGTGATTGGGCTGCATCTCCCTTCCTGGCTCCTCCCTGGACTCTGCTTCCCAGCTTCCATGAGGTGAGCTGCTCTCCTCTGTGGCAGGCCCTTCCCTCAAGCTGTTTTTGCTCTGAAGCCAGCCAACTATGGCCTGAAATCTCAACAAACTGTGTGCCGAAATAAATTTGTTCCTTTTTAAGTTGTAGTGTTGGGTATTTGTCTCAGCAAGGAGAAGGTGGCTAAGACACCTACATACACTACAGCTTTTGCAAGGAACAGTTGGCCTTGGGGCTTTAGTCCTGACAGCTCAGTGCAATATAGCCAAAGCTCAAACTACAGAGCAGCGGGAAGGCCTGATCATCACACTGTAACATCCCTTGCCACACTGCCTTCCTTCCCAACCACCAGACACTGTGTGTTCCAAAAGACGGAACTCAAAGCCCTACTCCCTCTTAGATTTAACACTAAAGCATGTGTGTCATAAAAAAGAAAACTGATAAACACGATGAAGTTGGATCTCACCAAAATTTAAAACTTTTGCTCTGCAAAAGATCCTGTAAAAATGAAAGGACTAGGAGAAAAATTTGTACAGCACATATCTGATAAGGGACTAACACCTAGAATACATAAGGAACTCATGAGACCCAATTATTTTTAAAAAAGGCAATCCAATTGGGAAATAAGGAAAAGACATGAAGAGACATCCACTAAAGAGGACATACGAGCCCATGAAAAGGTGTTAACATCAGTGGCCATTAAAGAAATGCAAGTTAAAACCATAGTAAGATATTACTGCTTGACAATTAAGAGTGAATAAAATAAAACCAGTGAAAGCACCAACCATTGGTAAGGACACAGAGAAACAGAATAACTCAGAAACTGCTGGTGGCCTTGCAAATGGGCTACCCTGGAAAAAGAGTTCAGTAGCTTCTCACAAAATTAAATATGAACTTTAAACATGATCAGCAACCCTGAATGTTTATTGCAGAGCGGGAAAACTCACGTTCACACAACAATCTATACACACATGTTCAGAAATGCCTTCTCTGTAACAGCCCCCAACGAGAAACAACCCGAATGTTCTTCAGTAGATGAGTAAACAAGCTGCGGTAGAGTACTGCCTGGCAGCATGAAGGAACGATCTACTGATACAAACAACTTGGCGTTGGGTGGATCGCATGAGAACTATGCTGAGGGACGAAGCCAATCCCTGAAGGCTATGTGCTATATGATTTATTTCAGGAGTGTTATGTATGTGAGATCATGTGTTAGACAACGATTTCAAAAGCAAAAGACAAAGACTAAAATTTTAGTTGGCAAAGAAGTACCACTGTACCTTAAGACAAATCTTTTTATCATTTGCTTTCTTTCCCAATGCTATTTGCCCACTGAAACTACAGGTTTTTAAGAGCATACCAAATATTATGTGTTTCTATAGTCATATGTTTTCATGGTTATTTAGGTTGTAACAGCATCAATTAAGTCTTTCAGAAATAAATGAAAACACAGAGGGCACTGTATTTTGTTTCTACATGCTCCTGAGACAAGCCACACATGTTCACCACCAGTTAATTAACTGCATGACAAGGGTTTCACTTTCCAAGGCCTCAGTTCTTCTATTTATAAAATGGGTATAATAACTGTCCCTGCCTCGTAAGTTTTTATGAGGATTAAGAAAGGTGATGTCTTGCATTCTTAGGTCAGTTCTCAAAGCCTCTGTCAGAGCTGTTCTCCCTCATTCCTGTCACTTACTACAGACATCATGAAGGGCTGAGGGTCTCTCTTCAGCTCCCTCCCAGGTGCATGTGAGAGCCCACTTTAACATTTATTCCAACTGCAAAGTCCTAAAAATTATGATCTTCAAAAATACAAAGGAATTTACAGTTGCCTTTTATATTTACTCATGGTCTTTTCCCATTTCCTTTATGTTTTTTTTTTTTTTTTGCTGCAAGAAGGATTCAAGAGTCAAGCATGGGACATTACTAGAGTTTCACAGCCCTTAGGGCAAGTGCGTGCGTGTGTGCGTGCGTGCGTGCGTGCGTGCGTGCGTGCGTGTGTGTGTGTATGTGTGTGTGTGTGTGTTGTCTTCCCTGGGGCAAGGGCACAGCCCCTTGCAGCCTCTACTGAGAGCCCTAGTGATGAGGTCGAAGATAACCAAAGGCCACAGGTGGCCTTAGGAAATGGGTCTCAGGCTCTGGCAATTTTCCTTGTGCTTTTTCCAAGGCTGCCAAGCTCATGAATAGGAAATGTTTTCCTACCAGCCTGAAACTGAAATAGTGCAAGATTAGACTCAAGTGATGTTTTGAAAAGTTTTAGTGTGGCACAGCCAGATGAGTTCTGTCTTGGTGGTCAAGAGATTCTGGGGTGGAAGTCTGGCCTTTAAGCCACCTCTCAGCACTGTTTTGTTTGTTTGATGGATGAAACAACCTGAAATATGAAATGCTTGACGATTGCCCGAACAGACCACTTAGAAATAATGCTGAGTTACACTGGAAAACCTATTAGCGTGGTCCCTGGAAAAGAGGTGATCCAGGGGAAAGAGCTTACATTTTTGCAAGCAGACTCTAAAACACAGTGTTTCTGTTTTCAAAAACAGGGTCAAAAGAGAGAGGAAGAGAGAGCCACACATGATATATATATCATAGTTTCCATGGGAATTCTAGGATGGGAGGAAAAAGTAAAAGCATTCTTTGCCCATAACCTTGCTGTTCTCCAAGGTCCCACATTGAGTAAGTAACTACTAACCGTCCACCCGAGAATCTATTGTGAAACTCCTGGAAGTATACTTTCACTTAGTCCAATCAGACCATCCGCAAGCTCTTTCACTCTGTGGCATCTTGCACAGCCCATCGCTCTCCATCTCCTCTGTCCCCAGTCCAAGTCATCAACCTCTCTGGGGGAACGTGCTGGTCTTCTAACCCAACTCACTGACCACACTGGTTTAGTGACTATGTTGGCACGGAGAGCTGGTCGTGACCCTGTGCACCTAGACTCTCCAAGGGCTTTTCCATTCTCTTGTGAGAAAATCTTCCCCCTCCAGGCCCAAGTCAGCAACCAGGTTGGGACTTGGCTTCCTTTTCCAGATACACTGGGCCTGCCAGGCTCTTTTCAGGGCAGACATCCATGCTTAAGCTTCTCCTGAATGCGACATTTGTCATTTTCCTTCTCTTTGTGTCTGTGAGCCGGGTGGGGACACTGTGCTGTTTACCAAGGTAACTCAGCAACCAGCACGGCACTGACGATCAGCTTATTCACATGGAACACTACAGGCCATCACAGACGCCATCCTGCACATTGATATTCTAGAGCAAGTTTTCTGTTTTTCTTTAAACAACCTTGGCATTGTTGACAGGTTGGGCTGGATAACTTCATTTTAGGAGTCTGTGTAGTACAGAACGTTTAGCAGTACCTTTGCCTTTATTCATGAGTACATTATACCACCACCCACTGAGCTGCGACAACCAAGTAACTTGAGACATTGATAAATGTCCCTGGAGACAGAGGAAGGACTGCCCCTGGTTGAGAACCACTGTCATAGAAAAAGGTTAGAAACTGGTGAATTAAAGTAAAGATTTTCATCCTGCCCGCAAAATGCCTCCTTAACCTATACTTTGAATTGCAAGAGTAATAATGAGTTTTAACACAGTGTTCACCCATTTACAGCATCGCTTCAATAGGAGCATCCATTTCAAATCTCTAGTTATGTTTATAAACAATCATGAAGAGGAGGATTGGTTCATTCCGAGAGTCAACTTTGCTTTCTGCATCAGTGTTTCTGGCTATAAGAAGTACAATTGTACAAGGTATGGGGAGGGGGTGTAGGCGTCATACAGGTGGGTGAAGGCCTGGGCTCTGTACATCTGATCTGACTTTTCTGTGCATTTGGCATATAAAAAGAGAATTTCAGCTCCTTGCAGAAAGCAAAACTCTTCTCCTTTTCTACACCGGGGCAAAGCTCAGGAATGAAATGTGAAGGACTGAGTCTCGACTGACCTAACTCCCTGTCCAACCTTCTCTGACTAATATGCTTTCTTGAGCTCACAGCCCCTCTTCAGGAATGCAGAAATGACTTCCTAGTTTCACCTGCCACACTGCAACAATATTTTCAATTATTGGTTAAACTATAAATGCCCCACAAGTCATTTAAATAAATCTCACATGTATGAAATAGTCAATTGTGCTCCTGGAGCAATTCTCAGCTGTAAAAATAGAGCCACACTGCACACATTTTTTTCCTGCAGTTAATTGAAAATACTGCACATATAATGCATGATTTAAAGCACCCAGGAGGAATTTCAATTTGCATTCGCTGTTTTAATGCACAATCAAATGCTGTCTTAAAGTACTCCACACATTTACTTCAATATTGCTTGCTTGTAGCCCTAGCCACTCCTAAATTTTCATACTGTGAATGGATGACTGGAGGTTTTTAGTGCTCTAGGTGACTTTTTAAAACAATGGCTTTAATAGTGTTATTTTCCTGAGAGAACAAATACTCCTAGACTTGACTGGCTCAAACTTGTGTGGCCCAGAGAAAAATCTCCAAAATAGCAGCGAGATGCCCGCCAGGAGGAAGGCGCCGTGGTAAGATCATCCTTCATCACAGCGTTGAAACTGGGTCTGATAAGTTCCCGGGGCTGCTGCTTTGGAGTTGGAAAGGCTGCCTCCACCTCCTGAATGGTAGGTCAGGGTGACGGATCAAAGAGTGGTTGATAGCAGAGTCTATGTGAACGAAGATATGGAGAAGTAACGTGCACTCAAGAAAACGTGCCCAGAACATGGTGATCCGGGAAGAAAGGGCATTACAAAATTTATGACTGCCTTTCATTTCTAGGGTTGTACAAAGAGCTCACACATTCTCCCAGTGAACAGTTACTGAGGCCTTATGCCAAGAGGAAAGCAACAATGGTAGCTATTACAAAGATTAAAAGAAAGCAGAGACTCCCCTTAAGAGCTTACAGATTGACAGAAGAGAGAAACCTTTAATGACCAAGAAACAAGGCATAAGTGATGTGTAGGATTAAGAGTTTTAGGCAACTGAGGAAGGTGACTGTTGCCTTTACATGCAATAAAGCAGCCTTTGATTGTGAGTGTCCCAACACACAGCAAATTAGTAAGAGGAGGTGGGCACCGGAAGACGAGGTGAGCCATTCTTCCCCTACCAGGCGAGATGAACCACCAGCAGGTGGTAACTAGCAAATGATAACTGTTTTGGTTCCTTTCTCATTGCTGGGACAAAATACTTAACACTCGTAAGTTCAAGGAGAGGCTTATTATGGCTCACAGTTTGCAGCAATTTTAGTTCATAATCACCTGGCTCCAGGACAGGATGGTATGGCAGACAGGAAGAAGCGAGCAATCAAGGCAAGAGAGATATACAGATCACACCCACAGTGTCCCGCCGCCTCTCAGCAGACTTCCCCTCCCCTCCATAAGCCCAGCAGCGGACAAATCCATTATCACACATCCGTGATCCAGTCACCTCCCAAAGCCCCACCTACAAGCACATGAGGCTTTGAGGAGACATCCAGGTATAACTTCCAATAATAATTGAAGGGGCAAAGACTGAAATCATTAGAATGGACAATAAATATATATGTATTTATTGAGTAAATAAAAGTACCAGCCATAACTTAGCTTTGTTCCTTAAATATGCAAATCTTTATCCTTTAACTTTTTGCTCTACCAAGAAACAGAATTAGAAATAATGAAAGCAGCTTGAAGCTAGCAACTTAAATAACCTGTCAGCAGCAGCTATTTTCTTATATTTTCTCTAGTTAGTGCCTAAGACAGTCCCACTAACATCCCCAAAGGGAATGGTCGATGGGAAGACTAGGGAGGAGGACCAACAACCTCCACCAGAAGAAGCCTTCTGTGCTTTGATCGCCAATGCTTTGCTCTCTATTGCTCACTTCTTTCAGTACAAAAAGTCTGTAAACAAATAAATTTCAATGGAATGTTAAAAAACGATGACTACTCTTTATAGAGTTGGGTCTCTAACCCCCACTCCAACCTCTGGCAAATGGTCATTCATTCAGAAGTTCTTTAAGCTTAGAAACCACCTGAAGTGATGGGAAATGTGCCTCCACTTTAGTCAAATCCCAAGGTTCTTCTATTAGTCTGCCTCAATTTCCATAGCTACAGTCAACCCTAAAGCCTTCAGAAGGATTCTGGAGCCATCACTATGTTTAGCTATTTCCTAGAAGAAACTGAAGTTGACCTTAACACGACTGAGGAATAGGACTTGTCCTAGGCTCAGTCAGTCTCATGTATGCTCTATAACTTGGTTTCCTCATCTATAAAATTAGTGATAACACTCCTCCACCCTTTACTCAAACAACTGCTGTGCAGATCCTGGGAGACACAGACACCGCCCTGTAAAGCTCCTACTATGTGCACAGTCTTGGAACCATGCACCTCACATGCAGAGATGTAGAGAGGCTGCATAATCTGTCCATGCAACATAGCTGGAAAGAGGTGGGAGAGCATGAGGGTGGGTCCACCACGAGTCTGGCACAGCAAGGGCATCTTGTAGAAAGAGCACTCCCTGCATCCCCCATCTAGTCCCTCTGGGTCGCGAATCACTCCCTCAGTCAAGCATCGGATTGGTAGCACTGTCGTTCCTGAACTTTGGCCTCTCCTTTCACTCCCAGATACAAGTTTCTATCAAACCTGGAACCTGACATTGATCTCCACACTGGGCCAGCTCCCTTCCTTCCAATACAAATGCTTTAGTCTTTTTTGACTGGTCTCTAATTCCTACTTACATGTGAATAAGGCACACTTTTCAGATAAGGCAACCGCACTCTCCTTATTTCCCACTGAGAAGAGCCTCGCCATTGGCCCTGCAGGTTTGGGTCAGCCAGACTGGACAGACTTTATGACTAATTCGTGAAGTCACATATTAGTGCGAGTTAGAAATAGCACTCTTTCCACTCCCACTTTCCAAGAAGCAACTGAATTCAGTCCCTTCCCAGGCACTGCCAGGCCTACCATGCTTTCTGAGTTCCTAACTACTTTCCTAAGCACAGCATCTCCTCACTGCCCAGGCTTCCCCGACACAGCACTCTCCAAGGCAATGTACGACACTGCCACCACAAATCGACCTAAAGCCCTATGGAGCCATTCATGGTGCCGCAGGACAATGGCCCTCAGGAGTAAAAACATAGTTAAGACAGCTGGGCTAGCCCTCAGTCTTAAGGGATTAACAGACATACCAGAAACCTGGGAGTTAAAAAAGGGTGGACCAATCTTCAAAGCTGTGAACTTAGGAGCACACAACTGGAGATGGGAGGATGGGAAGTCAGCGCAGCCTTCAAAGCCTATCTGGTCAGCAGAGATAGCCAGAAGCCAGGGCTAAGAAAGACAAGTTCATTAAGCTCAAACCCATAGAGGCAGGGGAGTGATCTGACCTGCTCTAAATCCCATCAGAAACTCTCCCTGTTGATGGTGTGTGTGTGTGTGTGTGTATGAAAAGCATACTCACGGAATAATCACTAAAGTAACCTATGATTATTTTTACTTTATTAGCATAGTAAAAAATAATCACACCCCAAGGCAGAGACTTAAGGCAGTAATGAGATGTGTTACACACAACTGAGATTCCACCTCCACGTGTGATGCCCTTAAGAGGCCGGGTCCCTGCCTGCTCCACAGATGCCATAAAAGCGGTGCACCTTCGTCCTGGCCAGCCTGGGGTTCCTGTCCCCTACTAGTTTACCCTTGGTGCTTGAGCAGAAGAATCAAAGCCTTGTTTCTGTGCAACACTGCTGATTCTTTCAATAGAGAGCACAAGAATCCAAAGAGTCGTAACATATTCCTGACCTACAGCAGATTCCTGACTGTGCAACTTTTTAAAAAGTGACTTTTAATAGTCCTTTCACTTGACATCCGCAACCACCCACTTCGTCACCTTCCCGACCTCAGAACTGGGCTCCCTTTCCTCGCCTCTGCTGCAGGTGGGAGTGACCAGAACACTGTGCTCCTCCCAGGCCTGACCCACCAGAACCTCTCAGACGCCATCTTCATGACCTTGCTGCTGCCAGGACAATGACGTTGGTGACTGCCTGCTAAGTAAATTACAGCCAGCTGTTAGAAGGTCAGGATGCGCTGAAGGTTTCTCAAAGACATCCTGAATTCGGAGAATAACCTTCCACTATCTTTGAGAAAGGGTACATATTTGGGTTTACTTGTTACAGCAGCAGCATTACTTCAATACAAAAGTCAACATTTGGCTATTGTGACACATACTCAATATGTATTCAACCTTTGCCTCTTTTTAAAAATTGAAACATTTCCACCATGCAATCTCTGTAAGACTTATAAAGAAGATTGGTTAAAGACACGTCAGGCTAATGTGGCTAACGTGCCTTCCCTGTTATTCTCAAGCAGTCAATGAGGTGTTCTATCCATGTAGGCCTTTTTGTAAACTCTGAATAATGAAGTTCTTGGGACCTCCATAACATGAAGACTTTGTATGGGCCCCGTGAGACAGCAACTCCTCTTTACTAAGGAACAATTTGAGGGACATTTTTCACTTTGTATTCAGGCACAGAGTCTTTAAGCTGGGTTGGGTTTTCAGAAAAATGTCTACATTTCAGTGCCTTTTGATGGCTTGCAAGGCATTGCTCAGGCACTGTTTCCCACAAGTGTGCCTGGCTCAGAAGAGATGGGCCGTCCTTAGCTCTGTATGTGCCTGTGTCTTATAGCCATGAGTATTTAAGCAAAGTAAAAGTCATGCCAGTGACATTTCACACCTTATCAACATTGCCCACCAAAACTTTCATCTTTTTTAAGAGAACTCATCTCTCCTCTGTGAAGGAGTTATCTGCTTGCGTTCAGCCACAGGCAGTCAAACAAACAACGCATAGCCAATATGAATCCATAGATACAATACTACTGAGTTTAGGGCACAAAAGGATTTTGTGGAGAGTAAACTCAAAGAAGAGAAAGAAGACTATATTACCCATGAGCCATTCACCAGCTCCGTGTTGATACCTTGTCTGATGCCTACAGACTTCACCTCGTCTGTACCCCTAACATTTCAGTCTCTTCTCTATGTGAAGGGTTTTGCACTGGCACCCCTGAGTCTCTCAGCCAGTCCATAGAAACTTGGCATGGCTACCCCGCGTCTCAGAGGAGGACCCTGAGGCCTGGAGACATTGCAGCACTTCATCTTGGGCATGAGCTTCTCAGGACTGCTTGAAAGACGCGGAGTATAGGGCACAGAGGATTGCTCTGGTCCTCAGGGCCACAGACTACTCTCCTGGAGTCTTCTCCTAGCCAAGATGGAGGAAGAGGACTTCTGGGAAGCCTTCTTCAAAGACTCAGTCCACGCTCACCATGGTTCACCTTTCAAACGCCTCCTAGCTGTCACTCATTTTTGAAAGTCATTAATGACCTAGTGTATGACTTAGCAGCGGGGGGGGGCGGGATATGATAGGACTATCCTGTCTAGTGGAGGAACATTTTATCACCATGGTGCACGAGGATAACACAAAGCAATCTCGCTCTAAGAGAACGTTATTGTTGCTTTGAAATCCTCTACAGACAATGCACCGGAACACTCCCCCAAACACACACATACACGGTACGGAATATCACTGCTTTTAGCTATCTTGAATTGTTAAAGGATCACAGAGGTGCCTTTCCTATTAAGTGCAGGAGATCCTCAAAGGTTAACCAGGTTTGTAGATACTGCTGTGCTCCTCCTGCAAGCACTTACGTGCTCAAAATCTTGTTCTGAAATTGAATGCCAGCCAAGTGTCACAGGGCTGCCACTTTCAACTCTTAGGGGTCCTGTGCAGGGCAGCGATCATGAGCAAGTCTGTGGCATCTCTTTAGCTGTCATGGAAGGTCCTGTTCAAGAGCCTGGCAGTGAATAGACAGAAAAGGAGACAAGACTTGGCTACAAGCTTTAGGGAAAGGTGGTAACAGTTCCCAAGTGTGAGTGTGTGGTTCAGGTGGATAATCAACATTCTAGTACCAGACCATACAAAAACTTGGCACAAGCAGAGGTAACAGGTGACAGCAGTCACAGATATCAGTTCTCAATCTGGCATAGCCCTGGCCTTGTAAAGTGACTTAAGTCGATGAGTCACCTATTTCTCTGCCTATGGAACAGGACAAATGCGATCTTTCTCTGCAAAGACAGTATAACATCCTCATTATCTATATTTTCCAGCAGTCAAAATGGAGCAGAGAGGGAAAGCGGCCTAAGGCTGCACGGTGACTAGCTGGTTTAAGCCTAAGATCATTTGATTCCCAAATTCATTCTCTGTCTAGTGATATTCTTACCTTTATTCTGCAAGGACTTTTGCTTTGTTACTTGGTCAAGCTGTTTAGCTTCAGTCATTGAAAACAGCATTTCAGAATCAAAAACATCTGTACAGGGCATGCAGACCTGGAGGCTATATCCTGTCGCTGAGCATCTGAATGGGTTGCTCTAAATATCTGAGTCTCAGTTTTCTCACTTATAAATTAGGTCTAACTTTGCCCTCTGGGGTTCATTAGGGTTCCACAAGGTCATGCATAAAATACACCTAGCAGCACTCGGCACAATAAGGATCCAGTTTTTCACTTCCTTTTTCCTTTTGAAGCATCTTGGTTGGCATCTGTGTTCCAGGTACAGAAGAAGGAGCCCAGAAGGATAAGACAGACTTGTGTGGTCCCAACATGTCAGTCATTTAACTGGAATGCAAGGCAGAAGGAGGCACAAGAGTGTAATTTTGCCACATACCTGCACAAAATTGTACTTATCTTGCTCAAAGAAATTTTAGCCTAATAAGCAACATATATGCAAGGGAATAACTATGTTTTCATACATTCAACCATGCTAAATTAATTCACATTAGTAAAATCAGCACTTTGATATTCATCATTTACCACCTTGCTACAGAAGAATATGTTTATTATGAATATTTTAGCACCATTGGCCAATCCTCCAAATTGCTATTTTAATCAACATATCATTAAAAAATTAACATAGGTTTGGCAGATGATATGAGTCTTTTAGCAAATTAATTTCAAAGAAAAAAGCCACATATTTAGAATGAAAGCTTTCTTTATAATTAGGCCATCACACAAAATCTCCCTGTCTTCTCCCAACCCATTGACAGAGCACCAATTCAGGTACGGCATCTACTCCAACAACTGCACGAAGTGCATGTGGACACTTGCCTGTAAAAGCCTAAAAAGAAACCCTATCAATGCTGGCAGAAAATACATTTGGAAATGTTTGTTAAGGTTATTCCATCATGCTCAGAACTCATGTGAAGGGAATCAAATCATAATCAAATGACCATACATCTTAAATACATTCAGCCCATGTTTAAAATGGTTATTTCTGGATATCGGGACATCATTTGGCATAGTAGAATGACTTTTTCACAGACTGATAAACAAAGATGAAAAGAGAAGTCTCTGGATGCTACACTTGCAAAGGCCTATGTATTAAACCAAATAGATGATTTTTCCTTCTCTACAGACATTGATTCATCCTTCACAACTAACCCAAGGGAAAATGCACCCAGCCCGCCAGGACTCTTGCAATGTGTCCTTGCAAAGAGCTCTCGCAAACAGGGCTGTTCTTCTCTCACAGGCAAGTGTGGCAGTGAGAGAGAACGTCTTTCATGCACTGGCCGTCCTTTGCTGTTGGCCAGGACACAGAGAGCCCACAGCCTGCATGAAGGACAGATGGCCATAGGACTGGAAACAAAGTGTGCAAACACACACTGAAAGCCACTCACTCACCAGGTCCAAGTGACAAAGGAAACAGGAATCTCAGAGAAGTCAAAAGTGCACCTGTCCTCCTGTCACAAATATAACTGGCACCATGGCCTCCCGTGTCTCCAAAGTCACCTCCATTCCTGCCGCTGGGCTCGGCACCTTAGATAGACTCCTCACAACATGGAAGGGTGACTGACTTCTTGCCCAACTCACAGATGAAGAAACTGGGGTTTGGAGAACTTTTAAAAACCTGGTTAGGGCTTCATGATTGTAAGTGGTCAAATATAGATATGAACCATAGTCTACTGGCCCCTTAACTACTATACCATGGAGGGGGGTTGAAGGAGGAGGTGGTGGTGAGATTCTTATTTAGAAATGACAAGTTGTGAAGTAACGGTAACTATATACTTCAGGTAAAGAAACGTTAAATCCCAGAGTTCAATTATGTACCTTTTGAAAACCATGTCATATTTACTCTTTGGCTCTGTTGAGTGTTAGCCAGTCCAGCCTAAATTATTCCTTCGGACTCTGTGTAAATGCACTCTACCTTCTCAATCCAAAGGTCAGTACTAATTTTAGACTCCCATCTCAGGGAAAAAAATAGTGTCTAAGGAATGAACCAGAGGGCCAAAAGATATAAAAACACTGCTTCAAACAACATCAAGGAATTGGCCCCTTTCCACCTCCTGGTTCAGTTGTGTACCAAAGGATATCATGCACACAGTGAGAAGGAGGAGTGTGGTTTGGCAGGAATTTCTTTCTGAGGAGATATAAATATTTCTGGTGTGTTAAGTCTTTGAAACCCTTAGTTTCAGCTCAGTTCATACATTTACAACCTGGGTACCAGCTCTGGTAACACACACACATAGGACCTATGATTTCGGACAAATCAGGTTTCCTATGCTCTTCTTTCCCCACTGTATCATGTACAATGTCAGCACCTGTCCCAGAGGCAGGCATGAGGTTGAAGGCCACACAGAGCCTCTGTTACCTGAACACCAATGGCAGTTGGGTTACTTGCCTGCCCAGAACACACCCTTCAACACTGTCCTCTCCTGATCACAGGGCAGGGCATGTGACTTGGCCTCAGCCAGTCAGAGCCTCCCCACCCTCCTGACCACAACCATTGGTGTGGGGAAAGGCACAGGACCAGAACTGAGCCAATTAGAGTTCTAGGATTTTTTCCAAGTAAAACTGACGAGGATGCCCCACAAGGAAGTAAGCCTAGGGATACTTGTAGTCATATCTCTGAGGGAATATAGACAATCAGCAGAAAGAAGCAAAGCCAGGAGACCAGCAGGGAGAGCAGAGAGCCTCAAGGCCCTACATCTCTGGTTCCAGTCTGCTTCAGAGCCAGGGCCCCCTCTGCTACACCTGGGGTCTGCAGTGCAAAGCATCATCTCTCCTTGTACCGTGATTCTGCTGGAACTATTCTGATCTAGCTTCCTATACTTGAAAGAAAAGGTAAAGCAGGAGTTAACAGCTCATACAGTCTGAACAGGCAGGGAATCTTCAATAAAAATACAGTAACTTCTGCTTAAGTGGCTTCCTTGCTTTAACAATGAAGAAAAAGATGAATTTTAGTAGAAGCAAACACTGCCATTATTCAGTCCTCTCCTGAAAGAAAGAAACATCTATTTTCATTTGCAGCCCCCTCATTCATTTTGGAGTGGAATTTGTACTTGGCATTAAGCCCTCTCACATACCCATGTGCACTTTTAAAATTTGGACTATGAAAATTTAGGGTAAAAACAAGTGGTTATTTTTCCTGCTACTATATTTGTTGGCATTACATGGAGTGGCCAATGTGGAAGCTGGGGCAAGAAGGCACTGATATTTCTGGTAAGTTCTCAGGAGAAATTCCCCAGGTAGCCAAAGTTCTCACTGCGGGGTGCATTTGGGGATCAAAACAAATGTGAATTTACTGAGATCTGCACGCACTACAAGAAACCCTTTCAGCTCTTTTGATAGGGTTTTTTTTTAACCCTAAAGTCTTCTCTACTTTATCTTTCTCCTAAGAATTAACTGATAAAAATAGAAGGGCACAGTGGATTCCAATTCTCAAATTATCTTCTAAAGCAAAGAGCAAAGTCTGAGGTCGAACATAGACAAAAGCCAGGATGATACTGATCTGATCTTACTTCTTTTTTTTTTTGAACCAGAAATTGAACTCAGGATTTCACATTTGCCAGGTAGGTGCTGTGCCACTGAGCTATATCCCTGAGCCTCTGACCTTAAGCAAGGGTGTCTGCTTCAAACTCTGGAGGAATTCAGGGATGAAATGGGGGAACGTGTCTGTTACAATCTGCTAAAGACATTACAAACGGGATTGCTTTGGTCTCAGTTCCCATGGCTGTGCAGAAAAGCAACCCCAGGAGAGAGGCTGACTTCTTGAGACTGGACTTGTATCCAGACCTAATTATTACAGGGGAATGAAGAGAGACTCACTGTGCACAAGTACCCTCAGCATATTGGTGGAAGGTAGCCTTTCTGTAGAGAGTAATACAACCATACTAATCTTTCGATATTCTTAGACAGATTGGAAACTTAAAGATATAACCTAAAATGTGTTTTCTTGCATTTGACTCTACTCATCGCCTGAGGGCATTTTTGAAAAACTCAACACTGATTTCGAGATCACTCATACAATCTCTGCATGAAGAAAGACTACCTAGAAGGAAAGTTTATGGAGAACAGATTTACAAAGAAGATCCAAGTGTAGGAGGCCCAATTTTTAACAACGATTTTGTAAGCACCTCCAAGGGGGAGTACAAACTAAATCTTCATGTTGGCCTGCGATGATATTTCTGAGTACTAATGCAGAATAATGTTATAGGCTTAACAGAGAGAGACAGACAAGAACTTCACCACATCTCAGCACAGAATAATGCAGTTGAGAAAAATTTCATCTAGACTTGATATTATGTTGATGAGAAAGCTGAAACAGAAAAAAAGCAAAGAAGTTATAGATTTAAAAAAATTATAAGCTATCTTTAGTAAGACATTCACTTGAAATCATTCATTTCAGTGATACCCACTACACAGACAAGAAAACAGTTTCAGATGATCTACACAGAAAGTTGGGGGCATAGCCCAGACTCTCACCCACCCCATGGCTCTTCCTACCAAGCTTACCAGCCACAAGACTTGCATGACCAAAAGAGGTCACTAAGTGGTCATAAATCACCATCTCCAGGAAGGTTAATGGAAATAAACCAAAATAGGTTTTTCTACCTTGTACAAACCATGAAAGGCTGAGCCATTGGATCCCGAGAAAGACAGAACCAAGCCAAAAAGGGTTCAGCTGAGGACAGTCCAAGTGGGCACAGGCATGGAGAGCACTCCTGTACTGCTCATTTCTAAGTCATGTTCTGCTTCAAAAGACATGGTTGATCACAAATTTAAAAAGCATGAATATAAGTAATACAGCAGTATCAAAACCAGAAATGGCAGCCTAGGAGGAGAAGTCTCCTTTAAGCCTAAAATATAAACACTGCTCCAGAAAGCACACAGTAGACTCAGGAAAACATGTGACAGTGGTTGGTGCAGTTCAGACATCTGTGAAATGCCTTTGCTGGTGCAAACAAAACTAAAACACAGGTAAGCTTCACAGGGCTTACAGTCTAGCAGGTAAAGCGTGCTGTTATAGCACAGCAGCTGTCACCACAGAGCTAGGCGTGGGGCAAGGGGTGCACAGATATGCACAGAGCATGCGTGAGAGAGATGGGTGGGGTTTAGTGATTGCCAAGAAATGTATGTTGGAACAGGTGATATTATACCTGAGTCCGGAAAATCAGGAAATTAGACAAACACTGACTGTAGATGGAGGAAGGGCATCCTTGGGAGATACATAACAGGGGTATGTGTAGCCCCACAATATGAGTCTACAGGAAGCCTAGTGTGCAAGAAAATCATTGCAAGGAGGTGGCAGGAGGCTGAATGAAGTGGAGACTCTGTCAGGTCTTCACAAATAGCCAGCAGCCTGGCGAGTCGCTGGGGCACCGTGGAAAGCTCCCCAGCTGGGTGCTGACAAGAACTCAAGTTCTGAGCTGAGACTGTCCACAGTCAGCTCAGTGACCTCGGCAGCACCCTGGATGACTCTGGGCCCATGATGTTCCATTTCCTGCTCTTGGTGCAGCCAGTGTCTCCACATTTAGGTTCCCCACTGCTGTCTGAGATGTGGGATCCCCCTGTCCCTTCTCCATGGGGTAGGGGAAGAGGGAACGGGACAGTAGTGAGTGAGGTCTGCAGAGGCCGAAGTGTAGACACAGGAGAGAGAGCGCTAGAATTCTGCATCAGCTACCCAACTACACAACTTCAAAAGCATTCTGAGAAACTCAGGCACAGCACTGCATAAAGACATCAGACACCTCACCTTGCCACCTGAGACACCTACTGTGACATGACACAGCTTTTCGGAGTTTATCCTGCACACTGCATTTTTATCAGGAGGGACAGAGCAGATTTACTTTCAGAGGGCTGGAGGAAAATTACGCTAGCAGTAATGTAAAAAACATAACAAAACTCCGGGCAAGAAACTGCAGTAATCCCCTGGGATTCTCAGCTGCCAGTGGCTGTCTCAGCCTAGGGTCACTAGCTTGGAACCAATGGGAGCTGGAAAGGTACTGTCAATGATGGTCCGGGGGAGCGGGGGACAGAAAGCAGCCAACCTCCAGTGCAGACAGCACTAGAAACAGCATGAGTGCTCCCTCGGCTGCTACCACCTGGGACGTGAGCCTCATCTTCCAGGTCTTCTGACTTTTAAGACAAGCTGTAAATCCAAGAGACACCTCCAGATGTCTAAACACTAACTCAATTTTTGTGTACTTTGTTCAGGCCAACACCACACATGCCAGCTGGAAGTGGCACTATTTTGCTTATTCTACACTAAAGCAGGAAGGACTGGGGTGATCAGAGTGGAGATTTATGGGCACAGAGCAGCACCAGGAGTTGGTGACTTTCTGGAGGCAGGAATACAAAAAGTCCAGCACCACTGTGTGGCTCCTGCTCCGACACTTCAGAGAACAGTGTGCGCACCACCAACAAAGAAGAAAGAAAAAATAAAAAACCAGGAACGAGCAAATAAAAAAGCAGAGCCACTTTTTGGCTGATGATGAAGTGCTTATGTGGTGGACAGTAAAAACAGAAACCAATTTTGGATTTCTTGTTTGGAGAAGTCTACTGGAGCACAGGTAACCGGCTGGAACACAGGAGAATGCTCTGCTGGATGCCAAGCCGGGACTCACACGAGACTGACGCGAATTGGAGCTGTGGGAACAAGATTCAGCCAAAGACTGCACAGAGAGCAGAAAAGCGGTGGGGAGAGCCCTCCCAGAGCCCAGCAGGTAGCAGAGACTCCAAGGAACAGAAAGAAAACTGGAAGATGGCACAGAGAGGAGAAAAGCATCAGAAAGGCACAAAAGCACCGCATCCCTGCCACAGAGAGGTCTATGAGTACACAGGAGGCTGCTTGTTTAGGAAACTGTGAGGTCTTCTACTCTGGGGAGACTCCAGGCAGCTAGCAGCGGCTGAGAGGGAAAGGGCAGTTTGGGTAGGGCTTAAGAAGGTCGGGACACATGGTGGCAATGAGTGCTGAAGAAGGGACACAGGAACAAGTCTAGGGCATTTAAAATACTGCTAAAAAAGAGGAAGCGAGACAAGATAAAGGTATAATTCTTAAAAGGAGGTGGTGTAATGCAAGACACAGTTGGAGACACAAATCACTGCCTTGAGGTGGACCCTTTCTCCTGTTCTCCAAGTCTGCGGTCCAGCTTGATTTTTCTTCTATTGTTCAACCTATTCATTTTTAAAACCATGTTTTAGACTCTATTTATGTTTGCTTTCTGTCTTCTTTCACAAGAATAAACACTCCAAGACAACAAGGACCTGCTATATTTACCACATATGACAGCCTGGCAAAATACATAAACTCAGAAGCCAGGATCTAATCGGTAACAGGGTAATATGGAAAAAACTGCAGGGAAGAGACAAGGTAGAACATGCAGCAGGTCTGGTGACCTCTGTGTGCTCTGTAGAGTGGCCAGCAGGCCACCTGCTGAGCCTTAAGGAGGGAAGACACTGGAGATCTCTCCACTGAACAAGGTGACATGGGAGCTTCAGTTTGCAACCAGGAAGGAAGGAGCGTGTGGTCTGCAGACCCTAAGACAGTGAAGTTTCTGACCTCAGCAGCTGGGCAACTCGGAATGAGGACAGGACCCGGATGTGGCTAGAGGCCTGACCAGCTGGAGTGGGTGGAGGCCACTGGATTGAAATGGTCAACGGAGTGAGACTCTGAGGCATCACCCGCATGGACTTGGGATAAGGGAAGACTTTTCCTCCTCCTCTCTGAACCAAAGTCCCTGTGCTGTGTGACAAGGACAGGATGTAAGATGTCAATAATGCGGGGGTGCAGCTGGGGACCTGACTAGGTTACCACCTCTCTGACTAGTGTTTAACCACCTCATGTGGAACTGAAAATGAATGTCCTTTGGAGACGCAGGAATTAAACTGCACTAATATGTGAAGTTCCCAGGAGGTAGAGATTTTCTGCTTCGGTTTTCTTTTTTTTAAGACTAAAAGATGGATGACATCGTCATGACCTTCAGGAATTGCCCTGCAAGGTACAATATTTTCAAACACAGTTTTAGTAAAGATTCAAAACTTGAGAGTTTAAGGAAACCTTCCCTTTAAAGACTAGCACCTACAGTGCAATGGCTGAAGACATTTCTCTTTTGCTGATTTTTTGCAGAGACCTTAGAATGACTGATTTAGATTTGTAGATAGCATTGAAAGTACCTCCAATTTTTAAGTGTGCTTTAGATGTGCAAATTAGCGATGCTGACATTTCTTCCAGTTATCTATGGTTCAATTTCCTATATAAAATCTCCAAAGTACAAAATTATCAGATAAACCGTTCCCAGAACAGTTCAGAGAAGTAAAACTGCTTCCTGGCTTGAAAGAGGAAGAGAAACCTTCGCACACCTTTTTCTGTTGATGCTACATGTAAGAACGCTCTCTGCAAAGTACTCTCGGCAAGATCAGCAGCATTTGAGATTTCTCCGGGGAGACACACAGCAAAGACGATGTTCGTACAGTAAAACGCTAAAATCTTCCCCAGCGTCTTCGGTAGCACCTGAAGGTGGAGTGCTGGCTTATGTAATAGAAGCTTTCTCTCCCGCTCAGCTCGTGGGCAAATCAAACACTGAACCTCATTTCTCCCAGAATTTCCGAGTACTTTCTCCTTACCTGTAGTCACTAACCACTTCCACCCACGAAACTAGCAAAGACCTGCTGGTGAGGGGCGAGCGGGTTGCAGAGCAGAAGGTAGAGCTCTCTCCTAGCGCCCCGGTTCCTTCCGCCCCGCCCAGGCAGAGGTAACAAGTACAGAGACGATCTGTCTCTCCGCGTCCCGCGCATACAGGCTGAGGCGGGTCGGGGACGCCCGCGAGCGCGGATCTCCCAGGCTCCGGGGCGCGGGCCGAGCCCTGGGCTCCCGATGCCGCGCGCCCGCGCCTCGCCGTACCTGGGGCCCCCGGGGCCTCCCCGATCCGGACGGGGCGCGGGGTGGCCCCGGGCGCGGCAGCCTGCGGCGCCGGCAAAGTTCCTCCGCCTCCCGTCGGCGCCCGGCCCGCCCGCCCGCAGCCCCGGCCGGGCGCAAGGTCGCGGAGCCGGAGACCGAGCCGAGCCCCGCGCGCGCCTGGGACGCTCCGGCCGCACTCACCACGCTCGCCGCTCGCTCGCTCGGGTCCCCAGGTGGCTCCGGGGCGCGGCGCGGCCGGCTGGCTCTCTGCGGCGCGGGGCAGCGGCGGGAGGGCGGCGGCGGCCGGGGAGCAGAGGCGGCCGTGGCGCCTGCAGACGACGCGCGACCCGAGCAGCAGCAGCGCCCGCCGGGCGGCCAGCGGGGGCTTTATCGTCGCCGCGCGCCGCCCCCGCCGCTTCCTGCCGCCCGCGCCCCGCCCCGCCTCCCCGCCGCCGCCGCCTTTGTGTGCCCGCCGCCGCCTCGCCGCCGGCCCGCAGCCCGCCCCCTGGGGTCCCCGTCGTGGGGCAGCTCCCGGAAACCCCGAGGGGCGGCGCCGGCGGGGGCCGAGCTGCACGTGGGTCGCCCGGGTGGTGGGTGGCGAGTGGCGGGGACCCGGGGCGCAGGACAGGTCGTCCGGGCCGCCGCCCCCTGGCAGAGACCGAGGGGCGCCCCGGAGAGGGAGTGTGCAGGTAATGGGGTGCGGGTGCTAGGAAGAAGGCGTTTTTGCCAGGAACTCGAGACCCTACTTACTCCTGCCTGGGGACTGAGGAGCAGCGAGGCCAGGGCGGATGGCAGACGACAGAGCCTAGAAAACTGGGTTCCTTTCTTCAGGTGACAGGGTGTGGACACACAGAGTCCTGGGAATCAAGCCCTTCTCCACCGTCCCTACGCGGATGGGCGCCCTGCAGACAAGATGGGCGCAGACCCAGGGTGGCAACAGATAACTGTCCCACTCTGGGCTCTGTCTTTAGTCCCCCTTGGTCCCAGGTTAGGTGTGAGGGGCCCCAACTTAAATATGAGACAATTTATGTCACCATTAGCGCAAACCCCCTTAGCAGGCCTGGAGGCCCAGCTGTGAGGAAGAAGCTCGGTACTTGTCGTCGACGCGACCCTGAATTAAGGTGGCTTCTACTGATTAGAGCTGCGAGGAAGACCAGTTTGCGGTCACTGTGGGGAGTAGGTGGCCGTTCTACATAGTGGATGTGTGCGTGTTTGGCGAAGAGGCTGCTTTTCAGAATGCACGATCTGGGCCAGCTTGAGGGTGTTCAGAGTCCCCCTTAGGGAAACAAGTCATGGAAGGTTTGGTCCCCAGTAAAGAAACACAACATCCTCCCTACCCCCGTCTAATTGCTTTCAGTCCTGCCTGATAGTCATATTCGGTTACTGGGAAGTGTGTAAATCTTTTTTCCCTTCTGTTTCCTTTGGCTCGGAAGCTTTTCCCCCACACTCATCTCATGTCGGCACGGTCTCCTTCTACTTTGGGTCACAAGTCAGATCCTATCTCCTGGGGGAACCTTCTTGACCAGTTGCACTAAGACAGGAGCCTTCCTTCTCTGACTTCCCACTCGTAGTCTGCATGGTGATTTGATTTTGTGGAACGTGGTTTTTTCCTCATTTGCTTCTCACTCCCTCATTAAACTCTGCTCCCAGAGAGCAGGAAAGGGAAGCCAGTTCAACATGGTTCCCAGCTCAAGGCATCCCTAGTGCCAGAGCCATGCTAGGCACACAGCAGTCGTCCAATACATATTAACAAGGGGTGAACAACTGTCCGGTGTGGGGGTCACCTGTGATGATGACAGAACTCTGACTGGGTCCATCAGAAAGGGGGGGCTGGAGCTGGGGAGAATTCAGAGGTGGGGTGAGGGAAGAAGATTCTGAAAGCCCCAGAGTTTAGACTGAGCTCTCTCTGCATGTTTGCAAAGCTGGGAGTAGTAGCCTCTTCCAGATGGGAGAGAACAGCTCAAGAAACAGTCGGGGAGAGAAACTACTTCTGGGAAAGTTAAGTGAAGCCAGTGCAGGGACGTTTGGCAGATTCTCTGCATCCAGTTCTATCTCAATCTCTTTTTCAAGTTGAAGTTTTAAATTGAACCCATTGCCTGTGCAGTTGTAGGAAATAGTATACAGAGATCCCTGGACCAATTTTTTTTTTGTTTTGTTTTAAAGAGAAAAGAACAAAAACAAAAGCACAAACTATAAAAATGATACAGAATTTCAAAACAAGATGATAAGAAATCAACAGTGGTTGTTGTATTACTTCTTGTTCTCTTTAAAGTAGTTGCTCAGATTACCAGATGTAGGGATGCAAAATTGATCAAACAATTAAACATTACCTGTTCCTTTCAATAAAGCAATAGAAATTAGTAGTCCAATCATCTTAGCTATCTTCTGTATGTATACTTCCTCGGTGGTAACATTTTACAAAAACAGTTGCGTAGTATCACACTGGGGATATTAGTGTGGATATACTGATTCCTATCCTAAATACTTTGTCTGTTTGCAATTCTAACATTTTAGTGAAGTTACTCTAAAGTTAAAACAGTTTTTGAAAGAAATGCACAAATACTATTTTAAGGGATTTCAGTCTCTTGTAATTAACTGTGTCTTTCAGGAAAAAAACCTCCACTATTGTTCCAGTTAGAGCACAAATAGGGGTCAGCTTCATCCCTAGAAGACATCTTGGAAAGCTTTGGGAGCCACCTCCTTCGTCCCTTCCTTATTCCACCCAGCACTGTCCAAGGGACATTTTGAGCGTTACTGTACGGGACTTCTCAGTTCTGAACTCAGGATGCAGTGTTAAGGAGTTATGCTTAAATAACCATGGCCACCACGGTTGCTTTCTCTCTCCTTGGATATTGGATGGGACTGACTATGAACATCTCCCAAAGGCAAAGATTCAAGACAAAGCGCCATTCTCCTGGCGAGACCTGCCAGGAATACCAACTACTCTTGTTACTGAGTGTGCATGGCTGGTGTCAGCCGGCTGCCTGATGCCAACAGGAGCAAGTGGAAGCAAGTCAGGGTGCACCTTCCACAGTGTGCGAGATACTGGGTACGGTGACTCGCCTCATCAGAGGGCTGTGCTGAAGGTGTGTTCCTACTTCAGTGGTGCTGCTGAGCAGCACCTTTCTCTTCCGGTGCCTGACACTCATTGAATGTGTTTCTCATAGATACCTGCTTCCAAATGACATTTCTGCACTTCAGTTTTGTTTGAGAAATCCAAATTGCTTAACGCTCCTACCTGTCTCTTTCCTCCTGATCTCACATTCACTGCAGAATTTCAGTTTGTCCTTCAGGCCTGTGGCTTGTCTTAATCTGCAGATACAGCCTCACATTTTTTGTTCCTAAAAAAAAAAAAAAAAAAAAAAAAAAAAACAGTGACCTGGAGTTTAGCCAGCTGTAGCCAGACTCTGAGTTTGGCTTTGTGTCCATAAGCCACATTTGGGAGAAATACAAGAAATGCCCAAACGGAATAAAACAAATGATCTATTTAGTCTCGTTTCCTCTCTTGGAGGGAGTCCAGTGTTGAGTGCCTTGGAATAAATGTAAACCCCCCACCCCACCTCCGCTGTTCCCTGTGCACCCAACCAGTGTGACCTTGTATTTAAGTGAAAACTGTCCTTAGCTCCCAACAGGACATTGGTGTTTTGTCTGGAAAACTGATGGATTTTATGATAATAACATAGTGATAGCAGGTGTTTCTTATCTAACCTATATTTTAAAAGATATTGCACAAGACAACTTATTATACAGCATTTTACATGCTGTTTCGTGCGAGTTTCAACTAAGGGAAAAGAGACCAGCTATAACAGTTTACTTACACAATTACTCTCTGGGATTGTTGCACGATAGTTTTGTCATTGTGATCATTATTTTAGCTTATAAAACACATTGGGCTTTTTATTTCCCTTTAAAGTGGGCTTTAAAATAATCCAGTTTCCTCTTTCTGTAACTTCTGAAGCCAATTAACCCAGAACATCAATTTGTTCTTCCCCACTGTCTATTTTTCACCAGCAGCTTCAGAGAGAATGCATTACTTGCTAAGCGCTACTTACATTTGACTAACTAGACTGGAACGGCCAGTTCTGAGAATCACTGTGGTTCTGATCCCTTCAAACAACAGCCTAACCACTCTTTTTTGCCATCACATACTGGATGCTGAGTCCCTTATATCTGTCTTCTCACCACATTGTCTCTTCTTTCTCTGCCCTTCTTCTCCCATCTTTCCTTCTTTCTCAGAAGTTTCCAGCAACTTTCACTGACAGCCCCAGTGATTGTTCATCATTCTTTATTGCTGTTAATCTTCTGGCAGCATTAAATCCTTGCGTTTTGCCTATTTTTAAAACTCCTCTGCCTAACTCCTCATAAAGATCCTTTGCTTGCTTTTTTCTTTCCCTCATCATGCCCTCCTCCTCCTCAAGATCTCTGCAGCTGATTGATTTCAAAGCTCACCTCTCTTCTCCGCCCTCTTCCAATGGAATAAACATGAATGTATTTGGGTCAGCCCACTTCTACTCTCCCTATCTTGTTCTAGTGGAACCACTTCTGTTTAGCACATCACCTTGTCGGGAAGGGAGTCAGGGTAACCCCAATCCCTCTAGCTAAGGGGCAGGCATCTGACCAAGCTAACTGGATCCCTTCCCAGTACTGTGAATCTTGAAAGGACTGGAAAAAGTAATCACAGCTGGCTCATCCCAGCTTGATGAGATTATGAATTCTTCCCATCTGGATTTCAGCACGGCTCTTGTCTCTGCTTTTCTGATCACAGATCCACAGTGAACTGCATCGCTGTGAGCCTGTTCTACTTGTTCACCTCATTTGGTTTCCGTTGCTTACAACCACAGACTCCTAAGTGATACACCCAAGATGCATATGATGTTTATTCTGGATGAATTACAGGACTGCATCCACGGATAGCCTGTCCCATCTGTATACCACCAGGTACCCGGAAGATAACTCCACTTGATAATCACACCATCACCTTCCACCCAGTAAGTCTGAAACCAAATTTATCACCTTCACCTTCCAAACCTGTTCTTTCTGTGCTTTCTAAGTATTTTGCAGGAGTGGCTGCCCTCTCAGTCACTAGAAAGAAGAAATGGATTCTCACCACTCATGTGTGAAATTAAATGGTGAAGATTAGGTAGTTAATCCATGAAAAGGGCTTAACTGAGTGTCTGACTCATAGTAAGTGCTCAATGAAAATCACTAGAATGAAAACGCTCCACAATTTTACCCTAGCTTACTTTTCTAGCATTATGGTCTCATTTTCTTTGCTATGTTCTCAAAGATTTCACCAATCAGAATTTTATCACCTATATACATACTATATTTCTCCACCAGTGTGCCTCATCTCTTTTTTCACCCTATATCCAGTTAGTCCCTGGATGCTATTACTTTATTCTAAGCCAGTCTTTCTTATGCATCCCCTCTCCACTTTTTACAACCTAGCTCCAACCCTTTTACTTGTGCCTGGATCATTGCAGTAGCACCTTCCTCTTCTCTCATCCAGATTCTACCTACACTTGTCAGCTTAGTCTTTCACAAGTACCGCTTCAGCCATGCCATTCTCCTGCTTTAAATAATTCCATGTTTGTTGCCCAGGTCACAATTCTATGGCTGAGGCAATCTACTGAAGAGATTATGAACACAGGTTCTGGAGTTCAGCTGCCTGCGTTCAAATGCCAATCTCATCACTATATAATTTTTTTCAAGTCATTTAGTTTCTGAGCCTCAGTTTCCTTCTCTATAAAACAGGAGAGAACTATGGGATCACCAACTCTTAGGATTATGTGAGGATTAAGTAATGAATCCACAAAAAAGAAGTACACAATGAAAACCACTGTGATGAAAGCTCTCTACCCCTAACATTGATCTTCCTTTCAGGCTTCATCTTCTCATTTTCTCTGATATGTTCATAAGGCTCTACCAATTGGTCAGAACTGCTCACCAATGTCTATATTGTATTTTCTACCACTGCACCATTGTTCAAACTATTCTCTCTGCTTGAATGCCTCTTTTTCTCTCCACCTGTATTAGGTACCGAGTGTTGCATTGCACACCAACCCAAATCTTCACTGTGTAAGTAACAACTGTTTTCTTTTTCCACAGTTCTGTGGGTCAACAGTATAGGGTTCTGGGGGACATTCACATCTGATGCACCTTGAGCTGTCTGACATCACGATGGCCTTGCTTACAAGTGTAGACCCTCAAGGATGGCTGGACCTCTGTCTTTTCTCTGTTTTTTTCATCTTTATAGGCCTTTTCCACCTTGTCATGCTCTATACTCAAAGCTTTCTCTTCTACATATTTGTGGTTGTTGTTTTTGTTTTCTTAAAGCAGTAACCAGACTTTATATGCTGGCTCCAGACTATAAGGTGGTGAAAGCCAAAGCTGCAAGTTCTCTTAAAGACTAGTCTTGGAATTGGTACAGGGGTACTTCTTCTGTCACTGTTCAAGTCATAGGGCTACCTGGGACTCAGGAGTAGAACACCTCATCTCTTGCTGAAGGTATATTACATAGGTTGGGCTGCCATAGCAA
>PVLD010001686.1:144462-191172 GCA_004027595.1 Dinomys branickii
GGGGAGGAGAGACCATGAGTATCATCTCTGGTAACTCTTCCTGTTCTTATAAGGATGGCAGTGTTGTTGGATTAGAGCCCCACCTTTAGACCACATTGAACTGTAGTTATCTCTTTAAAGGTACTGTCTTCACATATAGCTATGTTAAGGTATTAGGGCTTCAACACATGAATTCAGGGGTGGGGAACTATTTTAGTTTATATTTAGGTGTTCCTGAAAGCCTCATGCTGCTCACAGATGGGGCTTGTGGGAGGGAATGGATCATGGGGGCCTGGTGCTCATCAGTGGACCAGTCCGCTACTAACTTTACAGCCAAGTATGATGTTCCGAGGTAAAGCCCGGCCTGCGGAGGCAGCTCACTGGGGCCCTGACCTGGAAAGGTTTATCTGCCTCCCTCTTCCCTTGATCTCTCTCTGCTTCTTCTCTGCCGTGCCATGAGCTGCAACTCCTATGCCATGCCACCCTGCCTTGGATCCATCCAACTATGGACTGAAACCTCTACGAAATGAGCCAAAGTAAGCTTTTCTTTAAGTTGTGGCTGTCAGGTATTGTGTCCCAGCCTCAAAGAAAGTGACTAAGACACAATTTGTTTCAGAAAAGGTGTGGCCAAATCACATTTCAAAGGGTATGCAGGATGGGAACAAACGTTTTTCTGCTACTAAAATAATTTTGATCCTTCACAATTTTTCTCAGCCAGTGTCAGTCTCTCAGCACTCCTGGAGTTCTGAATGTAGGTTACTTATTCATACAGTCACATCCTGCCTTAGGTCTAAGCATCTGTGTTAGGTTCTAATGGCAAGGGAATGACCCTTGTAGACCATTGTATTTTCACAGTGTCCTGGACAGAGAAAACCGTAATGAATGTTTACTGAATGAATGAAACAAGGTGCAAAGAGCAGTGGTCTCTCTCAGGGCTCTTTCCTCAGGGCACTCATTCCACTCCTGGGGTGCCCGAATCACTTCCTAAAGGCCCCACCTCCCAACACCACCCACTGGGGACTAGGTTTCAACTTGTAAATTTTTAAGGCAACAAAAACACTCAGACCATAGTGACTAGTATGTGGCAGAAACACCAAAGAATCGAGCTGGCCCAATACCAATCAGTTCTTGTGTTTCAGCAAGTTACAGGTGCTTGAAGACCAATCTACATTTGACAGGTGGGTAGTTTGTGTGCTTTTGCTCCTTCTACGTCCTAAGTCCTCCACCTGTTCCAGCTTTGTAGAGCACTGTGTGAGGGGAAGAACTCAGAAGACTGAGCACTGGGAACCGGAAGACCTGACTTCCTGTCCCATGTCTCGTACTTCCTTTTTGTGATCTTCGGAAAGTCATTTTTCTTTTCTAGGGCTCGGTTTCCTCATGTACAAAAGAAGAGTACAGAATATCTTTTATAAGGTATTTGCAAGAAAAAATATAGTAAATTAAGTGAGGCATACTGTAAATACCAAAGAACTTCACAAATATCCTTACTATTCCTAGCTCTGAAACACAAGAGTTCATTGTTATTGGACCAGCTTGATTCTTTGCTGTTTCTGCCACATACTAATCGCTATGGTCTGAGTGTTTCTGTTGCCTTAAAAATTTACATGTTGAAACCTAGTCACCAATGGGTGGTGTTGGGAAGTAGAGCCTGTAGGAAGTGGCTTGGGCACCCCAGGAATGGAATGAGTACCCTAATGAAAGAGCCTTGAGAGAGACCACTGCTCCTCTGCCGTGAGAAAAGATGAGAGTCTATGAATACTCAGAAAACGGCCTTTACTGGGTAGTAAATCTACTGGTATCTTGATCTTGGACTTCCCAGCCTCCAGAACTGTGAGAAATAAATTTTTGTTGTTCATAATCTACTTGGTCTAATACATTCTGTTGTATCATCCACACTAGTCCTCTGGTCCAGTTCCTATAGCCTCTGGCATATTGTGGAGTCAACACATGACATTTAGTATATTTTTCCCAATGCCTGTTAACAGGGATGAGGGGAATACAAAGTGAAGACCATTGTCTTGACATTTTCAATTGGATACAGAAGAAATGGATTTGTTCTCTTAGGTTCCTGACTTCACAACAAGTATAAAGGCCTTCTGAAAATGACCTTGTTTTGTCTCCAAATACTTAGACCCCTGTGTCATCAGATCTCAGCTTGCAGACCGGAGATAGCCTAACTCCTAAGGTAGTGTCTGAGTTCAGAAAAATCATCACCATCATCATGGGTTAATTTTTAAAACTCACAGGCTGTTTGACCAACTCTAGCCGGTTACAGGGCAAGAGCTGACATCATTGCCTCTTTTATTACTGATGAGCAGTAGCTCTCATTCTCCCAGGCCCCCAGAGTTGCCACTGTGACCAAGGACCTTATCTCTCATCTTCCTCATCTGCTTCTACTCATCACCTCTACTTGTACATCACTGTGGATTGAACGAGGATGATGATGCCACTATGTTTATGAGGTTCTGGGGAAAGAATGGTGCTCATTAAACAATAGAAGCCAGTTAAGTTGACCAGACATAGTCATGATCACCCTTAAGGTTATTATTCCATAAAGGGCCATGTAGAGGTCATTTTTCTATCTCTCCATGTTGTGTTTGCTAGACATCTACCCTTAAGGTCTAGAGATAAGCAATTAAATATCAAAGAGATGTGTAAGTATGAACTGTTGACCATGTTAATTGACCTAGCAATTAACATTTATGTCTAGTACTGCTGTCACCTAACTTTGACCATATCTGCAAGGACTTCTAGCACAAAGAAGGTGGTTTACAGATCACCCAGCCCAGTGGATCTAAGGGTATCACCCAAGTATGGTCTGCAAGATACATTTTGAGATTCTTGATAAAAATTCATCTGAGAATCCATCTCTAGAGCTACTCACTTGGAAACCCTCTGAATCTGAATTCTTTAACAAGCCCGCCAGGTGTATTTGGGGATGTTCAGTATGAATGCTGAAATAGCCCCTGCCCTTGCTGCTGAAGATGTAGTCTGCACAGCAGTAGCGTGAACATCACTGGAGTTTGTTTGTAGTGAAGAATCTCAGGTCCTGTTAGATCTACTTCATCAGGACCTACTTTTTAACAAGCTACCCTTTTGAGTGGTAGAAATATTAAAGTATAAAAAGACCACTCTAACTTGGTCACTGAATATACATAGTAGCTGGAGTCCAAGAACTAACTGACTTGACCCAGATATCGAAGGGAAACCAGAAGATTGCATGAATAACAAAGTAAAACCCTATGCTTAGACTCAGAGAGGCCAGTGCTCAAATCCTAGCTCTCCTCTTTGCCACCTTGGAATATTAAGTAGTTCCCTGAAAATCTTTGAGCCTCAAATGATTTGTTGTTAAAGGAGTAGTCATACTGCCTCCTAGGCTCCTTGGGAAGTTGAAATAAAAACATGTAAAACACCCAGAAACCTCTCAATCAACAGCTATTATGACCATTATGCTAACTTCGATTTCCTGATGCTATGCTACCTCTTTCGAGTCCTGTGTTGCATGCAGGAAGTGGGAAACAGAGCTATAGATAAATTTGATCTTTTCGAGGCAATTATATCTAATTTAGATTCCACGGTTTGAAAGAATGAGGACAAGGGAGGGGGCCTCCAGAGGACAGTAAACAGGACGCGGTTCAGCTGTGCAATCACAGATTCCTGCTTTCCTGAGTCGCCCTCCCTTCCTTGGCTTTCTGTGGTGACCTGCAGAACTGACCGACTGCTGGGGAAACAGCCTAGTGGGAAAGACTTCTGCCCAGGCCTCCTCAGCCTTTGAGGCTGCTTCTTTTCCTCACCCTTGGGGGCTTTGCCTCCTCTGGGCCCCAGCATTCTCCTGCAGCTTCTGATTGCCTTCCAGAGCAACCTCATGGAAAGCCCCACTAATGCTAGGCCTGCCTTCCACACGTCACAAGTTCCCTGGCCTCTGCCTCATCTTAGAAGACTGGCCAGCTAAGGTAACAGATCAGTTTTAACACTGGCTTCGCTTCTGTTCAAATAATATTTACATTTTAATGCCATCTTGTCTTAAATGCTGAAGAATGAATCAGCTGTCACTCAGTGGTGTGGATGGTTTTGAGTGGAGTGACAACAGCATCCTTTCAATATTCCTCAAACTCTGTGGCAGATGACAGCCCACACCAACTTCTGCTGAACAGTCGCTAAGCGCCCTCGCCCCTCTCCATCGTTTGACTTCTCCTTCCTTTGCTCTCACTTTGCAAACCAATTGGCATCCCCAGGTTTACAACACAAACTCTGGAGTCAGACTTCCTAAGTTCAAACCCAAGTTCTGCCTTTCAGTCTCTCTGTGAAGTAGTCAAGCTGCTTCCCCATCCTGTGCCTCGGGTAACTTACCTGTAAAATGTGCAGTTGAGAACAATGTTGCTTTACCAGGCTTTTGTGAAGTTTCATACATAAGTTTATGTTAAATGTCTGAAGGGCTCCTGGCAGAGAATAAGCAATGTGTGAGTCGTTGTCTTAGTCAGGTTCTAATTGCTGGGACACAATCCCCAACACCCAAAACATAAAGGAGAGCCCTACATTGGCTCATGGTGACAGTCCACTGCCGGCTGCCGGCTGACTCCAAGGCAGAATGGCATGGTGGGAGGGACTGGCAGAAGAAAGCTGGTCACTGGCAATTATGGCTGCCAGGAAGCAGAGAGAGAGGGGAGGGAGGAGCCCAGAAGGGAAACACACCCTTCCAGGTTGCACTCACAGTGACCCGCTTCTTCTGACCAGACCCCACCACCTAAGAGCTAGTGAGCTCTAATGCCTCCATAATCCAGTTACCTTCCACACTCAGGAGGCTTTGAGGGCCATTTCAGATTTAAACCATAACAGTTGTTGCTACTATAAAGTAGGTCCCATGGTGGGTGCTATGAGTGCAGAGATAGACAACCCGATTCCTGTACGTGGTGATCTGAATAAAGGGAAGTCCAAGACAAGGTGGTACCATGAAGCTGGAATAGTACACAAAACATGTGCTAGGAGTCTTAAAATTCCTGGAGGCAGGGAGCAGAGTTGGCTTTAAGCTTCCAAGCAGCTCAGGTCTAAGATAAGTTGTTTAGGAGAAATATGACTATCCTTGGCTTTAAGTCTAAAAATTTTCCCTTGTGGATCTTCAGGGAAGTGGCACTATATTATATAGCAGCACTAGTAGATCAATTTTATGGTATAACATCATGATATCTTTGCTGTGAGCTGATGGCAGGGTATCGAAGCACAAGGAGAAAGTGCTGCAGTGGAGAGGAGGAGACAGGTTGGCCACACCGTTTGTTTCAGGGACTCGGGCAACGCAGTGCTTTACTCTTCTCTAATCCATTGATAGCTTTTACAGCAGTGCTTCTCATTCTTTTAAAAAATTTTTTACTTGCACTTAAAAATAAACATTCTATCTTGAAATAATTTTAGGTTAACAGAAGAGTTGCAAGGATGATACAGAGCATACATCTGACCTTTGTCACAATTTAGAAGCTAACTCTGGAGCCTTATCACTATCTAACTACAGGCTTTCTGTGGATTGCCACTGCTTCTTCCCCCCAAGGGCCTCTTTCAAGTTCCTGGGTCCCCTCACGCATACCCACCGCATTTAGTCCTCGGGCCCTTTGCTCTGTGACAGATGTTCATGCTTTGCACATTGACAGTGATGAGGAATCCGGGGTTTCGTAGAACACCCCTCAGCGTGCATTTGTCTGATGTTTTTGTCATGATTCAGTTGGGACTTGGGGACTTGGTGAAAAGGACAATGAGGTAGATTTCTCACCTCTTCTTAATCACATCATTTTGGGGCAACCTGACATCAGCGTGGGCCAGCCCTGATCATTTGTTTAAAGCAGCATTTGCCGTGTTTCCTCTGTGAAGTGCCTATTTCCCCCTTTCTAGCCTCTGTTCTTAGGATGCATGGCACTAAGCCCAACTCACACTTGTGGAAGTTAAGCTCCACCTTCTGGAGGTGAGAATATCTATTTCTAGTAAGTGGAATTTTTCTGAAGGAAAGGTTTGTCTCTTTTCTATTTATTTAAATCAATTATGTATTTATATCAACACAGATTTATGTGTGTTTATTTTATATTTTGGGTTGTAACACAATACCATACTATTCATTCTGTTTTCCAAAATATTCCTGCTTCAGCCATTCGTAGTGCTTCTCATGTCCCTTTAACACGTCCTTTCCTCTTTTTTTTTCTTGTTTTTGATGACTATCTTGCTTTCTGGAACCAAAACGAGTTTCCAAGCTCATATTGTGTTTTATATAGTCCATCCCCAGAGATGGTTCCTTTTATTGAAAGAAAATATTTAGAAACCAAGACCTGGGCCCTGTGGGTGCCTCCTTCCATTGAAGCATGGGCCATTTTTTAAATGTTAATATACTAGTGTATACATTATGTCACTAAGTATAAAATGAGCCACTTGGTCCCTCTTTATCCTTTTCTGTGTTGTCCTGAATATGTAATCTGATTAACTGAAAATATTTTCTTGTGGTCCAGCACACACATCTTGGCAATATTTTATGCCTTCTGCCTCTTATTCATGGAAAAACATACTGTTTATCACACCACAAAAATATAATCAACTCAATATAGCACAAAAATATAATCAACTCAGTGTAGCCTATTAATGTATCAGAATGGATGCTCATATAGTACGTTATGTGTGCCAGTAAAAATCTAGTAATACAGCTGTGGTCAGTTTATGGAGTTCCTCAGCACACTGTTTCAAACCAGTGTGTAGCAGATATGGTTATTCATCTGTAAATACCACCATTGTTTTGTTAGCATAATCTAGATTTTATTCAGGCGTCTATCCTTCCATCTCTCTCGTACCTGTTTTAGGAGAAACTCCTGGCTCACATTAGCCTATCATAGTTTAATTCACTTTGCCAGTGTTTAGTTTAGAGGTGAAAATGTGATTTACTTCTGGCCACTGATTTGTGGGGAAGTCAATTGGCAAGAAGGCTTCTGAGAGGTTGTCTTGGTGACAAAAGAGTCACAGAAAAAAGACCATTTCTTCCACTTGACACCCAGAATGGCAGCAGCTATCTTGAGAAACTAAGATGACATCCTGAGGATGGGAGAGAAATGCAGATGAAGGACCTAGGCTTTGGAAGAAGACACCGAGCTGATGAGTCACATACCCCAGGAGACCACCCACCTAAGGTCCCTTGCTAGACAAGACAACACATCTTTTTTCTTGTCTTGGAAACACTGACTGCTGTCTTTTAGTTGCAGCCCAAAGCTTCATAACACAGCTACTCATTTTAAGATGAATCCTATTTCTTTTTTTTTTTTTTTGGCAGTACTGGGGATCGAACTCAGGACCCCGCGCTTGCTAGGCAGGTGCTTATTCCACTGAGCTATATCCCCAGCTTAAGATGGATCCTAAGAGATGGCAGCAAAAGAGAGACGTGGGTCAAATAATCCCATGCACATGTAAGGGCAAACGACGGTCATTAGGAGGAAGGGCGAGTACGGGGACCTCCGTGAGACTGACAGGCACAAATTAACCTGGGAAGGGGTGTTACCAAGGGAAGACCGAGGCAGCAGTGTGTGGGCCGGGGTCAAAGAGCAAGTGGAGGGGGAGGGAGGTGCTCTAGGGGCGGGCATGCGCACAGTCCCTGGAGGAAGCAGAAGGACGGCTGTGGGCAGGAGGAGAGAGGCGGAGGGTGGGAGAGGAGCTTCCAACACTGAAGAGGTTAGCAGAGTCCAGATGGTATTAGACTTCGGAGATCACAGAAAAGATCTTTCTGTCTTCAAAGAAGAAAGAGAATATATAAAGGACTCTATGCTGGGTATGATAGGCTTACATAAATTCCTACCAGGCATTTCAGGGCTCAGTCTTGCCATAGTATTGCTTCTAAAAGCAAAACACTATCAAAATATGCGATTAAACATAGCTCGTATCACCGGTGCCTTTTAGTGGGGGATCTTTGGCAGAGCGTGTTAGAGCTCAAACAACATCTGCATTTGTGCTCCTCTACATTTCAAGCCTTCCTTGCCCTTTGGTTTAGCCCATGGGACTGGATTTGAGCAGAAAATGCTATAAACTGTTTCCAACTCTGGTTCCTAAAACAGTTTGTGTGATCCTTTGGCTCTCAGTGACTTTGGAGATCATGTTTCCGGGTGACACAGCTGCAAGATACAAGAGGCCTGGTCACCTGTGGCAGACTGTGTAGAATTGAGATCCTCTCGCCCATTTAAATTTTAATCTCCAATTAAGAATTGAAACCAGGGAAGGGTGGGCATGGTGGTGCATGCCAGTAACCCCAGCACTTGAGAGGCTGAGGCAGGAGGATGTCTGTAAGTTTGAGGCCAGCCTGAGCTACAAAGTGAATGCAAGGCCAACCTGAACTGCATAATAAAATCCTGTTTCAAAATGACAAGAAAAGAAACCAGGGAGGAAGGGAAAGGGAAGAGAGGGGAGGGAAAAGGGGGAAAATGAATTGAGATGTGTTATGCACATGCCCCAACTCCCCACGTAAATGTAATCATTATGCACTGCAAAAATGTCCTAATGAAACAAATGGAAGAGACTCCAAACCAAACATTTTGTTCTGATAATAATTAATTGCAATGCTATTCTCCCACCCATGAGATTCCATGGAGCTAACCGATAATTAACGGATTTAGGTCAAGGTAAGAAGTGAGCAGCCCTCCCCACCTTCACCATTCAACAAATAAGGCACGATTCTCCCTTCTATTCATTCGAGTCCTGCCTGAGACATGAGAAAACTGCGTGGAAATAAAGCTCAGATAGCAGGTGCTGTTTGAAACAGCTTACACTCACTTTACAGAAGTGCAACTTTCAATTAAATTACACAGCAAACTTGCACGCCTCATGCTTCCCACACTACATAATGGCAGTGCTATGGCAGGAGTTCCCGATTCCTGGAGAATCATCAGCCAGATGAGCTCTTCAAATGGAGAGCTGTGCGACTCAAATCTTGGATCCTTTCTCCTGAACAGATGTGATCAAAATTTTATTTCTGGTGAACTTGAACTTCTGTGTGTCAATATTTGCAGGTCCTTACAGCCGGGAAACTAACAGTAAAGAGGGAGCCAGACACGTGAATTTGAACGCACTAGGGAGCTCAGGCTGGCCTCGAGCTCGTGACCCTGCTGCTCTGGCCTCCTCGGTGTGGGGTGATAGGAGTATGCCACCATGCCTGTCTTTTGTATTTAGTTTTTTGAGAATGAAACGATACACTATAAAAGAGAATATAAATAAGTCACCAAACTACCTTTCCTCCTTAACCCCCGTTCTGTATAGATTTTATTTTTAAATTTTATCTCATATAGAAATTTATTTTTAATTTATTATTTTAAATATAGAACTTTATGGGGTAACAGGCAGTAACTAGATGCATGTATCCAGTAAGTAATGATTAAATCAGGCTAGTTCATATTTCCATCTCCTTAAGTAATTTTTTGAAATATTTTGATTAACCCAAAACAGTTATACATATTTATGGATACAGTGTGGTATTCTCCTGTGTGGGCGCACTATGCTCTATGCACTGATCCAATCAGGGTAATTAACTTTTTCTCCTCCTTGTCATTACTTCAAGCTCCTGTCTTCTGGTTTTTCATAAGATTTGTAATAAGTTATGGTGAACTGTAGCCACTCCACGGTGCCACGGGCCACTAGAAGTGGCTGAGCACTCCCTGCCTCGGTACCCCCTGTCTAACCTCACACCCTTTCCCCTCCCTCCCATCCTTCCTGGCCTCTAGCAGTCACTATTGTACATTTTGATTGACTTTTATTTTTTAAACAACCCCACATGAGACAGAACATATGGAATAAAATCCCCTTTTGAAGGTCCCAAGTTTTGGGGGCTTGTTTGTTCACGCAGCATAACACGACTGACCGTATTAGCTCTCCAGGTTGTTATTATAAACGATCACAAACTGGGTGGCAAGAGAAATGTCTTCTCTCATGGCCTGGCGGCCGGAAGTCTGAAATTAAGGTGTGAGCCTGGCCGTGCTCCTTCTAGGAGTAATTCTCCCTTCTTCTTTCTTACTGCACACTGATTGCAGTGCTTGGCTGGCGCTTTCAACACTTCCGTCTCTGCCTGTGTCTTCCTAAGGCCTTCTCAGTGCGTCTCTGTGCCCTCTTATGAGGACACCAGTGTCCCACTTAGGGTCCACCCTTCTCCAGCAGGACCTTGTCCTTTGTGCCCACAAAGACCAGGTGGACATACATTTTGAGGCAACATTCTTATTCAACCTATTACAATGATCAGCACAGGTTGTAGTTAATAATACACAGCTTAAAACCCTCCATTTCTCTCCCCGATGGCTAGAGCACCTCTGGGGCTCTCACCACATCACTCTTCTGTCCCTCTTTCTCTCCCTTTTCGCCTGACTGCTAGCCTGAGAGGCCATTGTTTGGCCACGATTTCGCCTCCTCCTCCCATCTCTCTTTGTGCCATCTCTCCATATATTCCTCGGGATTCAAGATCCCAGCAGTCAGGGACACGAGGCTGGAAAGCAGAACATCCTCAGAAGGTAGAGCTGAAAGGAGGGAATTATGCAGCAGACGCAGAGCGTTTTAGTGAGGAAGTGGAAATGGAAGACCAGAACTCTCAAACTGAGAGGATATCACAATGTAATTTGCATTTTAATTTGCCTTCTGGCTCATTGGCATGAGTCTGATTGTGGGAGTGGGCAAAAGCATAGGTCAAGAGGCTACTGGGAGGCTTTGGGAGCGGTGCTGAGAGCTGCCTAGGGTGACACTAAGAGAGGGCCGGCGGAGACATATTCCAGGGGTCATGTTGATGGGACTGAGCAGGGCAGGTAGGGAGAGAGTCTGAGTGAGTCTGTAAGCCTTCTCTTCAGGAAAATGCATATTGAAAAATTCCTGTACGAGTCTGGAGGATCTTGGCTGCAGACTACAAAAACTCATCCTTGGTCCCGAGGTCCACATTCCTGGCTCTAGAGGAATCAGTGCAGACCTCTGCAAATACTGCTTCTCTCATCCAGTTTTTGACAGCTCCTGGGTCACATTTAGGCTGACCTTATTCTTTGTAGGTGCTGCCTGGAGTGGTTCAGCCCTGCCCAAAGTGACGGAAGCCATGAGCTCAAACAGTCTTATGCCCAAAAGGAGCAGCAGCCCCTCTGCCTGGAGGTGGTCCGGGGGGGCAATGCACAGAAGGCTCTCAGATCAGTACTTAGCAAAAGCAGTACCCAGAAAAGACATGCTTGAAAAGTGGGAGAGTCCCGTGGATATCCAGGGGAAACCTCAGGAGGAGGCAAAGAGAAGCAGGTCTGTCCCAGACGCTGAGAAGTAGGAGGGTGTGCAAGAGGAGCGGGTGTGTCAGCCTTCGGGATCTGCATCCATGAGTGTGTGGAGTCAGGTGAGCACTGCTATCCTCTGGGAACACTCACAACAGCCCACCCCGCACCACAGAGGGCCAGTCAGGCAAGCACTCTGCTTGTCTTCCTGTGTGCCGATGACAGGCTCGAGCTGGGTCTTCAGGTATTTGGAAACTCCAAAACTCACAGATGGGTAAAGAGAAAGAAGGAGCAGAATTCAGCTGGACTGGAGCCTCAAGGCAGATATAATTGGGAGTGATCATTTGGAGGAGCCTGCCTAAGGAAGACAGCCGGATGTCTTAATTACCAGGAGAGACAGGGTTTAATCTGGTCTGGCAGCAGGAGCCGAGGGGCCCAGCGTAGTGGCTGAGGACACAGTAGTAAGGTCTCTGATAGTCTTTCTGGCTGGTATCAATGGACAGCAGTAGTTTTGATCCAGGGAAGGTGCACTTTGAATGAAGCTGACAGTGGCTGCTGGGCTGAGGGACAGGGGTCAGCTCCCTAGAGAAAGAAATAGGCTGGGAAAGATGGGGCAGGCCTTTAGGGTTGGAGTACATCAGGGAATGGAAGACACATTATGAATCTGGATGGATTTAGTGACTGGACACACACAGTGTTGGTTGTGACTGGACCTGTGACTCATGCAGGGAGTGCATAGCAGGGCTCAGGGACCCTGGTGATTTCTTACCTCGGCTCAGGACCAGACATGGGGGGTGGCCCTTGGCTCTGGGGGCTGTTGCTGTGGCCAGGCTTCCCTCTCATTGGCTTCTCAGCTTTGACAGAACGACCCAGCAGGTAACACTGGGTCTCTTGTATTTAAAATAGGCATATGGGTGCCTGCTAAGATTTGGGACCAGGCCCAGGTTCCTGTAGGTTTAATTGGATTTCTCCTGTCCTCTCCAGGCCATGGGGGGCTTCCACTTTCCTTCAGAACCCCCAGAAGCTGCCCGCATGGCGGGGCACACTTTCTTCACCCCCAGGATTGGGTATCATTGCCCTTGAGAGTACTATCCTGCTTCCATCTTGGGACCTGGAGCCAGGCTACCTGGCCTGACTTCTGTAAGGGTAATTTTGAGTAAATTTCCTCTTCATCTATAGCTAAGAAAACATAACTGTAAACCAAGGGTGGATAAGGGAATTGAGTAAGATCATGAATGGAAAGCACGTGCTCTGATATTATTGTTATATTTCATTATTAGCTGATTTGGGTGCAGCTTGGTCTTATAGCCAAAGCTGTTCCCTCAGCTTGCTCCACCTTCTGTTTTTTTTGTTTCCTTATTTTCTTTTTAATGTTAAAAGTAAAAAATGAAAACATATTAACAAGCAGACAGCCATTTACAAAGCAGCACAAGAATAGTACAAGCAAAACTGAATTACAGACAAAGTGACGGCATGAACAATGGTTGCTCTGTTACATGTTGATAACTTCAAAGCGTGTTCTCAGGACAACTAATATAGACCTACAAGAACGATCAAACAACTAATCATTAACTATTCCTTATAATAAAGCGACAGAAGTCAGTAGTACAACTGTGTTACATCCTGCATATATATATATATATATATATATATATATACGTACATATGTAGTTATCCCTTTCTTCCTTTTCTTTTTCCCCTCATCCCAGTTGCTCTTTACTTTTGAGCAGTTTCCTTTCATTTCACAATGTTTATCATACCTCCTAATTTATATTCACACTTTCAGGTTCTTACACTAGTGGTACAATACATTGCTTTACACATGCACATCTGATTTATTTCACTTAAGAATATGATCTCTAGTTGCGACCATTTACCTATAAAAGCCTCAAGTTTTTCTTTATAGCTGAATAATATTCCATTATATAAAAATGCCACAATTTTTTTATCCAATCCTCAGTGGATGGACACTTTGGTTGCTTCCACGATTTAGCTATTACAAATTGCGCTGCTATAAACATGGGTGCACATATATCACTGTGGTATAATGTTATCAGATCTTCTGGGAAAATACCCAGAAGGGGAATGTTTCTTTATTTTCAGTATTGGGGAACGAACCCATGCTAAGCAGCTGCTCTACCTCTGAGACACATCCTCACTCCTTTTTATTTTTTAATGTTGGGTTAGGTTTTTGCTAAATGTTTTGGACTAGGCCTGAACATGCAAACTTCCTGTCTCAGCCTCCCGAATAGTGGGGATTAGAGGTGTGCAACACTGTGCCCAGAGCCTGATTTCCTTCTTATTATTTCTTCTGCTTCTTTCTCACCCACCTGGGATGCTGGGAGTCTAGTATTCCCAGGCTGAAATGCTGTATTGTATTCTAGGAAAACCTGGCACTGGCATTTGCATGAAAAGAATCTGGATGCATATGTTTAGGGAGAAATGGGGGTCAGCTCTCAGATCAGCTCAGATCAAATCTTCCTCTTTTATGATGTCTACTCTGAGTGGAGAACAAATAGATCCTTGCCTCTCCTGAGACTACACTGAGAGTAACAATTCTCTCTCAGAGAACTTTTAAAGACTTAGTACACAGGATCAGTGGGAGGAGCTGTTTAAACCTTCTGCTTGTTTGATGTTAAGATTAGGAACAAGATTAAGAACTGTAGACATATGAGGAGCTATTCATAGGAAGGGTGATGATATGGTATTCCCTATCACTAATAATAGAGAAAAATTACATTAAATAATTTGTAAGAAGGCAGAGTCACTTTAGATACAAAGAAGTGACTACAAAATCATCCAACTAAAACCACCTTTGAAGATACAAAAATTGGGATTGCTTTAGGTACACCTGAATTTTCACATAAGATATTGGCATGAGATAGCTATAACCATTTGGAGGAGTCACCAGATGGTGCCATTACATATAATTTCCTATTCCAATTATCTTGAGGTGTGTTTGTCTGTTAAATCTTAAGCATAGGCTTTATCATCATTATTGTACTATGGAACCACTTGTGTAAAACTGAGCCATCGAGTGTTTTACAGGGATAAAATGTGAGTGTGATGAAAGTAGTTCTCTGGGCAATGACTCAGAGGTATATACCGTAACTTCAAAATAATTTATGGGCAAAGTGTCTGAAGTCAAACAAATATTCTCAGCAGGGAAATATTTCCTAAGTGGATGCAGCCAGTATGTAGATTTTACTACTGCTATGTCAAAAAACCAATGACTTACACATTGCTGTTGCTTACACATAAACCTTTCACAGATTATGACAAATGCCGCTTTGATATAGTACACTCAACTCTCAGCAAAATCCTTTATGAAGGGACTCCAACCAATAGCCACGTAGGTGGTAGAAAAATCTTTCACTTTCGCTTTTAAGAAAGATTGCAGATTAAATTATTATGGTTAAGGAGGAGTTAAAAAAGATTTCTGTTCAAATAGGAAAGAACAACTGGGATGAGGGAAAGGGGAAAATAAAGAAGAAAACATAAGTAGATTTATATACACAAGCTAGCTAAGACAATTGTACTACTAATTTCTATCAGTTTATTGAAAGGAACAGTTAATGTGTAATTGTTTATTCAATCTTATAGGTGTATACCTGGTTATCTGAGTAACTACTTTGAAGATAACAGTATGTAATGTGACAACCTGTCACCTTGTTTTGAAATTCTGTATCATTTTTATTGTTTTTATGCCTTATTTTCATTATTTTTTATGATATTGTCTATTTAAAATTTTTAAAAAGGAAAAAACATGTAGATGTAAATTTTTACAAGTATAGCTGAGATAAGTGTATTGCTGATATGTATTGGTTTATTGAAAGGAACAGTTAATGCTTCAATTTTCTTTTTTTTTTTTTTTTGACCAATTTTGCATGAGTATGTCTGGTAATCAGAAAAACGAATTTAAAGACAACAGTATACATTATAATAACCATTGCTGAGCTCCTACCATCTTGTTTGGTTAAGTTCTATATCATTTCTAATTTTTTTATTACTTGTTATTGTCTTTAATTGTTTGATCAATCTTGTATATTTACATTTGGTAATCTCAGCAACTTCACTGAAGATAACAATATGTAACATAACAACCATTGTTATTGTTAATTCCTATCATCTTGTTTTGAAATCTTGTATTGTTTTTATTGTTTTGTTTTTGTCTTCATTGTTATATTGTTATTGTTTTTTCTCTCTTTAAAAGAAGAAAATAAAATAAAAATTTTAAAACAAAAAATAATATTTCTGCATTTGTAATAGGAAGCCTATGAATATCTTTTACACTTTGACTAGATAGTTTGTTAAGTGAGAACAAAAGAAGGAAAAAATGACACAATAAATCCCAGTATTTCTGTTAAGAGATGCTCATTGAAATATCAGCCTGTGGAAAAGGAGAGGAATTTACTCATAAGTAAGCACTTCCTATTTCCCCTCTGATTTTCTCCTCTACTACTAATAACTCAGTCAGCTTGTACTGTGTGACAAACCACTCCAAAAGTAGTATTGTAACAACAAACATTATTTAGCTCATGAGAGTGTGGATTGACTGAGTGCTTCTGCTGCTCTTGGCTAGGCTTGTTCATGCATCTATGATAGCTGGAACCCAGCAGGTGGCTTGCTTTGCTACCCTTGCCTACAGTCTCACATGTTTGGGTTTGTTGGTTATAGCTTGGCCTAGAATGTTCTTAGCTGGGACAGCTAGTCTCTTCTACTTGTTTTTCAACAATAAGTCTAGGTTTGTCCATATAATCATGTCAAGGTTCTGTGGAAAGAGAGAGAGAGAGGAAAAGGAAGCTTAGTCAATTACTTTTGAGATCTGAGTTCGGTCTGGGGCAGTTACTTCCAGCTTGTCTGGAGGAGCTATGAGGTCACATCATAAAAGGTGTAGATACAGAGAAACATAAGAAACTGAGGCCACACTCAATTAATTTAAAATGATCTCCCCACACTTGTAAATGTTGCAGTCCTGCTCGTGTGTGTGTGTGTGTGTGTGTGTGTGTGTGTGTGTGTGTGTGCGCGCGCGCGCGCATGTGTATGTAACATCAAATGAGAAGAGTAGGTGGATGCTAGACTGGAAAGGAGATTATTGGAAAAGATTGGAAAAGTGGAGTGTAGAATGTAGATAACGGTGGTGTTATGGTTTGTGCCTGGATGTTCCCCCAAAGCCTCAGACAGTCAGGAGGGGTGAGCTTTTTGGAGGTAGCTGAATCTGCAGTTTGTGATGGATTCGTGGTCCAATGCTGGGATTAAAGGTGTTAGTGCTACACCTGCCCTAGGGCAGGTAGCCTACATACAATATAAGGGACAGAAAGAGTTTGACTGACTCTTCCCTATTTTTGTCCTTGTTGCTTTTGCAGTCTTCCATTAGGACTTTTTCAGAGGCTGAATCTGCAGTGTGCGTTTGATTCCTAGTACAGTGCTAGGATTAAGGGTGCTGAGATTAAAGGTGGGTGATTGTTGGATCACTCTACTGATTGGATTGGCACAGCTCTAATCCCAGTAGGCTGCATACAAACAAGTCTTGTTTCTCTCTCCTCTCTTGCTTTCTTTACTGTCTTCCTCTGCCATGAACAGTTGCCCTTGTGCCCTGTGCCACCTTTCTTTGGACCCAGCTGATTATGGACTAAAACCTCTATAAACTGTGAACTAAATAAACCTTTCCCTTTTTAACTTTAAGTGTTGGGTATTTTGTCTCAGCAATGAGAAAAATAACTAAAACGGGGCAGGGGGGGCTTCTATATTCCCTCCATTGAAAAAAAAAACAATTCTTTAGTGGAGTAGGATGGATGGGTCTCCCCTCAATTACTAATGTTCATTTTTGCCTTCCCAGACTGTCCTGTAGGTTAAGTACCAGAAAAAACTTTGGGAATTCAGCAAATAAGAACATCAAAACAATAAAATTCTTGGAGGAACCCATTTCCAAACCCGAATTCCTCTCATCCTCACTCCCTTTCTGCACACAAGTTGCATGAAAGTCTCTTGAGAAATACAAGCAAAAAAATGAAATTTCTATAAAGATACTTTTAAAGCTATTGAGTTATGCATTTTTAAATGCAACATGTGAGGTGGAGCCATGTCAGGGTCTTGTTTGGATTGGGAAAAATAAAACATAGATTCTCAAGAGGACAATCAATCATATTTGCATGTTTAATATTATCTGGGTACTAGACAGTATCAGCACATCCAGCCGGTCAAAATTTTTAGCAAATGTGTTCTTGGAAGACTTTAGTTGTTTTTCAAATATCCATGGAAATGTACAGAATTACTATATTGACTAGTTTTGAGATGTACAAGCTGCCAGTCTGTTTGGGCACTTGACAGATAGGTCTTCTGGATCCACACATTTATTCAGTCATTTTGCATTGATGGTGTCAGTGTCTGGAATCATGAGTATCTATGGGATGGAACCAGATGTCTGAAAGCCACAGCTCAAGAGCTTGAAAGTCCAGTCTGTACTCAAATCCTGACTTCACTCTCGACCAACTGTGCAAACTCAAGCACATTTCCTACCTGACCCAACTTGTTTTAATTTTAATGGGTAAAATTCTTTTGGACATACTGTAACAAGGACTTGAGATAATGTATAATAAGAATCTAGCAAATACTTTTGACTCCTCAAATGGGGCACTAGGATGAGTCTTTACTGAACTAGTATCAAAATATCGCAAAGTTCTCAACTTTGCTCACATAAGCTTGTTTCAAGGGCAGTCTCAGGAAGCCACCGAACTGGCAGAGGCTTCTCATTGTTTTACTGCTTGGAGGAGAGAACCAGTGGTGTGATTATCAGCATAGATGTGATACTATCTGTGCCGCTGGGGCCATTTAAAAATAAATCAATTGTCAGATATATTATTTATTTTCCACATCTGTACTCCAAATTTTTCAGTCAGCTATAATTTAGTTGGGTAGGAAAGGCAACAGAAGTAATTAAAATGCAGCAACTGTGTATTCAAATGCTAAACATGGAATTTTAGGACCAGGAGATTTAAAGTGAAGTCAGTCAAAGTGGAAGTGGCTCTTGAAGGCTGGATTGGTTCAGAATGATCAAAAGATGCCTGGAGGTGAATACAGAAAAGAAAAGAAAGTAAGAGTTAGAGATATAAGGAAGGAGGCTGATCCGAAAGGCAAAAGGTAGACGACAGCAGAACTTGAAAGCCAATCATAAGATTCTTACTGGGGCAGGGACTGAGAATTTCACCAACAATTTTTAAATAAGTGAGAGGAAACTTAGGAACTGGAGCCTGAGGCAGAGCCCAGAACAGGTGGTGGTTAGCAGAGGGTGAGGCAAATGGTGACGGAAGCCGACCTATATGGTGGCTGTAGTAGGGGCAGAAGAAAGTTACAGTCTTCATTAGCAGAGCATGGGAGAGCTGTAGGTTCTGAGCCCCTTTTGGTTGAGATTGACTCAGAACTATTCTGGCTCAAACATCTGCTTGGGACAAAGATTCAGAAGGCAACATTTGGATACTGGGTGAAAAGCTTAGATGGTTTTTCTTTATGTCAACTTCTCAGAAACCAGAATATTGCCTATTAGATACTTCTAGGCAATGCGTTATCCTTCTTGTGTGTAAGAAATAGAAATGGGAGCAATATGCCTCTTCTGGAAGCTCACACAATAGCTACAGTTTCCTTTATACCTGAACTCTCTAATAAAACAGAGGACAGTTTCTCTCCTTATCCTTGGGCAAGGGCCAAATAGAAAAGTGGAATGTGGGATGGAATACCACGGGTCATCCCCTCAATTACTAATGTTCATTTTCGCCTTCCCCAGACTGTCAGTTACAGACAAACTGGCCCACACAATGTAGCCAGCAAAATTTAAGTTCAAACAAGTCTTCTGACTCAAATAGAAGTGGGCTTGTGATGCTCTATTTTTCTGTCAACTAAAGGAGGAGAACGTCAGTGTTTGTGACTTCTAAATAAGGGATACTAGTCAGCATTTACTAGAGAATCAGGTATAACATAAGACATACAAATGTACATGAAATTACAAGTTTGGCTTACAGTGGTCAGCTACAGGGTTGGATGAAGAAGCGTGCAGAGGGTGTCTGCACGCTGGAGATTGAAGAGCCCAGCCCCGGGCTTGGAGCTCACCGCAGTGTCTATGCAAGTCCGGACCAAAGGGCTGATGGGTCTGTAATAGAATGCTGAAGAATCTACGATGAAGGCTGGAAAGCCAACACCAGAAGGCTGAAGGGTCCCAGGTGGAAGCTGAACAGCCTGCACCAGAAGCCAGGAGACCACCAAGCTGAAGGTGAAGCCTGGAGCTCATCCGAAGAACCAGTAGCCAGACCTTCCTCAATTACTTTTTTAATGCAGTCTACCAGCTCTGGGAGGGTGGGGATGATCCTCTACACCCACACCTTCTGCATGCCTTCCTCTTGCACAGGCTTAGAATGAATACAAAGTAAGCACCCTGGCTCCCTTCTGAGTCAGAGTTAACCTTCTAAATTTCTTCAAATTAACCCAATAAGCAACATCCCAGAAGGGGAAGGGCATGTCCTTTTTACTCCAAGATGCAGAACTGCTGAGTCACTTAGTCAAACCTCTAGACTCCCCAAGTTGACACAATGTATCAACCATAATAGATACCCATGTCTCCAAGCTAACACAAAGGGTGGAACAAAGGGAGAAAAGACTGGACTGAAGAAGCTTAGGAGTCAGGCAAATTCTTTTTTCTTTTGGGATGTTTTCTTATGGAAAACATCTTTATCTACATATTCCAAACCTCTACTGGGTACTTGAAACTGTACAGAGTGCCAAACCCTTATAGATGCTATGTTTTCTCCTGCACACACATACCTATGAAAAAGTTGAATTTGTAAATTAGGCACAATAAAAGCTAAGAACAATAACTAATAATTAAGAGAGAAAGAAATTTTAACAATATACTGTAATGCAATTTATGTAACTGTGGTGTCTTTCTCTTGAAAAAGTCAAGACAAATAACATTTGTGGATCATGCTTGATAGTGGGTAAGTGGCACTATGAAAAGTGAGACCACGCAAAGCAAAAGCAAGGGTAAGGGTTCCACTGTCTTACTCTTGAAGGAAGGTAATATTAACATTTTAATTGTGAAAATTTAACAGCAAATTCTTGATTATATATCAACATTTTAAAACAAATTGTGAGCCATTCAAATTTATTTATTCAACAAGTAGTTCTTAAAGGTTACCTTGTGCCAGGTTCCTTCCTAGACATGGAGAAAAATACTTCAGGAAATGACATTCATCCCTGCTTATATGGGGCTAACATGGGTGGGGGATGGATCACAGTCTAGAAAAATACTGTCAGGTTGTCAAGGTACTAGGAAGAAGAAACGTGCTTGATGTGTACATGGTGCAACAAGAAGGCCAACGGGTGAGCAAGGGGAAGACCCGAGGAATAAGGTCTGAATGGGAACATACAGATGGGCCACAGAAGGCCTTGTGGTCCATCCCAGTGAATTTGGCTTTTTCTTTGAGCATGTTGGAAAGGCAGTGTGAAGCTCTGAGAAGTGTAAGGATTCACTTGCTTGGGGGATGGATGGGATGAAAATGATCATGTACACCGAGGGATCTGTCAAAATGGAACCTGTTACTCTAAATAAACAAAATGCCCTAATAAAAATATGAAAAAGATAAATAGAGGTGAGGGATGGAGCTAAAATTTCTTACAATGCTCCCCATGCCAAAAATTAACTCATTTAACTGTTTAATGAATTTCATTCAGCATTCATTCCTTTCAAACAGATTATTGAATACCTATTTGTTTTACTGGGTATGGTAGTGTCTCATTACTTTTTTCCTTGCTGAGACAAAATATCTGACACTGAAAGTTAAAGAAAGAAATGTATCTAGCCCATAATACAGAACTTTGGAGGCTAAAGCAGGAAGATCTCTGGGAGTTCAAGGCCTATCTGGACTATATAGTGAGTACAAGGTCAGCATGAACTATATATCAAGACCCTGTTTCAAAAATACAAACAAACAAACAAAAAAACAATAAAAGGAGGAAAAATTTATTGCAGCTCGCATTTTGTAGAGATTTCAGTTCGTAGCTGGCTGGCTCCAAGGCAGAGTGACATAGCAGAGAGGCATCGCAGAGGAGAAACAGTTCATGGCAGGCAGAAGGAAGCAGAGCATCAGTAGTGAAGAAGCAGCAAGCAGCAAGCAGCACAGCAGCACAGCAGCCCTCCTTCTGTGTCTTCTATCCATTTCAAATAGCTAAGAAGGTCAACTTAAAGGAGGAGCTCTTTATTTTGGTTCATGGTTTCAGAGGTTTCATTCTGTGATTGTTTCTGGGCCTGCAGTGAGGTGGGCACTGTCTCAGCGAGGGTGAGGCAGAGCTGAGCTATTCACCTCATGAGAGCCAGGAAAGAGAGAGAAAGAGAGTAAGCAGGAGGAGGATGGAGAAGTGAAGGAGAGGGAGAAAGGAAAGAATGAGAAGAAAAAGAAGAGGAATGAGAAGAAGGAAGAGAAGGAGAGAAAAAAGAAGGAGGAGGAGGGAAAGGAGAAGAGAGAGGGAGGGCTGGGTCCCCAAGGTCACAGCCCCAAAAACCATTCTCTTCAACCAGGCCCCATCTCCCTTTCCATCACCTCCCAATAATGCCATCGAACTACGAACCCATCAATGGGTTAATTCACTAATGAAGTTAGAGCCCTCATGACTCACTGTCTTTCCAAAGACCCCTACCTCTGCACATATTTATACCGGGAACAAACTTTTAATATTTGTGCTTTTGGAAGAGACTCCAGATCCAAACTGCAGCACTGAGCTAGGACCATGCTGGGTCCTGCTCCTGCTTTCCAGGTGCACACCCACGATCTGGGGCAAAGCATTAAGTAGCAACATAACTGGGCCAGCACCAGTGGTTCAGTGCACAGGTGAATGAATAACTTGGGTGGGAAAGTTAGCAGTGCGTTTTGGAAGAGTTTGTACAAACTGCTCCAGGAGAGACAGGTGAAAGGATCATCTTTTTCTTCTATTTCAAACACTGGATGTCACATTCTTTAAAATGTGAATGGAGATCTGGGGCACTGCTGCCTTTTGCATGCAGGGTCCCCTGGGAACAGTGCCTGCCACACACATCAGGTCCACATAGTGTATCCAGGACCAAGTGGATTGAAGGATAAGAAAGAACACCCCAGGGAAGGGGTATCACTCTTTGAACACAGTAAAAAAATGCTTTGTCCACCCCCAAACACCACGTATACTGCTCTTGCTTGGAGTAAGAATGCAGGTCTTGGAGAATGTACATTTAATAAGACAACTATTCATTTTCCTTTGAAACTTCTTCCTCTGGGAAATTAGCACCCAGGTGAAATTCATGGATGATCACAGAAGTTGTGGAATAAATATATGACTTGTTCATCGGTTTGCGGAAAGCACTAGGAAGTGTTTCTGAGAGGGCAATCAGCTTCAACTGTGGACTTCAAATTAATTCATTTTTCCCCAGCTTTCTTGGAGAGTCTAGACAAGACCTTGCGTCTGTAGCTTCTCGAAGTGTCTGGACAATGTAGTATCACAGAAGGGCTATGCTTGCAGTCTGGTGTCTCAGGACTGTGAGTCTAGGATCTCCTAGGCCTTAAGACCTAGAGCACTTATGGAAAATAGTCCATGGTGGTCCTTTATGAAAACACTGGATTATAACTGGGGTCCATTTGCAAGTCACACCGTGCAAGCTAAATTGCTATAAAAGCTAGTGGTGTTCTCTGATGAAGAGTTAGTAAAAACTTCCCCAAACCTCCCTCTATGAATTTCTTAGAGCTGCTGTAAAAGTGACCACAAAGTGGGTGGCTTGAAACTTCAATAATCTATTTTCTCATAGTGCTGGAGGCCAGAAGTCCAAGCAGGGCCACATTCCCTTCCAGGGCTCCAGGGATGAAACCTTCCTTGCTATTTCCAGTGGCTCCAGGAAATCATTGGCTTTCAGCAGATTCACTCAAAACTCTGCCTCTGGGCCACCTTGCTCCCCCTCATAGTTTCAAACCTTCCCTGTCTCTCTCTTATAAGGACACTTATCACTGGGTTTAGGCGGTGATCCAATCAGAGTAACTGTACCTGTCAGCATCCTTTCTCCAAATAAGTTCATGTTCACAGATTCCAGGATTTGGACACATACAAACCTTTTGGGAGACATTGTGCAACTTTCTCTGCCTCCCAAATAGAAAACAGTGATGGTATCAAGACAAAAGCTTGTAAATAAAGGAACAATGTTTGAGAAGACTGCTGGTACTGTGCAATATGTGCAGAGGTGCTGCGGACAACACCTCCATTGCCCCGGCCACATTCCCTCATTTTCATACTCATCAATGGCTTCTACGTATTTCCACTTCATTTCTGGCTAAGGTCTTTCTTTACCAGTGGGTGGATTGCATTTTTTCCAAGAGCAGATAAGGTAGACTAAAAATGCCAAGAACTTGATTCTGTGGAAAAAAAATGTGTCAACCAATAATGGATAGGAATTGGGGTTAGATACCCTAGCTTCTTACTATGAAGGTCCCATAGTAAGTTCTATTAAACCTTTCAGAGGTCCCCAGTGGGACTGAGTCCTAGTTGTCCATAGAAGTAACTTTCTCATTAACTACCCAATATCAGCTTCTTTCTTTCTTACCTCATGTTCTTCTACCCTACAAGTACTTCGTGTAATCACTTCCAACCTGCGCTCAAAGTCTTGGCTCAGCATCTGCCTCAGGGAGACTCAACAGAAGATTCACTTGAATATATTGCTGGTATTTATTGAGTATTGTGCTGAGAACTTTATCATCTATAATTTATTCATGAACAATAACCATTTGAGCCTTACATTATCATCCTCTTTTCACAGGCACTGGAACAGAAGCTCAGTGAATGGAAACATTTTGCTTAAGAATTCACAGATTAGCAGTGCATGGAAAGCTGAGATTTTCACAAGCTCTATTGGATTCCAAAATCCAGGCCCTTAAACTCTCTGTTATAGTTTCTTTCCAAATGAAGTCTCTGGTCTTAAACTCCCCAGAAAATAGGCTCAGAGACAGAACATTGTGCAGTAAGGGATTGTGCAGAATTGCCAGTATTGATATGCATGTGGGAGAGATGAAAGCGGGATTGGTCAGAAGGAGAATTGCATAGTTATGTACTCACCAATGTCTCATCTTTTTGGCAGGGAGCTCAGAGGCTGGAATGCCCCTTGATAGGTGTCTTGTCTTGAGGAACAGCACTGGATTCTTTATACTCTCTTAGCACTAAACAGTCATGGAGTAGATGTGCCCTGTTAATGAGGAGAAAGCATGACCTCATGTGAGGTGGCTCTATGTGACACAGGGCGATTTCCAGAGGGTAACTCTGCTGAGTCTTCAGCTAGCAACATTCTCAGCTACTAGGTGAAGAGTCTTGGGGAAGAATATCTGAGTGCCTCATCAAAATGTGCACTATGATTCACCCCTTACACTGGTTGCATGGGATTTTTTCTTGTGAGGACAACTCTCTCAGAATTCTGGGAGATCTTGTGTGAGAAAATGTCTAAGAAAGAGGTTAGAGGGATGAATTTGAAGCCTCGTCACAGTAGCTGGCCTTAACCCAGCATCACATTTATACCTTCTAGATTTATTTCACCCTCAGCTACCACTTTTGCTGGGTTAGGTTTTTCTTTTTTTTTGTACTGGGAATTGAACTCAGGACCTTGTACTTGCCAGGCAGGTGCTTGTGCTGCTGAGCTATATCCCTGTCCCTACGTGTTTTATTTAATGATATCATCCAGATTCTCAACTCAGTGCATTCTGAACACTAATCAATATGCCCTTCTCATGCGATGGCTGCAGCATTTATTCATTTACTGTAAAAAATGGTCAAGGCATGACCAAGAGATACTCAATTAGGTGACCTGCATGTCAAGCATATTCTCCCCTCTCCCCACTGTATAGCAACAGCTCTGATTTCTCTCAATAATTAGAGTCAACTGCTTCTGCCAGGATGGAGATAAATTGATTCGCTTCTTGTTTTTTGGCCAAAGAAGCCTTAAATGACTGGGTATAGCCTGGTAGACAGAAGTTAATGGGACTCTGGCTTTGCCCCTTGGTGCAAGTGTGTTTATTTTGGGGTCTAAGATTTTAAAATATATAGAAACAAATACATAGTTATGGGGACCAAACGTGCATCTGTGGGCAGGATAGTGGAAGCTATGCCTTGGTTCTGGATGTTTAGTCTACATTTTGGGCGCCCAATACCATATAACAGTAAGTGACTTAGGATGCCAAATCTTGGGAGAGGGGGGGACCCTCGGAGGGCACCACCCCTAAGTTCACATTTTAATTGCATCTTCAAAAATCCAACCCTATCCATCTTCAAAAATTCATCTCTATCAGGCAAGCAACTTCTACATTGTGCAGTAAGTAATGGGGCCAGCAGATCCTGTGATCACGTGACCCTGAGTTCTTTGGTGCAAGGTGATTGTTATGTAGGGCCCATATCTGTGAACCAGATGCTCAGTAAGCACTCAAGCACTGCTGCCAGCTGAGGCTCTGTAGAAGGAAAGACAAAACCATATGCTGCAAAATGGAACTACATGTCTGTCAGAAGCAATCATGGTCCTTTGCGTGGTGGGAGGAGTTCTGTGTAGTCACTCTGCCACTCTGTGGTGAACATAGTCAAGGGATAATGTTACCTAAGGACAATTACCACAAAGGTTTCAACTGATTTTACATGGGGTTGGGAACAATAATGGTCCTTCAGGGTACCCTTGATTTAAGGAAGAGGGCCGGATTTTTACACATAAGCCCCAAGAACTAGTGATTGGATGTTGGTTGTGCCCCATAAGGCACAAAACTGGGAAAGATAGTGACGGCTTCCTTCAGCTGGCATAGTTTCCCAGAAGGCAGCTCAGCTAAGAACTTTCATCCCCCGAATGTCCCAGCAGCTGGGGAAGGATCTGGCAGCATAGCATTTCCTAGGGCTCATTTATCTCCAATGACTGTGAGTCTAGTTGCTATTTTTTTTTCTCCCAGGAGAAATGGATCAGCCCCAAATGCCACCCCTCCCTCAGGGAAGTTAGCAGGTTGCTGGTGGCTTTGTAGGAACGATTTTGTTGGTGATGGAGGAGGGAGGAATTAAGACAATTAAGAAGTAATGCTGAAAGAGGAAATCTGGACCTCTCCTGCAAGAAACTTTTTGGAAAAGATGAGGAATTATGTAGAATTTAAAGGGAGAATGATGTAAGAGGAGTACATTTCCAAAATAGGTGACTGGGGTTATGAGGGAAATTTGGAAGAATTTTTTCTGAGTGAAGCTAATTAGTCCCCAGAGGAACTGCATTTACAGTCCCAGCTTCATTAGCACCACTGCAGCTGAACCAAGTGGCTGAAGAGGAAGCAGGCTTTGGGCAAGCACCAATGGTAAAACCTTAGGTTATCGGAGTGGTCAGGTTACAGTATTGACTAAATGAGACAGAGAGGGCGGCTTTATGTTCATGTTCTATACAACACATTATGTCACAGAGTGTGAGATCTGACACTAGGCAGTCTGAATGGGGTGGCTGGCTGAAACTTGGAGAAAGCATTCCTATTTATGCTTAAAATAAAAATTAAATGTGAACGTCAGGGGCTCTGGACTATTTTAATGGGACGGATTTGAAGAAGCCAATGGGTTCAGATGTAGTCAGGATGTTTCATGTCATCAAATCATCAGGCCCAGTGTATTTTAAAAGCATCATTTTCATTTATATATCGGTTTAGTGTGTAAACTATGGGGAGCCCAGCTCACTGTGTTATAAGCATAATAGATGAGGGCCTGTGGAATTCTCATCAACTCAGGAACTATTTAAATCATTTCCTCAGTCCTATATTTGATTATTTTTTCTTTCCTCTGCTGGGAAGATCTGTCCTCAATTAAATCAGGAAAGAGTCAAGCTTCTTTAAGCAGGGCTGGCAGTAGGAACTGACGTGTCTTTAGCTGCTTTCCTCTAGTAGTATGTGGAAAATGGACAGGGCAGGGGAAAAGATGTGTGAAAGGGTGGGCCTCGTTCTAAGTAATGAATGAGGCCCTGTGGATCTACGAAGCATTGCATGAGCAGAATGAGGAGCTACCTGGGTATAGGAGGGTCATGCAGATAGTTTGTTCTTAATCACTACAAGAACATCCCTTTTCAGAAGATGATCTAGACTGGCCTCAACCTCAACAATACGGAAGGCACTTCTGAACGCAGGAAGGTGCTGCTTCTTATGCCTCTCCAAACTTACCGCATTACTCTCCCCTTTTCATCCTTTGGATCTTTGAGCCTAATGTTGCTTTTAGTAAGTAACTGCTGCATCTAGACTGGACACTTCCTGTGATTATCTCTCAATCCCTTAATTAAAGCCTCTAGGTATATATTCTAATTTGTAATTTTTTATTTGTTCATCTGCCTCGCTCACTTGAATTCAACCTCCACAAGGGCAGGCACAAAGTATGCATTATTTCATAGTCCAGTCCCAGCGCCTATTCTCTTGCTAATTATTCACTAAATTTATGTGACTTGACTAAGTGAAGATTTGAGTTAAAAAAGATTGTAAGGCAAGAGCAACTCTTCATGTTAAAGTCATGGTGTAGAGTTTGATCCTTTCTCTGCCATTCATTAGCTCCATGACTGAGCAAGGCTTCTAAACTGTCTTGATCTCATCCACAAAATGGAAAGTTTAGGAGAAGTTCATATTTCCAGATATGTGGCTACAACTGGCCTCGCACATTCTGGAGTTCTGTGTGTGTTAGTCCACACCATAGCCTTGTACTGAGAGTTCTTCATTCTAATTGATTTACACACCTTATTTTTCCTAGAGCAACTTGTTTTGACCCCATCATTCTCCCTTTAATATCTATGGCCAAAACTGAACAAGCCCTTATTGGAAAAATATGTTCATGTAATTAAATTCCCACTATTTCCAAAACCACTTTACAGAGAAAATATGGCCTGTCAGTGTAGAAATCCCCAATACAAATTAAATTAAGCATCAAGGTTTATTCAAAATAGTTATGAATGATTCAGGAAATTCAAAGCTTTTGTGGCCTGTTAAAAAAAATATTTCAAATGCTTAGAGAAATGACAGTATTTACTGAGGTATCAACTTGTTCTTTCCTGCTAAGAACAAAGATATTGAAAAGTTGAGAAATTCCCTTCAAAGGCTCACTGGTGAGGAGGAAAGTATCAAATTACTGTTACACATGCTCTCTAAGCCCAGGCCTAGAAGGAAACCACAGAAGACTGGTTACCATAGCTCATGAGAATGCATGACCCAGACCAAGCTGAGCTGCTCAATGAAGTCTCAGATCTCTTTGCAGGTCAATGCCATTTTCCTAACTAGAAGTAGAAGGAACTTCTTTCTATTCTTTGGGAATCGGTAGTGTCAGCAAGTCTTTGCTGGTATCAAGATGTTTGCTGGTATCCAACTGTTCATTCTGTCACCCTGCAACCTCTGGTGGTGACATGCAGAAGGAAACAAATAAGAAGTTAGCTTAAGACCCAGAACCTGTTTTTGTTCACAGCATTACTTATGTTTTCCTAAGTAAGTTGGAATAAAAAATTTAGTTGACATAATAAGACAGAGGGGAAGGGGATATAAGGGCAGGAAGTAGTAGGAGGAATATGAGCAGAATATGGTCTAAACACTGAAACCACACCCAGAAATGTGAAATGAGTGGGGAGAGATGGTTAAGGGGGTAAAAATGACCAAAGTAAATTATGTGCATGGAGGAAGCTGCCAAAATGAAACTCATTAATCTGTATAATCAATAAAAAGTGTAATAAGGAAAAAATAAAAATGATAGCATAAAATTAAAATCAATATGCACCCAGCTCCTGAAACCTGTCTACATTTTGCATATACAGAAACTGGAAACCATTTCTTCACTGACTAACAACTAACTAACCGACTATCATAGCACTGACTCACGGCTGAGGTGAAGAGGTTGGGGCAGACGGCGAACAAGGTGCTGGGAAAGAGCTCAAAATACCCGATGCTGTAAACGTGGGTTAACAAGGGGAAACAACACAATACAGGGCATTTAATTGTAAGATTGTTTTACAATAGTTACCTGAAGAGTCATATAGAAAAAGAGTACAGGAAATTCGTCCACACTCTAAAGACCAAAGAATCTAGCCGAGGGCCTAGATCCCATAGTAATGTCTTGCACGAGCACAGCTGAAGACCTAGAGCCCATTATAATGCCCTCCACCAGTCCAGCTGGAGGCCAAGACCTCATACCAAAGCCTCATGCAGGCCTGTTCCATGGATCTGCGCTGAAAGGCCCAAAAGTCAGGGGTAGAAGCTAGAAAGTCTCTGCCAAAGGCATGAAGGATCTTCACTGGGAGGCTGAAGGATCTGAACTGGAGCCAGGAAGCAACACTCAGTGTAAGAACCAGAGCCGCCCCGAAAGGTCCCACAGCCGTCCTCAGTGACAATGAGGTCCTGAGCTCCTCCGATGATGAGGACATTTGAGCTCCTATCAGGAAAGCCAGTGCAACAAGCTTCTCTAGCAGACTGAGCACTGCACCATCTTTCCCTCTGGAGCCAGGAAGTGACGCTCAAAGTAAGGACCAGAGCTCCCCCAAAAGGAGCCATACCTATTCCCAGCAACACCAAGGCCCCGAGCTCCTTCGACAGTGAGAACAGTGAGTTCATCAGGACAGCCAGCATGACAGCTCCTCTAGGAAAACCAAGACCTGCCTGTAGCTTCCCTAACGGCTTCTCTTCTTCTCCAGTTCCCCTGCCTTTTCCTCCTATGCTGCTGGCAACAGTCCTCAGGTGGGTCTCCCTCACCCAGCACTGCACTGGTTCAGTTTAGCTGCATGTTAAGAGTTGACAGCCAGTTAGTTGTGAGTCCACCACACTCGATTACCTGGAGATGGAATTGTGAAATGACAGCTCCTGCACCAACTGGCCAGGCTATTGGATGAAAATTTATCCACCTGACTATGGATAACTCAGCCCCTTCATTCATAGTATACTACAAGAAGGTCTTCATCACTGGCTTGGACCCATATCTACAGAGAGATTAATTGCACTTTCATGATTTAGGAGAAATTAGAAACCTGTAAAAATAGGCTTAGTTATTGTCCTGTTGCTTGTTCAGAATACTCAGTACACACAAGTTAAAGGAGGAGAGGTTTATTTTGGCTGTTTGTAGAAATTTTAGAGATTTCAGTCCATAATTGGCTGGTTCAAAGGCAGCGTAGCATGGTAGAGGGTCATCACAGAGGAGAAACTGCTCATGGTATTGCAGTGGGAAATAGAGAGGGATCAAGGGAGGGGGAGGGATACACACACACACACACACACACACACACACACACACACACCATTCTACCTCTTTCCACAAGGTTTCACCTCCCAATATCATACATACCCAGCTATAAACCCATTAGTGGACAAACCCAGTGGTGAGTATCACACACTCATGATCCAGTCCCCTCCGCAAAGCCCCACCTATGAGTGCTGGAGGCTTCAGGGGACATCTAGATACAAACCACAGCACAGGGTGTGTTCCGGGAGTGGCAGCCTACTTTGAAAATCTGAATTCCATCAAAATCGGTTGGACAGCTCTTTCAGCCAAAGTCCAGTGGTTAAGATGGGTGGGTTTACTGAGAGTTTAGCTTCCAGCCCTAATAAGGACATAGAAAAAATATTCCTGCATGTAAGTTCGTCCACACAGACAGAGATGTCTATTTCCTATCTCCCTCTTAGAACTCACCAGGATGAAGAGACCATTTGCCCTTCTCCTCTCCCTCCCTCCTTCCCTTTTGTCTTCCCACTCTTCTGTTTGCGTCTAACCTTCCAGGCTTTTGTGAATGTTTCTTCAGGGCACTATGCTAGTTGCTGGACCCTCTTTTACTTCTAGTTAAGAAGAATGGATTTTCTTTCAGCCCAGAACCTTCTAAAGGTATGGATCTTAACACTTCACTGTTCTTAGATTATATACATGTGTTTGAAAATACGTATATAATAAGCAGTATAGGATATCTGTTACATATAGAAGCATAGATAATATGTTTTCTTTACAAATTGAGAATACCAGTGACAACATTATGCACATTTTCCCATTTTTCCAGACTTTAAGGCTACCCCATAGATCTCCTGTCCTCCTCAATCCCATGGCTGAACTCATGGATAAGAATTTGGAGCCCTGGTTTGTATTAAAATTCAGAAAGCCCTAATAGCGTACTGTTCATGGTCACTGACAACAGAGCAAAGTAGTTTATCTGCTCTTCTTGAGAGCAACTTTTGTCAGGGAGGAGAGTGGAGGATGCGTACTAAAACGTGCACAGAGGACGGGAGGCACCACACTGTCGCGTGCAGCAGAGACTCTGGCTCCTCTCCTCACTCCAGCTCAGCATTGTGCCATTTGCTGGATGGGCCTGGGCAAATAAAACAGACCTCTGCGCTGTTCTCGTGGAGTTTATAATCTAGGACCAACAGGCAGAAGCAAATGCACAGAGGGTCAACTGGGGTTAGCTCCATAAGGAGAGCAAATAGGGCTGTGTGCTAGGGAACAACCGGGAAGCAACTTCCTACAGATAGGGCAGGAGAGCTTGTCTGCAGAGGCAGCATTTAAGACAGTGGATCCCCCCTTATCCAAAGGAGATGAATGTTCAAGGGAGAGAGCCCTATAGATGTGAAAACCATGACACAGAAAGCAAGTCAGAATCTAAAGAAAAACCTTAGGTTAGGAATTGTTTATTTCACCAATGTCTTCAACAAAGGTTTCCAGGTATTCAGTGCTCACTCAGGGAGCTCTCAGTACTCTACTAGTTGCCATGATAGGGTAGTACGATGAACATTTTTCTTTCATATTAGCTGATGTTATTGCAATCTGGCAGCAAAAGGAAAAAAGAGAAAGAAAAGTAGTCTAGGTGAAACATAATTTACCAAGAAATAAGTAAATAATGCCTTCTGGTCACTAACAATTTCATTTCTATTAAAATTTTGAGTGTCTGTGTTTCAGTGTTTTATCTGTAGGCACCTCAGAGAACGGTAGTGGATGAGGGAAGAGGTTTTGAAGTGTATTGAAGGTCACCAGCGATGTTTAGGTCCTAGCAGAATCTCATGCAGGAAAGAGGAAGTGGAGTGAGCTCAGATGGTACCTGGAGTTCTCCAGTGCTGTGATTGTGAGAAAGTTACCATCCTGTAGGCCTCTTGGGTGTGTCTTCCAGCCCCTCTTCCTTTAGAAAACTGTCCTCGTCCATGTTGTTAGGACAATGACCCTGTTTGCCCTGAGTCTGGGATGAGCTCATGATCTAAGACTGGCTAGTTGGAGTAGCCAGACTGTGGTGATTGGTTCGGCTGGGGTACATGACTCAAGCAAGGCTCATGGGGCCCTTCCATGAGCTTTAGTGTGTGCAAGAGCTGAAGTTTCTTTTTATTCCTCCAGGATTAGGAATGGTAAGGACAAAAGCAGCTCAGAGCTATAAGCACTTGTAAATATTTTGCTTCTTGATAGCAGGAAAGCTGGAGATTACAAATGAACAGGGGGGGGGGAGAGAAGGAGATGAGTGGGGAGAGACAGAGCCAGAGAGAGACACAGAGACAAGAGAGACAGAGAGACAGACAGCAACAGAGGCGGAGAGAGAAAGATACATACACAGAAGGGAGGGGTAGAGACGCAGAGGCAGAGACAGGGACAGAGAGTAACAAACTGGGCTCTAGCTCTCTGTATACAGGAACACGATGCACATACATCTCAGTCCTTCCAGCCAATGCATTACATTTTTTTTTTTGATCAAGTGCTCTTTTAAGTGGGCTCATCTCTTGGAACCAACAGATATGGATTAATACATCTTCTAAAATATACAGGTTCTTTCCTTTCCATCAAAACTCACTAGAAAATTTATGTATATATTCAACAGGTGGTGGTCTTTTCACCTACCACCAAACATTGCCCATTTCTCATGAAGGACAGTCAGGTAGTTGCTTCAGTATATAATAGAAGTCTTGCAATTCCCAAGTTCAGATTATGCACAGTGACTCAGAAGAAAAGCTCAACACATGTTAGGATCACAGATAAGTACAAACAGTGCTAAAAATGAGCTCCTTAGTAGGACTTTTTCTTTGTATTCTCACATCATTACCTGAAGGGCAGCTCTTTGTTCTCATTCACAGCTAGAGCAACAGCAGCAACAACAACAACAACAACAGCAAAACTATTCTCCCTGGGTTGTGAAATGAGCAGCAATATATGGTTTTCTATTTCTTGGATTCTGAAAGAAGAGACGTACTTGGGGAAGGTCAGTGGTTTGTGTTTTTGACTTCTACAGACCGCTCCCACTTCTTCCGGAAACGATCAAAAGACAAACCACTGTTGAAAATATTGGGTAGTTGGCAAGCCACTGAAACTAATCCTGAAGATGAGTCACTAGAATGAAACCCTAGGAGGTAAAGCCTCAGAAGGGGAGGAGATGGGCCTGTGACCTCGTTTTTTCTTCTTGTTCACTTCAGTAAAAGTAAGCCCCACTACATGAATAAATTGAAAGCCCCATGTATCCTAACTTCAGAACTACTCTGTAGAGGTTAAGGAATTGAACAATGAAGTCCTTTAGTTACTCTCAATCTCTTAGGTACCACCGTATAAGGATTCTGGTGATAATTTCATAAAAAATCTTAGCTCAGTGAAGCAGCCACCAGCAGATCTGAACATTTAAAGACTATAATGCTATTTATGGGAAAATGCAATGAGTCTCTGGAAAAATCGTAACTGTTTCACTTTGGGATACTAGCTGTATTTTTGTAAAGTTGGCCAGGGAACCCCTTGAATTACATTTTATACGGTAATATCTTTTATTCTCCTTCCTTTTTAATAATTTAGTGAGAATAACTGAATAAAATATTATAAAAGTTCTAGGACAAATGAGAAATTTTTTGAGTTGGAAGAAAATTTCATTTATTTCCTTATCAGATGAGGCAAGGAATACTCACAGCTTTGAGATGTGCTTAAGGTCTCATGAAGGTCTGTAGCTTGTTTGGCGTGGCCTAGTCACCAGGATAAAGCTGAAGTATTCGGTATTTGTCACAAATTCTTTCCACCATCTAAATTAGCCTTCCTCAAAGTATGTGTCTTGGAACACTAGTAAAGAGATGTTTTGTGCAAGAAGAGTTTGCTAGACAAATAAATTTGGGAAATGGTATGTGCCGAGTAGCTATTAGCATATTAAAGATCGAGCATCCTACAGTACAAAAAATACTACTTACCTAGATTGGCCATAATTTGCTGAAGGTAGTTCAGCAGGGAAGCTATTCTGTGGAGCACCCGCCTACATAAGGAGCCTCAGAAGATTCTGAAGGAGCTCTAAAGTGCTTTGGGGGCATCATTGTGACCAACACTCAAAGCATAAAAGAGAGACTCATGGAAAGTCATTTTTCATTTGACCATGCATATTTTAATATGGTTTGCCATGGTTAGGTCGGACCTGTAGAATTTGTTGTCCAAATCTAAGTGGGAAAGACATAGATGTCTGGTAGGTCAGTGTTTGTTTTGCCACATAAACAAACTCCTGGGTAGAGCTCTCATTTTGTTCTGTGTTTTATTGGGCAACTTTAGTTTTTATTTAGGATATTAAATTAAAAATTAAATATTTTACTGAGGGAAAATTCCAGGCATATTATTACTGGTATTTTTTTTTTTTTTTTTTTACTAGCACAATACCAAAAGGCCACCACTTAGGAAATACCAAAATCCCATAACTCAATGAACTTAGTGTGTGGCTGTTGAAATCAAATAATGTGACAATTAATTTTCTGAGTAAGCTTGAAATATGAACCCAGGAGTCAGGCTGACAAAGCTGTTTCTGCCTAGGTGTGTCTAGCAGACAAGGAGTGTTTAGTAATGTTAACTGGACCTACTAGCCAGTATTACTGAACATTTTTGAGTGAGATTGCTAAAGTTCTCCAGAGATCACCAATTCAAGGGACTTTAAGGACCATGTAATAGTAAAAATGGACAAAAATATCATAGAGAGTGGCAGGGACCACTTTCAGAAATCACCTTCCTCTGAAAACCACAAAAAAAACAACTTATAGTGTATTTTCCATAAAAATCTATTTGTGGGCTGAATAAGTTCCATGGGCTGACAGTGTTGAGCCTTTTTCTTGGTCTTGGAAGTTAAGGAAGAGTTAAGTAGTAGCAGCAGCCAGATCCTAGAAAATAGTGGTGTTCTACTCTCTTGTAGGATCAGAGAACAGAGTAACAGGCTTATCAACATGATTTATGGTTCATGATGATGATCTACTTTACAAACAATATGCAGATTTGCCAGTTTGATGAAAGCAGCAGAGAAGGGAATGTATTTATCATCCAAACAAGTGTGATTATATATATAAACGTTTTCTTCATTACTGTCATTTTCCCAGAAGACACTATTGCATGGTAGGAGGAACATGCAGGACCTCTGGGACCTCATTTTGACCAGAAAAGGTCAAAGAGGATTTTGTCTATTTCACTGTCTGAGCACTAATAGGCAGTTTTCTATGGCTAGCTTAGACCTGTAGAATTTTCTGGCCAAACTAAAATGCTGCAACATAAAACAAACAACAAAAGATGACTAAAAACTGACCAGAAGGTTGAAACTCAGTCATCACATGGAAAATTCGAGGGAGATGGGATTATTTCATTTGCAAGAATAGTTTAGGGAGCTGCTACAGAAAACACATTGTAGGAAGAGACAAGGTTGCTATTGAAAGGTAATTTCCTTTTGGAAATGGTGTTAAATTAGGATAAATTCCCATCATCAGTAACAGTGAATGTGCATGTCCTCCTAAACACAGAGAAAGCCATGATCCATGCATGCTGATTCAAGGACGTTGCTAAACTTTCTTCATCCAAGAATTTCAGAGCACAGGAAAAATCCATTTGTGGCTTCTCTAAGGGTAACGATGCCTTCTTTCTGGCCTCCATTCTCACCCAGAGAAGACATATTTCCTAGAAGAACAATAATACCACCAGCACTGACCGAGCCTTTGTTGAGATGAGCAAGGCACTCAGATGGGTACTTTATATGCAATGGCATTGGTTCTTAGGCAGCTGTTACTTCACAGATAATGGGACTGAACCTCAGAGAAGATGGGTAGCTCATCCCAGGTGACATGATAGCAATAAGTGACAGGGTCAGGATCTAAAGTCCATATTTTTTTCATACTACACATATAAATTTGTGGAAATGGAGATGTCTGAGAAAAAAATGGGGTTGAGGGAAGGAATGACTGGAATCTAGGAATTACTGGACTGTGCTTGGGACGACGTCAAATGAGCAGGACATTGAAGAAAGAACAAAAGAGTGCTGTTGAGAGAAGAGAGACTGTTTCAGATCACAAAGAGCTCCTCCATGCCATCCGGCCTATTTGTGATTTAAAACCAAGTAATGACCAAATTTGTGGCTAAAATACTGGTGTCTGCAGAGAGATTTGGGTTATAAATATATAGTAAGTAAATAGTATCCTCCAAAAGAGGTATCCAAGCCCTGACCTCTGGAACCTCAGAATATAATCTTATTTGGGATAAGGACTTTTGAAGATGTAATGAAGGTATATGAGATCATTCTAGATCTGACTGGACCCTTAAACCCAATGATAGTGTCATCATAAGGGACAGAAGACAAAGACAGGAAACCCACGTGAAGATGAAGGCAGAAAAGTGATGAGTTCATGATACAAGGAACACCAAGGATTGCCAGTGAGACCTCCTTAGAGCCCGTGGAAGAGACTAACTCTGCTGATACCTTGAATTCAGACTTCTGGCCTCCAGAACTATGAGAGAACTAATTTCTGTGGGTTTAAGCCTTCAAATGCATGGTAATATGTTAGAACAGCTCTAGGCAATTAATATTGAATATATGTCAAATTTATTTTGGTGCACCTACCTCCTATAGCTCTCAGGGGTCTATGATGTATCTGAAGAGAAACAATTTGATGAGGGGAAATTGAACTGGATATTGTAGTTTGGACTCTAAAATTATATCCTTTAATGTGGCCTCTTAGGTGGTAGTTTTTATGTTCTTGCTGGGAAATATTTAAAAGTGTCCTTAAAAAGCAGACCATTAGTTTGAATTCATCTTGACTCATCTTTTAACTCATGCTGCAACTTGACCTTAAATAATTGATTCGATGTCAATTTTAGGGGCAATGAACCAAGACCCTGACACAAGCTGCTGTCTTCAGCCACTGGTCAATAGTCTGAATTTAAGAACTGTGAGAAGGATTCAGCCTGAGGAACAGGTTTCACTGCTACTTCACAGTTCACCTCTGCCAGAGTGCTGCAGGCTTGTCTTTTAGTGTTACAGAGCTTGTGGTATCCCAGTGACAGTTAAGCTTAATTGTGTCAACTTGATTGGCTCAGGAGCCACCTGACCCAGGGGATTAGTAAAACATACTTCTGAGTGTATCTGAGTGTGTCTCCTGGGCACAGGGATGTGATATGAGATCCACATCTGGTCCTTTTCCATTTCCTTCTCGGCACTGTTCCCCTTTTATGCTTCACTGCTGCCATGGACTGCTGTGCTCTTCTGCATGCTGTTTCTGCCTTGGAGCCAGTCAACCATGGACTGAATCCCCAGAAACCATGAGCCAAATGAAACTTCTTCTCCTTTAAGTTGTGGGTGTCAGGTATTGTGTCCCTGCAACAGGAAAGTTGACTAATACAATCCTCATAAGGAGTTCATGATCTAGCATCAAAATACTCTGGCACAGCATCATGATGCAATGTCTCTGTGGGTATCATCAGCAAGCCGGCTATGGAAATCAATCCCCAGGGTCCTTAAAGGATGCTCTGAGATATACTTTTAGTGTTGCCACAGATTCAAAACACCTATCATGGGTCTGTAATGAGAACTGAGCCACTTTTTTCCAACAGATAGAGCTACCTGGCTTGAACTGAGCTAACAGCTTCCTGAGGGTGAAATGCACTTAAATGCAACTCATCAATGTGAATGGACATGAAAATGAAATGTGACCACCATATTAGAGGTTCTAGGCCATGTGCTGTCCAAAATCATCTGTCTGGGTACTGTCTAAAATTGTCATTTTATTTCCTGTTCCACTTTGTTCTCATGGGGTTTAAATGAGGTGTTAGCCTACAGCATTCCTCCTTTCAGAAGCATCTGCTATTTTTGCCAGGGAACAGGAGAGATGTTAGGCCTTTAGCTAGTGAAGGAAAAATGATGTTTTCTTTTTATTAATGAATGCTAAAAAATATCCTTATTTTCTGGTCTATTCAAGTCTTTCAGCAACTGTTTATGGGTTGTATCTTTCAGGTAGTAAAGAAACAGCAGTGATTAAATAGCTTCTTCTCATGGAGTAAGTAGAATGCTGAGGAGAGACTGATGAAACAAGTGACTAAATTTGTACTCATGCAGATAGGGACAAGGGCTATGAAGAAAAATCACACAGGGTAGTGGACAGAAGGTATTGGCTGGTGCACAAGTCAGCTCAGGCTGCTGTAACAAATACCACAGACCACGTGGCTTAAACAAACAGTGGAAATGTAATTTTCTCACAGTTCTAGAAGCTAGATGTCCAGTCGGAATGCTCTGTGATTTGGTTCCCATTGGGACTTTCTTTTTAGTTTACACATGACTGCTTTCTTGCTGTGTCCTCAAAATGTACTCACAGTGAGGGGTTGGACTTTGACATATGAATTTTGGAGAAACACATATTATTCCACTACAGTGGGATGAGGGAGGTTGCTATATTGGGAAGGATGGTCAAGACAGCTTCCCTGATCTAAGCGATAAAAGCATTGAAGGAAGGAATGCTGTGGAAAACTGGAGAAAGCTTTCAGGCAGACGAAAGAGCAGAGACAAAGTTCCTGAGATGAGGATGTGCTCAGGAAGTATGAAAATCATCCAGAAAATGGGTCAGGCTCACAAGGAGCCAGAGTGGGACAAGAGGCCGGACGTGGGAGAGGGTCTGGGGTTGAGAAGGTTATCTGGCCCTCTGTAGATCATTGCAAGGTCTTGAGAGGAGCCTTGGCATACAAGGTGTGATCTAAGTTTAGGAGAATTCCCTGGCTTCTAGGCTAGGAACAAGCGTAGAGATGGAAATTTGTTGTGATGTGTTCTTCTTGTGTGTAATTAGTATTCAGAGACAGCTCACAACAATTTTCCACAACCTGTACACATGTATCTCTTCTCACAAGAAGAGGTATAGCTTGTTTCCTCTCCTCTTAATCTGGATTATTCTTCTGATGAATCCAAAACATAGTATTGATTTATGGCTTCAGTAACTAAGCGTGGAGGTGACCACTGCCCTTCCAGGGAACCTCACAACCCTTACTTATTTAGGCTTCAGCCTCAAGTCTGGAGATGCAGCTCCCAGAAGTGGAACAGGTTTGTCCAGAGCTCCAGACCCTTTGAACAGCAGAGAAATGAGAGTAGCCGAGGTAAGCAATCTTGGCTGTTCTTCTGCAGTGGGGAAAAAATTGAGTAGCTTCTTAAAACTCTTTCTTCTTTTTTTTGAAAATGAATTATCTTACTTTTTAAACATAAATATCAATGACACTTTATAATCCTAGCTAGGAAGGAGAATCATGAAATTTCTGTTTTATCATCTCTTATTCCTAGACACATGTTCCTAGAACATGCAATGACATATTCACAAGCTTATTTTGCTTTGCTGCTTATAATATGCATACCAAGAGACATTTTTCTTTGTCCAGTTCATCCAATTGTTTAAAGTTTCCTTGATTATGTTGTTCAGAGTTGTAGACTCCTGCCTCCGGGGAAACCAGGGACCTCCATGAAAAATTTAATTAGTTTCTTCATTTTAAAGGATGTCCAGACATGAATAGGGAATTATTAACCCAATGTTGCATTTCTACTAATATACACCACATGAAAGTAGAAAATAATGGCTTTTACATTAAGCATGTCTAAGAATCCAAGATTTAATTATGTATTCCTGTCAAACTTTATTCTGCTCATTTCTAAGAATGGCTTCAGTGACTGTCTCCTCTCCTCTCCATCTTTGAGACAAAATTGATAAACCTCAACCCTTACCAGTAGATGAATGGTACCTTTTTAGGTGGGAGACTGAGGACAGGCTGGGCTAATCTTTCCCATCTTTAGGCAAAATACATGCCATAAGGAGCATTGGCTTTCTCTCTGTTTCTCAAAGATGTGAACCATCTTTCTACCCCCCAAATTTTTGCATACACTGTTCCCTTTTCTTGTCATGGTCTTTTCTTAGGTTTCCAAAGGGCTTGTTGGTTCCCATCACTCTGGTGGATGTTCTTCTTCCAAGAGGCTGCCCTTCACCTTCTGAGGTAGTTCCTCATCCCTGTATATGATGTGGCTTTATTTTGTTTTCTTCATAATGCTTATAACTATCTGAAATCATTGCATTATATACTTCAGGTCACCTAAGACCTTTTGTATTATCTGAAACTTAGGATCAGAGTTGAGGAAAAATAAGTTGTGTGTACCCCTAAATACTCAAAATAACCATAAAAAATCAGAGCCAGGCTACTGCTCTGGGTCCAACTCAATGGCTGCAGGTTGGCAGTGGCCCCCAAATCATAGAGGAAGGGGGTGGGGCTTCTTGGAAGAAGAGAAAGAATGGGTCAGAAAGATAGGGAGTCAGCTTTGTATATTGGTGGTATTTGTTTTCTCCATCCCTACCATCATCCTGCCCTACTAAAGGACTCTGAGTTTCCAAAGGAAGTTTTCCTAGAGTTCAGGGATTTTCTCTGAGAGGAGGCTATCTTCTGTTTGCTGGAGAGATGATTGACCAAATTGCAGAATGAACAGGTTTACCGTGATGCAGCAATCAGAGTGGAGTGGAGGGTGCGGAAAGCATTGGGGTAAAAGCTTCATATGTGTTCCAGAGGGCCTGGGACCTCAGCTAACACCAAGGGTGTTGTTTTCTTTTCAGCTGGAATAGTCTGAAGGTAAGAAGCTCAATGACTTAGGTGAGGCTGAAGGGGGTGAACATTTTAGGTGCTTGCGAGGAGTACTTCCCTTGGCCTTTAGAGAACCTTGGTAGTCTTTCTTTCACAGGGAAGGGAGCATAAAAGAGCAGAAGTGTTGCTGTCCTGATGAAACAGATAAGGAGGCATACCCAGATGAGAGCGTTAGAGTAGTTTCATTGTCCCAACACAAGCCCATGTTCCAGGTCTGGACCCCACCAGACAGATGCTTTTCTAGTGCAGATTTATAAAAGCAGCTCAGTTTAGAAGATGTGACAGTGACAGAAAGCTTCATCATTCTATCATCATCCAAAAGTTTGGGTTGCCTAACACAGAATGTTTGGTAACTTCTTGGTGTGACTTGAAGACCATTTCTTCTGAAGGAATTTTAGACATAATAGGACATGTGTCCAAGATTTTTATGAATACAGATGTTTTTTCAGCATTAACAAATGATTATAAAAACCAAAATATGATGCAAGCAAGAAGAGCATAAAGTGCATGAGGCAGGGGAGGAAGTCTCTTAAGACCACACAGAGTCCCCCACAGAGCCCTCCAGGGAAGATACATTTGAAAAGGTCAGGCACATAAGGTTGAATGAATAAGGGGTAGCCAAGAACCAGAGCAAAGAGCGTGTAAATGGTAATGAAGGAGCTCAGTGAATACTTGGGAAGCAAAAGGAGCATATTCATTGCCAGAACCAGAGACATAAGCAAGATGGCCCAGGACAGCGTTTGGTCAGAGTAACGGAACTCAAACAGGTAAAAGCGACACCAGAGTTTCACTCTTTCCATCTCCTTCCCATCTCTTTCTTTCCGTTTCTAGTGCCAGTGGATATCATACTGGGGCGATTATAGAAGAAACTTCATGGAAGGAAATTTGATCTGGATAAGCAGAGAGGTCTATCATGTTCCTGGATCAGTGTTAGTAGATGTTTAATTCTTGCAAAGTTTTGTAGCTTATATTCTAATTAAAATACCCCTAGATGGATGTTCCATAAAGCATGTATTCAAGAATGATCGTGGCAGAATTCTTTATTGTTAAGTGCTGGAAATAATCTTTCACAAAGTAAATTGCTGTAAGATACCATATAACAGTGAGAATTCCCAACTACATGTTTCAACATGGATGAATTTAACACATGTAATGTTGTGGAAAATAAACCAGACACAAAATTGTACACATTGTGTGATACTCTTTACATAGGTTCAAAAGTAGGCAGTGTGGATTCATGGTTTTAGGATGGTAGTTACTCTTGGTGAGTAAATATGTAAGGACTCTTAGAGACTCCTGATTTAGCTTTCAGTTGAAGAATTGAATTTTGTAAAAATTCAAAAGTACACTTGCAATTTGTATGCGAATACTTTTCCATGTATATCCTATACTTCAGTAAGATGTTTACACCATTTACAAGAAAAGAAACATTTGCATGGAATTTTATTTCAGAAGGCCGAACCTTCTGAAGCTTATTTAGAATAAGATAAAGTAAGTGTATGTATTAATCAGAGTCTCTCTCTCTCTCTCTCTCTCTCTCCAACTATCTATCATTTATCTATCTGGAAAGAAGATATTTACTATGAGGAACTGAGAATTTGTTATGTGATTATGGAGGCTGACAAGCTCCAGGATCTGCAATTGGCAAATTGCAGTGAAAGAAAAGCTGGTGGTGAAGATTCAGTCCAAGGTCAAAGGCATGAGAACCAGGAAAGCCTGTGGTATAATTACAGTCCAAAAGCCAAAAGCCAGTAGGCTTGAGACTCAATAAGGAGCAATGTTTCCACTTAGCTTTGAAGCCAAGAAAAACCTGGTTTCCAAGCTTGAAAATTGTCAGGCAGCAGCAGATCCCTCCTGCCAAGCTTTTTTATTATGTTCTGATCTTCGCCCCGACTGGAGAAGGACCATCCACACTGGGTAGGCAATCTGCTTCACTCAGTCTGTAAGTTCAGATGTTAGTTTTATCCAGAAATATTCTCATAGGCATAACCAGAACAATATTTGACCAAATACTGGTGTACTTTATGACCCAGTCAAGCTGACACATAAAATTCAACTTGACACCCTTGTTCACCTCCTTAAATCATATTTAATCTCCCTATAATTCAGCCTAAAATGATATAATCACCCTGCATAGATTGTACATAAACATACAAAACAATAAGGAGGAAATCCAGGTGGCAATTTGTCTTCTCTGTAATGGCCACACAATCATTCTACTCAAGCTATAGTCCTTTGTCTAGAGCAAGCACGTTATATACTCATGGTACTGTACCTGCATGGGGGGACCTTGAAACCTTCATTCCTGAAGGTTTTACTAGTTCCAAAGCCATTACTACTTTGACCTGGACTGAATAGTTGTAGTTTTCTATTAACCTTAATGACAAGGGATAGTAATACTAACAAAACTTCCTAAGGGATTTCCTGTATTTCAAACACACTCTATTGTGCTGTGGAGGGTTAGATGAATCGAGCTTCCCCCTGAGAAGTTAATATTAGTGATTTCAACCAATATAATTCCCTTCTTTGCCTACTTAAGTCAGAGGAATGGGGAATTGGGCAGCAGTTTTTGCTTCCAGCTCCATAGAATCATTGTTGTGTCTCCTCCTGGAAATACTCTTTTTTTCTGAAACCACAACTTCTAGGCCAGCAGAACACAACACTACGGTTTGGACTGGAATAGGAAATAGAAACAGGAAGCAAAAATTTTGCGTGTGGAGCACTAGAAGTAACAGCTGTGCCTCTCTGACTTCCATCCCTCTATTCCTGGATCTGTGCATGCTGAAAATTGGACAAATGGCACCAGATTCTGAGCATGTACAATTGTCTAGAGAATTTTGTTCCATCTCTGAAGGGTATTGCCACCTAATTTGTATTGCAACTGACTCTTCAAAAGGCCATTCCACCTTCTACCCATATAGCTTCTTAGGATGGTAGATAACCTGGTAAGACAAGTGAGTTTAATGCGTATGAACCCATTGTTACATTGCATTTTCTACGGACTAAATTCTTTCACTAGAAGCAATGGTACGTGGAATATCACGACAGTAAATAAGGGATTCTGAAAGTTCACAGATAGTGGTTTTGGCAGAAGCATTCCTTGCAGTGAAGGTAAATCCACACCCAGAGTAAAAGCCTGTTCCAGTCAGAATAAAACTGTTCCTCCAATCCTAGAAGCTGTCCACTGCACCAACCTGCCACCAGATAGCTGGCCAATCATCCTGAGGATGAGTGCCATATTGGGCACTCAATGTCAGTCTCTGTTGCTGACAGCTGGGGCTCTCAGCAGTGGCTAAAGCTGAGTTAGTTTTTGCAAGTGGAAGTTTGTGCTGTTGATACCATCAATAAGTTCTATACCTGCCACTGTGGCCACTTTGTTTATATATCCACTTGCTAACAATGAAGGTGTCTTGGAAAAGAAGCTGACTGGCACCCACATGATGGGATACCAGAACTATTTAATTCCTAAAAGTCTTCTCTGCTGAGGTCACCCTGCCCTTTTATAAACCATTCAGAGGTTTTCCTGCACATGTGTTCTTCAACTGTTCTTGTCACCAGCTATCTAATTATATTCTGAGTTGTTGATCATCCAGCCAAACCAATGGCCACAGTCCATGAATTAGTATATAATCATGTGGCTGACTATCTTTCCTTCTAAGCAAAGTGAATAACTGACCTGGTACACTGCTCAAAGTTCTGCCTACAGGAGGAATTCCCGTCACCACTGCCCTCCAGAGATGTCCCAGAAAGGACCTGTTCCTTAAGGGTCGTATCATTAGGGATGAAGGAAAAGGTATTAACCATACGATCAGCTGAATATCAGATGCCAATTGAAGTGTTAGTTTTCTCAAGCAGTGAAAGTGCTGCCGGTGTAGGAGCTGGAATTAGAGTCATCCTCTGGGTGAGAACTCACTGTCATTCTCCAGGATCTAGCTTTTCTCCCTGCAGTCCAAACAGGAGAGTTGAATGGAGATGTTCTGGGAACCACCCCGCCTACATTCTTCAGGTTCTGGATGTTGGCACTATGTCTGCGATCACTGTGGCAGGCAGTTTTGCTTTTATTTTCCTAGGCAGACATATCTAATGACTTCCACTTGACCTTGGGTCACATATTGACCATCAATCCATAGGTCAGGGAGCCAGTGTGGGGACTCTACAAAATTCTGAGTACATCTATAGGAATTATGCATAGTGAAGCTGAGAAATAATCACTAAACAGGCTTGGGGATCTACTAGGTTTATTGTGAGCTGGAGCTGAGATAAAACTCCAAAGATCATGTGACATCTCTCAGCCTCTACTCTAGTTGGTGAGCTAGAGTGACATTTTGGGTCTCTTGGACTCAGTGTCAACTTAGAGTCCCAAAAATTCTGTTTATTTCCTTTCTCCCATGCACGGTCACACTGGAAAAGGCCATACATTCTTTGGCGGAAAAACCTGAAGTTAGAGTAAGAGTACAAATTTTTGGCAGCATAGCAGGGTCTTTTCTCCAGACTTGGCCTTCTCCTCCTCCAGGGATTCTGGGTCTTTAAACATGTTCCAATCCAGCCATTGGTTGCAGGACCAGACCCAGACTCTTAAGTCTTTTCTTCTTGCCCAAGTTTGCTTCTTTCTTATTTACTTATTCTGTAATGTTTCTACTTATCCAGATCAAGTAAGAATTAATAGGATTTCGGGCTGGGGATATAGCTCAGTGAAATAAGCGCCTGCCTAGCAAGTGCAGGGTCCTGAGTTCGATGCCCAGTACCACAAAAAAAAAAAAAATTAATAGGATTTCTAATCTGTTTAACTTCTATGAACACCATGATTTTCTAGTCAAAAACACTAAGTTCTGTCTAAGTGAGACTATTCTGACTGATGGATTGACTCTGCTGGGCATCCCAGTGAGCAGGCCCTTTGTTCCTTTGATGGTTAAATATCAGCACTTGGCCTTTGTTACCTGGGACTTAATTATTCCCATTGCATTTAGGATCCCAACTCAGTGGCTTGACTGAAATTCTCTTGGCTGAAGGAAAACATTCAGAGTTCTTCAAGGATGCTAGAGAACCCCCCTCACAAGTTTATTTCTTATAGTTGTGAAAGTATGTCTTCCATTTCATCCTATAGAAGGTGGGCAGGTCTTAAAGGATGAATTCACTCTAATATCACATGGACTTTTGAAGCCCCTGGATTCTTTTCTCTACATAAACCAAAGCAAGTCCAATATTTCTAACCTTTTCATCCTTGCTTCAGTCAAGCAACCAACTCAGCTGTTGGGACCCTTTGTAACTCCCTAAGATGCAAAATTAAACATAGCATATCTGCTCAGTGAGCCCATGTCCATCGGTTTTGCTTGACTCAACTTTATGTTCCTTCTATCACCCTTAAATCTCTTCCTATACATGTTTCCTGGCTTTTCCTTGTGTAGATTAGAAAACTCAAACAGTTTCTGTTTTTTTTTTTTTTAATTTTATTTTAACGACAAAAGAATGGAGACATATGAACCAGAAAAGCCATAAACAATACAGAAAATACAAAGTTATACAGAATATAGTAGGGAATTAGAACTGGATGTTGTATTACATAGTTATCTTCACATTAGTTAACACAAAAACATTGAAGGAAATACCAAATTATAGATAAGATAGTAGGGAA
>PVLD010001687.1:0-191071 GCA_004027595.1 Dinomys branickii
TAACACAAAAACATTAAAGGAAATACCAAATTATAGATAAGATAGTAGGGAATTTGCACTGGATGCTGTATAATATAAAGTTATCTTCACTTCTGTTAATACAAAAACGATTGAGGAAATACAGAATTATAGAGAACATAGAAGGGAATTAGCTCTGGATGCTGTCCTACATAATGTTACCTTCACCTTTGTTACTCAGATGTTGGCCCACTTGATCATTCAATTTTTCTCCTCCCTCATCTCCATTGCCCTACCACTCAATCAGTCATCTTCCCTGTGATAATAACTGTACTCCTGGGTTTATGTATATCCTTGGACTCTCACCTTGGGAAGAGATATAGCTGCCTCAGACTATACTATAACATACATGGGTGTATACAAACTGCCATGGTTGGAGGTGGGAAAGCACATATGCTCACAGTGGATTGCCCGGCTCCACCCTGTCATCATGCTATGGGTGGGCGCGGGTCCAGTCCATGAGGTGCCCTGAGCAGGGCCCTCAGCGGAGCAACCACGGGGCCCACAGTGGAGCAGCCACAGGGCCCACTGTGGAGCAGCCACGGGGCCCACAGCGGAGCAGCCGCAGCGCCCACTGCAGATGTTCTACATTTCTTGAGCAAGAACTTTCTATACCAACTTTGGCATAAGTCAAAGAATACCTGAATTCTCCCTGAAGATAGTTTCCTGGAGGAGGACAGGCCCAGGCAGGCTTTTCATCACCTCTTTGTCCACCTTTCCAGCCCCAGTCCCTTGGAATTGAGCAGTGATAGTAAGGACTCCAGAGTTGTTCCTCAGCTGTTATATGTCTGGCCTGGGAATTAGGATCTGGGGATGGACCTGGTTATTCAGCTTTTTCATGGGTCCTTGGATGGGTGCTTGTCCCATGAGCCTTGCACTTGTGAATGGGTAGGTGGGGATGGGTGTGCAGTTTCATACAATGGGGCTACCTGAGAGGGCTGTATTAACAATACACAGGTGCAGACCTCACTCTCAAGTATTCTTGCATAGAAAATCCCAAGCAAATGGTGATTCACTGCTCTTGACCTGAGGTGACTGCTCAAGAATTCTACATGTCTTCTAATTGTGCTACAGCTCAATGATTCAGCTCACTGGTGCAACTTGCTGACCTATCACAATGTGAGAGGATTTAGACAAGTTTCCTCATGGATAGGATTGTTCTCCAACATGCAGGTCTAGCAGTCTCAGTGGTAGCAAGGACTACTTGCTAATTTTTACTCTCTCAGTTTGGGTTCCTTGAAAGCAAAGCCTAAGGCAAGGACTTAAATGAGAAGTTTATTTAGAGTTAACTTCAGGGAGTATTAAGAAGGAAGAAAAGTAAATAAAGGGTTTGCTGTTGAATTACTCACTACCGGGGAAGCTGGAGATCTACCCTCTGGGGACCCTCTGTGAATTCATGACACTTGTTCTCAGCCAAGAGTGACTCTTTTTCCAGATGGAACATGGCGGCAGATGGAGCCAAATTGGTTATCAGAACTCAGAGGTTCTACGAGCATCCAGGGATGCTGATCCACATCTTATGATGTACAGGGCAGCCTCTTCCCTCCACAAAAAGCTCCTGGACTTAACTATGATTGGCACTGAGATTGAGGAATCTGGAGTTCATGCCTCAGAATTGTCCCTGTACAGGACCACAAGCCTGGAGTGTCTATCAACTCGTGTCCACTTCTGAGTAGAGACTGTCCCTGGGAACATAAAGGCCTTCACATGTACTTCAGTGGGAGTTGATCAGGCATCTAAGATTTGGGAGAAGGACTTGAGGCAGGAAAGCAGAGGTGCTGTGACAGCATAGGTCAGACACTGGCCAAGTATGTGAAATAGCTTAGCTTGTCATGGGGATGTGGCAAGATATGATTTCCCAAATTGAGTAATAAATAATTCTGGGGCTGGGGAATATATGGTGCAATTGAAAAAATTATGGAGTGAATATTGTCATAATTTAATTCTAGCATATACATGATTAAAGGCTGGAAATCCAGTATGGCGTAGAGAAGCTATAAGGTGAAAGGATTCAAAACATGAGCTCTAGGCCAAGATTAAATCCTACCAGCAAGAGATGGAGTGAAGGGAAAGGGAGGAAAGGGAAAAGGAGAAGTAAAACAAATTAAGATGTGTTATGTATTACATGTACTAAATTCCCCATGGTGAAGATAATTATAGGTACTTCAAATATGTACTAATAAAAATAAAAATTAAAAAAAAACCCTTAAGACCATGAATTCTAAAAAAAGATTCCTGTCTCCAACAATTGATGTCTTTGTGCTTTCAGTAAGTTAATTTCACTGTGCTCATCTAGAAAATGGGGTTGATTATGGTTTCTACTTCATAAAATGTGGTAAGTACTATACGTGCATGTATATATGTAGTATAAAATGTTAGTAATGCCAATGACTGGTGAGCATTGAATAACTCACTGGTAATTACCTCAGCCAGGGATTGGGAAGTTGCAACACACATCTGCCTTGGCTTTTTTCTATCGATACTAGGCACAGGAGATTCAGTTCAGTTCAATTCAATTCAGTTGAAAAACATTTATCAAGCTTCTATTACCAGGCAGATACTTTGCAAGGTTCTTCACGAAACTCATGAAGTAGTAAGAGTAAGCATCTCATTTTTTTTCCTGTGCAGTTTGTTTTATTAATCACTGCCCTTCATTTCTATGTTTTTAATGAAGTGCTGGTGGAAAATAAAGACTATAGGACCTAGAGAACTGAATTGTAGTTTCAGGCTCAACTGGATTATGTAGCGGTTGTGGATTGGGGGAACCACTGTGCTTCTAATTTTTGCATTTAGAAAGTGAATAAAATCCATTCCTGTCTTGCTTTGTTGCTTAAAGCTTAAGTAAAGATTATATAAACAAAATAAGACTATTATATAAAATTATATAGATGAAATCTAAGATTATATAAACAAAAATACCATAACAAGTGCTAATGTGCCAAAATTTTACTGTTTTACTAAAGTTGGCAGTGTCCCCAATTCTATGCAGGTCTGAAGAATTTAAAACCATAATGACTTCTGGGTTCTAGTCTTATGATTGTCCAGTATGCCTGAAGGGAGCCAAGGAAATCTATAATTCAAAAACATTTAGTCAATACTTATTATGATTAACCAGATTTGAGAACCTCTAACCTACTTTATGTTATGGAACAGATGTCACGCCTTACTCGACTTCATGTTCTCAATGGCTAGCATAGTTCTTGGGATATAATATGATCAATAAATGCTTTTTCAATAAATCAATGCCAAACCTGGATGCTTCAATCTGAGGAAATTTATGGCATATGAAGAGTCACCACATTTCCATAATCTGCATGTTTGATCTTGATTCACTGTCCTTACACTGAATTATTTTATTTGCCTCTGAAGTATCTAAGTATTTTATACCTCTGACACAGCAATGAGGTAGATTACACTACCTTACATTCAGAATTGTCATGAATGAAAGTTTTTGCCTTTTCTGTTTCAAAAGTGGTACTGACAATTAAAGAGCATAACGGAGAAGAGAGATTTTTAGGCTTTAGCCTGGTATAAATGCATAGAATATTAATGTTACTAAATAAAAATACACTGAACAACTTCATGGTTCTTCAAGGCTAAGTAGATTCTGTGACTGTAGAGAAAAGAATATTCTTTAGTCAGAGTTTGTATACTTACAGATTCAACACTGAGTTTAGAACAGTGCTTCAGAGATCAGCTTTAAAATAAGCCATGGAAAGTTCAAGTTATCAGTCTGGGCAGAGGTACACAGGGAAACAGATGAGTAGAGAGGAACCGAAGCACTAATAGCAAAAAGTGAAATTCAAGGTAAAAGATGTTGAATAGGTTAAAAAGGACCACTTTGTAATGATGGCACTTTATAGTGATTTACAATGGAACACGACTGTCAAGGGTAGTTATAGAGTAAGGAACATAAAACTAAAAGATAAGAAACAAAATCTTCAAAACATCCAAGAAAAATCTGACAGAATCAGAATTTCAGTGGATTGATTGTGCCTTTTTGGAATTACGGCAGATCCAATAGACACAAAGATAAAGAAGATATTAACATGATTTATAAAACATTTCAAGTAGAAGTCAATGAGCTTTACCAAAAAAAGTCATCTTTTTAAAAAGTACTTATACAGCAAAACTTTACCATAGTTTTGGCCCCAAATACACCCTAATAATTTTTCCAAAGTACAAATAGTATTGACCTGGGCTGCTAGGTCAACCATGATTCCTACCTAGCTATTGAGCACTTGAAATATAGCTTGATTTGTGATGAGGTGTGTATACAAAATATGTAGATTGCAAAGTTTTAGTGCCAAAAAAAGAATAGAAAATATCCCATTAATATTTGTACATAGATTAGTGCTCAAATGCTAACATTTTGGCTATATCATGTTAAGTAAAAATATTAAATTTAATCTTACCTGTTTATTTTTACCTTCTCAAACGTAGCTCCTAAAATATTATAAAAATATGTGCATCACACACTTGTGGCTTGCATTATAGTTCTATTGGGTAAACCTATAATAGGTACATTTCTTTTCCCCAATGTAATAGATAAAAAAATAAAGCATAAGATATAATACTAAACAGAATGCCAAGCCGCTTAGAAATTGTAAAAACAGTGGTTGTTATATTACATTGTTGTCTTCAACGAAGTTGCTCAGATTTTGTTCTGAAACCCTGTATCATTTTTATTGTTTTTGTTTTGTCTATGTTGTTGATATTTTGCTATTTTTTAAAAATTATTTTCTTTAAAATAAAAAAAATTGAAAAACAAAAATGCAAATTATAAGCTCTCATTTAAAAATTTTTTTTGTGTTAAAGAGCAAGTCACACTGAAAATATTTAGGAAATAAATATGGATAATACAGTAATATCAAAACACATGGGAATTACCCCAAAGAAAATTAGAATCCCTAGTTGCTTCCATTAGTTAAAAAAAAGGGAAATAAAGAAACTAAACAGGCTATTCAAGAAATCAAGAAAACAAACCCTATATTATCCTCAGAGGTCTTACAATCAGGTTTAGGAAAGGAGCTCCTCAGGGTATAATGAATGTGTAATTGTCTTAGCAGCAAGCATCTACTGTGAGCCAAACCACAGGGGTTTAGCTACATCATCTCTAATCCTTTTAAGCATGATAAAAAGTTGGCATACTTATTCTTATTTTGCAGATGACAGAACGGATTCTGCAAGTTTAAGTAACTTGTTCAAAGCCTCAGAATAAACTAAATGTAGAAAAGCAATTTTGGGCAACAATGGCAAGGCAAGGGGTATCCCAATCCCTGATATGAAGTTATACTGCAAATTTACCATGATAAAAACAGCATGGTACTGGAAAGAAAAAGACCCAATGGAACAGAATAGAAGATTCAGAAAGAACTCCAAGCACATTCAGCTACCTTATCTTTGACAAACGGACCAAGAACATGCACTGCAAGAAAGATAGCCTCTTTGATAAATGATGCTGGGAAAATTGGCTTTCCATATGCTGAAAACTGAACATAGATCCATATCTCTCATCATGCACCAAACTAAAACTGAAATAGAGGAAAGATCTAAATATAAAAACCAGAACAATCTGCTAGAAGATAGAATAGATAAAACTCTGCAACATATAGTTGTAGACAAAGACTTTATGAACAAAATCCTGATCATACAGGAAATTTACGAAAGAATCAACAACTGGAATCACAAAATTCAAAAGATTTTGCACAGCAAAATAAACTACTAACAGAGTAAATTTACAAGTTACGGAATGGGAAAAATTTTTACCAGCTACTGTACAAAGGTAGCTGTCTACATTATATAAAGAACTAAAAAAAGGAGGCCCCCAAATTTAAAGACCCAATTAAAAAATGGGTATCTGAAGTGAATAGACATTTTTCAGATGAAGAAGTACAAACAACAAATAAATAAATGAAAAGATATTCAATACTACTGGTGATTTGATAAATGAAAATTAAAATTATACTGTGGTTTCATCTCACTCTAGAAAGAACAGCTATCATCAAGAAATCAACCAATAATACTGGTGGGACTGCGGGGAAAAAGGATCCCTTCTCCACTGGAAGCCAGTATGGAGATTCCTCAGAAAGCCGAAACTAGAAGTTCCATTTGACCCAGTTATTCCCCTTTTAGGTATCTTTGTAAAAGAGTTAAAAGCATCAGACCACAGTGATTTATGCATAACTATGTTTATAGCAGCAAAATATATAATAGCTAAATCTTGGAAACAGCCCATATGTCCATCAACAGACATGTAATTGTCTTAGCAGGATAAAGAAAATGTGGTATTTATACACAATGAAGTACTACTCCACCATAAACAAGGATAAACTTGAGTCATTTTTAGGTAAATCGATACACCTCAAGACCATAATTTTGAGTGAAGTGAATCAGACACATGAGTTTAAATATCATAATTTTCCCTCTTGTGTGATAACCCTGAAGTACAAATAAGGAGAAAAACGGAGGATAGATACTGGGAAGTAGGAAGAACATGTACAAATGGGAAGGGGACAAGGGAGGGGGAGAAGGAAGGAAATGAAGGGAAAGGGATTTAAAAAATGGAGAGAAAAAAATGGAAACAAAAGTTTGTGAACGGGAGGGGAAGAAATGTTAAAGAGAGGTGAATGTGAAAAGAGACTGAAGTATACAATGTACAGGTAAAAACTCCCTACGATGAATGTGATCATTATGTATGGTGTCTATACTGAGAACAAACGAGACGTGTGGTTGGAATGTTGGCTCTGGTGCCCATGCAGTTCCCAGTTCACACTTGTTCCATAAAATGCTCAGTCACAGGGTTGAGTGTCCATGGGTTATAAGTTAAGAATGTGAAGGCAAGAGTATTCAAAAGTTCAGACTTTTCATTTCACCTGGTTTGGTAGGCATCAATCGGTTTAGTTTCAGGAGGTTTAGTCTCCTCCTTTGTCCAACTAGGGAACAACAAGGGACACTAAGACCCCTTTGGGAGCAGCCATGAAAGATGCACTGGGTGAGTTAGATTTCCTCATGTGTGGATTACTGGTTGCTGGTAGAGAAGCCTTCCCCTCAGGGTAAGGTATGCAGTTATGAGTTTGGGGCCAACACATTCCACTGAAACATCCTGGGTTTAGGTTTTCTATCCAAGCAATACTTCCATACTGACTTCATCCTTAGACATTTTGCAGTTAAGGTTTTAATAGTTGCAAAATAGACTTAACTAGAATTTATTATCTGTTTTCTTCTAAGAGAAAGGGGAAAACCATAAAGATAAAAAAAAGTCAGTTGCTTGGAGTGCTGTGATTTGTTGACACGGTCTCAGTATACACTCTTTGGGCTCCTACTAGCCACTGACATGCGGGACAGAGCTGTGAATGAGACAACCACAGAGCTCTGGCAGGGACCATCTGATGCTATTAGTCTGTAACTTTTTCCAGTTGTAAGAATGGTGACCTTCCTAGGTCAAAGAAGGGATACTTCATGTTACTTGGGTAGAGAACTTAAACTGCAGGAAATGCAGGAAACCCCTCAATCTACTGTAGAAATAAATGTAGGAATCTCACACAGTTAGACCTCAAAGAGACTGGATCATAGAGGGACACTGGAAGATTCAAGACCTCCCAGAACATCACATGACAACTGCCACTGGGTCAGCTAACCACAACAACTGTCTTTTTAATTACAACTATCCCTATTAAGGGTCAGGCACTATGCCAAACACTTTCTAATTCTAATAATTTTCTGAATATCATATTGTCCAATACCTTTTGGATGTTATTTTAGCTTCCTTCATGCGTTTTTCTTTGTTTGTTTCTGGCTGTGTCATTAATTTTCTCAGCTCCCCACTACTGGATTTTAGATGACCATATGATATCCTGACTAGCTCACCTCACTGAATAATTTGATCAATATTTATAGCCTCTTCTGTCATTTGGCAATGTTGGGCTAGGTTCTGAGGAGGCAAATGTATTAAGAATTGTGGGTCCAGAAATTTGTGTGTGTGTGAGAGACAGAGATAGAGACAGAGAAAGACAGAAAGAAAGAGAGAGAGAGAGACAGACAGACAGACAGACAGACAGACAGACAGAGATCAGTAAACCAACATGATCCAATATTCCAATATTTTGGGGGTGGTGGTGCTGGAAATCAAACCCAGGACCTCATATATAACAGGAATTGCTTTACCACTGAACTACACCTCCAGCTCCAACATGATCCAATTTTTATGATCCCTCTTCATGGACAAAGAATATATCACAGATGGGGAGGAAGCAGTAAGGGAAACATGAAAGCATACGGAACCTTGTTCACTAATCAAGGAGAGAATGATGGCTTGGATTACACTGCTGGCAGTAACAAGCTGAAGAGGAAAAATGTGAGAATGCATTAGGAAGCGGCAGAAGCCACTTACTAAGTGCTTAGGTGTTGGCTATTGGTGGAGGATAGGTTTCTGGTTTGATTAAGCAAGATTATGGTGACAAATATTACCAAGGAAGGCAGGCAGGGAAAGATGTTGAAATAATGAATTATGGTTGTGTATGCTTTCCGACGGCAAGAAGAAAATACGCAGTAGTTAAATGTGGAAGAGAGGTCACAGTAGTCATCGGACTGGAGGGATGGGTCTGGAAGTTTTGACGCACACTGGGGCTTGAACCTGTGGCCGTCAGGGAAGGGCTAATGGAAAGATGAGAGAGAAGAGAAAACTCCAAAAAGCCCTAAGCTGGACAAGTGGAGGAACCAGGATGTTGTGTGGCTCCTTATGTGGATATTGAGACTAGTGTTGTCGGGGAACAGCTGCTTCACTGAGGAAGATGCCCCAGGGAAGTGGGAGGAAAAAACTGAGTGACTGTGGTTATGAAAGCTGAGCAAGAAGCATGTGGTAGGGAGGAAAGCATCAACTGTGAGGAATGCTGCGAAGCTGGGTCGGATGAGGGAAAAGCGATGTTCAGTGAATTTAAAAGTATGGACTCAACTAATGCCTGTAAGAACCGTTTAGGTTGAGTGGTGGATGTGGGAGCCCGAGCCCAGAGCACTGAGAGCAAAAAGGATAACACTGAACTCCCTGCTTGGGTCACATTTCTGGTTGTGTTCTGTCCTCCCCACCAGAGGGGCCGCCTCGCTTGTGCATTTTGTGTGAATCCTTTTAATCCATTAAAATACATGTATTGGTAAATATCAAACCCTTTCTCTGTATTTTGAAATTTTCTAGACTAACTATAATAAGTAAAAGAAAAATAAGGAGAAGTGAGGACATGGACATGTTGTGTACACATGACTCGGGGATTTTGGCTGTGAGCGGGACAGGGAAATGGTGCAGACACTGGAGGGGTCAAGGTTTATCTACTGGAAGAGGTCAGGCACTGACGCATGCTTGGTTGCTGATTGGGATGATATAGAAGAGCTTGAAGGCGGATTGGTCATGTTCCAGGAAAAAACCAAACAGCTAAGGAAATGCTGCCCATCGGAAGAGATCTATGAAATGGGATTCAGAGCCTAAGAGGACAGTTGACCTTTCCTGCAGTTCAGGACTCTTCCTCGATTGTGGTGGGGTAAAAGGAGAAAACGGATATAGATACTGCAGGCTTGTGGGTGGGTGGTGAGAAATTGAGAGTTTGCTTTTGGTAACTTATTTCCTCAAGTGGGAGGTAAGGTCATTGTTTGAAACTGTTTGGAGGAGGAGGTGTGAAAGTCACAGGGAGAGAGGACTCATTATCTCAGTGAGTGGGAAGATGGGCCTCTTGGAGAAAGATGGTCAGCTCTCTGGGAGCCCACTAATCCTGGGACTATTGTGTTGATGTGAAACTCAGTCTCTCAATTTCATGATTGTTCTCTCCAGAATTATATAGCTGCTTAGGGGAGAAACTCAGAAAAGAGGGAGGTGGTGGCTGGTGTCTGCGTGTAAGTACAGAGGAGAGGATATGGGTGAAAGAGCAGAGGGGTACTGCCTGGAAGCCTTTAAAGTTGTCCATGAAATCTAGGAAGTGCAAGAAGTGAAGCCAAGTTAGAAGCAAGCAAAAGATGCTGAGAAAATGATAGCGAATGAGGGGTGAGAAGAGGAGATAAAATTGTGGTTGGAGTGGTCAGGGCTGTTTTGGGGCGTGTGATCTGGAGTGATGGGAGATGATCACCAGGGTATGGGTGTTTAAGCTGATATTTCACAGGTTATGTAGTTTCTGTTGTTGAGAAGGTTCAGGGTGTGACTGTGGGTGGAGGTTGCTGAGACAGAGTGGAGGAGAAAGGGTAGAACTCTGGAGACCAGTGGGTTGGTTGGTTCTTCATGTGATGGTGAGACTAGAGATGTTTATGGTGGAAGCTGCGGTGAATGGGAAACTGAGTCAGGAGCTCACATCTTCCAAGATCAGGGGAGAGTGATCAGGAAGTGGATAGGTAAGAGCAGTAAGCTGAGGGTGTGAGTTTGCAAGATGCACGACAAGAGGAAGCGGAAGGCCGGGTGTGGTGGCGCACACTGTAATCCCAGCACTCAGGAGGCTGAGGCAGGTGGATCATTGTGAGTTTGAGGCCAGCCTCAGCTACGAAATGGGCTTAAGGTCAGTCTGAACTGCATAGTGAGACTGTGTCTGAAAAAGACCAAAAAAAAAAAAAAGTACATGTGAAGAATGATGTGGAAGAAGAAATAGGATGCAAGAAGGCTTCTCCGTCTCAAGACTCTATGGCTGTGGTTAAGAGGGAATAAAATGCCTTCCACCCAAGGGGGATACAGGAGAAATGATGTCTCCGAGAACAGCCAGATTTTAAGAAGGGAGAGAAATGTAAAAATAATTTACCAAGGAACTTAAGGGTGTTCCAGGGTGGGTAGAGGGGGAGGCTTATCGTGGAGGGGTTTATGGTGGATTAGGTTGGATGAGCAGATGTACAAATCCACATGGAGATGTGAATCTGCTTACTGTCTTCTCTTTGGAGCCAAGTTTGCATGTTTATAGAAACTGCGCATTCTATACGATTGACCGGAAGTTCCGAGTCAAATCCTCTGAAAGCCGGGTGATGATGACTTGAATGCAGAATGATGCTCCCTATGCCTGAGCATTTACCCAGGACCATTTCCCTCTGCAAAGGCTGTGGACAGAGCAGTCCCCTGGGAAATGAATTCCTATATGAAATTTAACCGATCCCAAGCATTTTCCAAAGCAGACGTGTTCTCTGTAGTGTGGTCATTAGCATGCATTTAAACATATTTAATTAATGTGATATTTTTTCTAGAGCTAGTCCTATTAGTGTTAGCACTTTCCAGCGCAGATATATCATTAAGTCATCTTAAAAACCTCCAATAAAATGTCACTGAAACATCATTTCTTTCCTTTCAGTAATGAAATTTCAGTGATAGTAAGTGTGGGGAAAGGATACCACCGTACATTCTTGTGTGGGTAGAGAAGTTGTTCAAAATATGTGGGGGATAATTCGTGACATCTCTTACAACTTTTAATATCCATTTCCACTGGCACAAAATTTCACTTCTGGAAATCTAATTGAAAATATTTTCACTGTATTTTAGGTGCATAAAGCCTTATCTCCAGGAATGTGGGTTGTAGCACTATTGAAATAGTGTAACGTTGCAAATAACTTACTCGTTCAGCAATGGAGCAATGTTTTGAAAATTATTGAGATTTTGAGTTGGGGATATAACTCAGTGGCATGGTGCCTTCCTGGTAAATGTGAGGTCCTGAGTTTGATTCCTGGTTCCAAAAATAAATTATCAAGTTTTTACGAAGTATAAAATCAGCCACTTACAAGAGAAAAAACAGCACCCCAAAGGGAGATCTGTAAATGTTGATGTAAAATGATTTTTTGCTATATCATCAATTAAATAAAGTCATAGACTGAATATAATATATAATATAATAAATATAATATGATTAATATAATATAGTAGCATTTGAATGCAGTTTTGGTAAAAGAAAATGCATATGTATATTATATATCTATGTATAAAAATATAGTAAATATATTTCACCTACCTATCTGCTTTATCAAGTGTAAGATTTTTTGCCATATTTCTGTTTTTCTGAGCAATCAGTATGTGTACCTTTTAATGCGTGATGTGTTATATTTGTTAATTGACAGTGTTGTTTTCTTTGGTACAGAAATTAACAGTGCGTTTTACAATGGACAAAGACTTGGGTATAATGGAATGTGATAGGTAAACAGATGAGCAGACAGAAAAAAAGATAAAATTGTGAATTTATAGGAAACAGGATACAATTGAAACAGCTAGTAGAAGTTGGGAAATATGTAACAATGTATTATTTTTTTGTCCTCCAAAAAGTATTTTAAAACTTAATTTAGTGTTTGCATTGAGGTAAAAATGCCCTAATCCATTTTGAGCAGCCCAGTGAATTTCTAATGGATGCATGTACCTGAGAAATCACTACTGAGAACAGATTAGAAAACATTTCCATCATCCCAGAAGTTTTTTGCTAGCGCTTCCTACGTAATATCAACTCCCCTCAAAATAAATTCTGTTCTGACTGCTATGAACGTGGATTAGTTTTGTTTGTTCTAAATTTTTTTTTCTCATTTTGAGACAAGGTCTTACTATGTAGTTTAGGCCGGCCTTGTGTTCATGTTGTAGCCCAGGCTGGTCTTGAACTCATAATGATCCTCCTGCCTCAGCTTCCTGAGTGCTGGGTTTACAGGCCTGTGTCATCATGCCTGGTTGCCTGCTCTAAATATTATATGAATGAAATCATACATGAATTTCATTCATCACATGGGTTGTACTGTTTTGTCCAGCTTCTTTTGCTTAATAAATTGTTTCTGAGATTAATTCTTCTAATTGTGTTAATTAATTAATGTGAAGTAGCTTTTTTCTCTTCCTTTGTTGTTGACTAGTATTATGTGACTCTACTAGTATTTCCTTACCCAGTTTTCTTCTGATGGAGATTTGAGTTCTCTTCCTTTTGGGACTATTGTGAATAAGGTTGTTTGCTATGCATTTTTGTTTCTTTTTGTGGTCACATGGCCTGATTTCTCCTTGAAACATGTCTAGGTGCAGAATGGTTGGATCATAGGGCAGACATAAATATTTTTCACTTAGTTGATATTGTCACTTTTCCTAAGTGATTAGACCACTTTCATTTCCTCCAGCAACATATGAGATACACAGTTGCCTCACATCCTTCCCAGCAAGCACTCAGTACTGGAAGTCATTAAGCAATTTGGTGGGTGTCTAGTTATATCTCACTGTGGTTTTAATTTGCATTTCTCTGATGAGTAATGATACTATCAGGGGTGTATTAACTTACTGGATCTCTAAATAATATCTATTTTGAAGCCATAATTATTTTACTGGACAATAGATGGTCCAGATTAGCACAATTTGTCTTTTTTCATTTATTTTATAGGAATTTTTATTTATATATTGAGGATATCAAGTCTTCATCATATAGAAAAGTCATCTCAAGCTACAACTTTTCTATTCATTTTCATTGTAATGAACATTGTAGTGTATAGTATTCATTAATATTAACAAACACTAAACATCATTTTAATGGTTGTGCCTTTTATATGCTGTATAAAATGTTATCTGTACCTTGACATGAATACATTGTCCTACATTTTAGCTCAGAGAGTTCATTTTCTTATTATTTGCTTTTACATCTACAATCTGTCTCAAATTTTCGTGTGTGGTATAAGGTGTAGGAATCAACTATCTTTTTCAAAACAGATGACCAATTATTCTGACATTGTTTACTAAAAAGGACATTAAATTCGTATCACAATTCAAACAATATACATACATGTGAACTTATTCCATTCACCATAGATCTCACATTTCCAGATAGATCTCACAGTTTGTCCATTTCTTTCCTTTCTTTCCACTGGTGGGGATCAAGCCCAGGTCCTGACTGTGCGCTGGGGAATGCTCTGCCACTAGCCGTTCTCCCAGCCCGAACACACTGGGTATTCTTCTATACCCCAGAACACCTCTAGAGATTTTAATTGATATAATGGCCTTTCTATGGATAGAAATTTGGGGGTAATTTCTGTTTTTATATATTTACTCTTTCAACTTGCAATGTTTCTCCATTAGTCCTTTCTCTTCCCTCAGCAGTATTTGGTAACTTTCAGTATAAACTTTTTTTTACAACTTTCATTAGAATTTATTCCCTAGTATGTGATATTTGAAAATATTATTATATATGGTATAATTCCTAAATTTTGTTTTCAGTTTGTTTATGGTATAAGGAATAAAATTGATTTTTAGATTTGTATCCAGCATACCTTGCTAAATTCATTTGTGTGTAAACCTATTGTAATATTTAAACTCTATTTGTATCAACTATGAGTAAAAGTAGTGTTTCGTGAATCTTCCTGTCTTTGTACAGTGCATTTCTTTTTCTTACTTCCTTATTCTGGCTAGACTCTCCAGTGTTTAATAGAATCATGATAGTAAACATTGTTGTCTGGCTCCCAACCTGAGGGAAAACATTCCCCATTTCACCAAGGAGTCTGATTTTAGTTGTAGGTTTTTATCAATATGTTTTTTAAATTTCTTTGAATAAAATATTTAAAAGAGCAATAGGCCTGGGGAGGAATGCCTTCATTTGTCTCTCACAAAGGAAGCTCAGTGAGTATAGCTCCACGAGTTTCCTGGCTTTTCTGTTCCTTCTGGCACAGGAAAGTTGGAAGAATTGATGGTCCTGGTACAGATGTGGGAACAGTGGGAATACCCCTTTCCAGCACTCTCTTTGCTGTCCTTCTAGAACCTTCTGTTTGGATCCAGTGGTCAGGGAAAGACTCACTAGCAAATCTCTCTGGATCTCAGATTTGTGTAGTAGGGCTGCCTTGTTTGGCTCTGAAACAAGGCACCAGCCCCAGCCATGAAACTGGCACTGGAATTTCTCATCTGCCTTCATCTTTGTCTTTATCTTCAATTTTCTTAAGACCCCAGAAGTTATTAAATCACCCTAGTTATTTTTCTCTCCCTATCCCTGAATCTTTAACTAGGATTAGGAGTTACATTTACTTTTTTGTTGGAATAATTTCAGAGGTTTTTTTTTTTTTTTTTTTTTTTTTACTTAAACAAACTTGTTACAAAGAACTTTAAAAAAAATCTATCAAGACAACATATTTCAAGGCATGAGCTTCATGTGCCCTTTAAACCTCCTTCCTCATTCTGCTTATCCAGGCCCTTTCCTCTCAGCCTTTCCTTCTCCATGTTTTTTCCCCAATGCTACCCAGACTTCATTCCTGGCAGAAAAGTGTACAATGCCTTTCCCTTCTCAAAGCCCTAGACCGCTCCCTCAGTACCGCCATGCCTGCACAGCTAATTTAGCCTGTAGAGTCCACTTTTTCCTGGACCAGCTAAGGCTGAGGCCCCCCCACAAAGCCAAATTCCAAGGGTTACTTCCCAAACCTATCCTGGGAGTTCCATTCCTTAGTCAAATAGTATTTTGAGGTCTTCTGAATTAAATGAGCCATGCAGACCTCAATTCCTTCTATTTAAATCAGATATAATACAACCAACCTCCCAGCGTATCTATGAAGATTAAAATGGTTACTTGAATGTAAAAGTACTTAGACTAGTGCCTGGTTCCTAGTAAACCCTCTACATGCTAGATATTATTACTAGCTGATGTTATTACATGTGTTGGACTTTTAAGTATCATTGTATACTTTTATCAGGATGTTTTGTGTATGCATAACTTTCTAAATTAGCTTCTAAGGTTCCTTAAAAGTACCTCTGTGTCTTATACTTTTCTTTCATTTCCTTTGTGCTAGTCAAATTTACTGTCTGAGAGTATCATCGAAAAGCAGTAATATTGGGATTTCAGTATTTTTTTCACATATATTTTGACACACTATTACCTTTATCCTTTTTGAAGTGCAGATGTTCTAGAGATAATGGAAGCGTCTCTATTATACAAAGATTTTACTGCTTTGAGTTTATAGAGAAAGAGATGAAGAAAGTTTCTATCAAGAAATAGAATGAAAACTAATTTAGCTTTTGGAAATCTGACTTGGAGTCCTAATTATTGTATCGATATGTCAGCTAGTTGATTTTCATCTCTAATTTTCAGTTTCTCTACTTCAGTAAAATGAAGACAGAAATGACTTATTTTTAATGCAGGATTTATCTTCCATGTTTCAATATTTAGATTAAATCCTTGAAATAATCTTATTTCTTCCCTCAAAGTACTGTTTAAAAATCACCAAAGCATTAGAATACTCTGCACTCACTAGTGTGCAAATTTGTGTATCCGAATGTGTGGTTGTGTATGTTTACATCTGACATTGATGGCAATTACAGAAAAGAATGTAGATCCACTTTCATCAAAGCAGCCTCTGTAGAGACTGCTAATAGGTGCTCCTGGATGGGGTGGGAGTTATAAACTGGATGTAAAACTTGAAAAATGGGTCAATACCCAGGGTGAAAATCAATTCCATTGCATAGGGCACACTTTATATTTTATGGGCTAGAATTACTTCTTTTGCTATGAATTTCTATACTGTTCAGGATTCTAAAAATTCTTGGAGACAATGAAAACTTGAAGTGGCCCAAATTCATGAGACAGTCAGTATTCTCTCTAAACTTTGAATTCTCACGATTCCCCCATACTATGTATTTTCTCCAATAGCACACTGCTATTGTTAATCCTCAATGAAAAGAAGCTTTGAGCTACTTACTTTAAAAATCTATACATATATAGTATGTAAGTAGCTCATTTGATGAGTGTTTGTGTGGAACATAGAATATTTTCAGTTGGCAAAGGGCTTCAACCAAGAAGAAAAAATTCCGTATAGGAAGTTTCAAAGAGAACAGTGATTGCAACTGTTGTTCAAATCAAATATTTCATAACCATGTGTTACCATGTGATTCAAAAAGAGATATTGATATTTTGTCCTTATTGCTCACCCTGCATGTTTCCTGCCCACAATTCTGTGGTTTGGCATGATGTTTGAGCAGGTCCTTGTGTCTAATAGTATATTTCCAGATATCTGAGTAATTCAATGTAGAAAATAGCTCTGAACTGGATTTAGTAATTCATGTAGAATTCACCTAAGTTCCCTTTCCTAGTGTAAACAGAAGACAAGTTTTCATCTGCTTTCAAGTCACTGTGCTGTCTATACTCCCTAAAGAACTGATTGAAGAAAAATCTACACATTGAAGAACAAACAGTAATTTTTCTGGACTGGTACATTATTTACTGGTATTTTAGAAAAATATATTTTTATTTAAAAAATCTTCTCATTACTATGAAAAATTCAAATCCTCACATCACTAAGCTCTTTTTAGAACATAATCTTTCCTTTGTTTTTACATAACTAAAATGTATATTTACCTGTTTTTTTTTCCAAAGCAAAAGCACTCACAGTTGCTAAAGATTAATTCAAACTTCTGATATTAGAAAGCTCCTGGGTTTTTTTTTTCTAACTCAACTCATGAATACTAAAAATAAAAATAATAATACAAAAAAACTTGTAAGCCAGAGAACCATATTATGATTGAACTGATTCATTATGAAGGTGAGTAAGCTTTGATTTGTGAGCTAACATGTCCAAAGTATGATCTTATAGTTATTGTTTTTCACTGGTTTTCTGTCACTTTTTAAAATTGGTAGATATCCCTTCCTATTGCTTTTGATGGGCTTGCTTTGAAAACATTTTGTTTCTTCTGCATATTGCTAAGACAGACATTACCAAGTCTGTGGTCAAGGCTTGTGTATTTGCTCCCAGAATTTCTACTCAACACCCACAGCTCCACTCTGTCCACCATTCCAGCACACTTGGTACTTGCTTGCCGCTGACAGTATTGAGAAGTTCAGGTGGGGACAGTGGATGAATGATTCTGTTTGTGGGTGAATTTATAGGTTGTGTGTGTGTGTATCCACAAATGTGTGTGGTGGGTATAGCTACCTAAAACATACTTGGAGTCATCAGTAACATAAAGCACAGCAAGCGAACATTTTCTGTGACGGGCCTAATAGTCAGCATCTGACGTTGTCAGGCACACAGGATATCTGCCTTCTGAGGCAAAACCAACTCTGCCACTATGGCATATACCCAGCCATAGTGGGACTAAGCGAAGGACACAGCTATGCTATAGCAGTACATACTCAATTTGCAACATCAGGCAGAGGGCTCTGGGACTATAGTTTGCTGACCTCAGAATGTGGTATAGTTCTGCATAGAAATAAAAAGACCAGGGACTCCTAGTTCTAGTTGTTATCAATCAAGAACACAGCTTAGTTCTCTAATAGGTCACTTTAAAGAACAGTTTTATAAACTCATAAACTCAAAAGTACTATGAGACCTCTAGGATGGTATTTAGCCAATCTTTCATTTAATCAAGAAACATATACAATTGGCCTAGAATCACAACGTGATGATAGACAAGGATGAGTCACATAAAAGTGGGCAAAGGTACCCCTCTGAGAAGGGGGCTGAACAAAGAGAAGGGGATGGTTGTCAGGTTGGGGTCATAGGGAGAGATGACAGACTGGTAAGTTCCCAGGAAGGGGTTTTCCCCTGGAGGGAATTGGTATTCACACAGTATTCATTTTGGGAAGTGGTCAATTCTGGGCAGGAAATGAGTTGGCATTTTGGGCTGGACATGGTCAAACTTCCTTCTCTCTCTTGGGTCAGGAAGAGTTGTGCCAAAATTCCAAATCACAAAAAGGCCTGGTTAATGCTCTCTGTGGGAAGTAAATGGTTTTCTTTGGCTGTGTAGGTTAGACCCGGAGTGACTTGTGTCATCAAGTTCATGATTTCCCACACAGCAGTGACAGTGACTAGGAAGAGAAGCATCCCTTTTCCTGGAGGGGCAGCATCCAGGCTTACGGAGTGTGGCGGCCCAAGGCAGCCATCTCTCTTTCCCAGGGCCCACAGTGTAGTATGAAATGTGGGATCACACCAGAGCGATGGCAAAGGAGACATGCTCTGCTCAGTAGACACGCGTCAGACAGGTGCACTGTCGCTGCCCTTAGGGAAATGCACAGAAGGGTGGCAGAGGCAAACAGGTAAGATTTAGGAGTACGGGGTGCTCAGGGGGCAAAGGTGAGGGCCTCATGGCCCTGCTGGGCATGGCCCGGAAATGATTCTCAAGTAATGTTTGAGTTGAAATTTTATGAAGGAGATGCAGTGAACCACACGGAGAAGGGAGCTGGAAGGGGACTTTGTGGATAGGGGAATCGCCTTGGACAATATTGAGTGGCCTCAGAGCAGTGTAGTGTACTGCCACTGGGGTTGTGTCCTCGGAGCCAGGCTGCAAACGTCCATCCCGGCTGTTCAGCTCACCAGCTGCTTACCCTTGGCCATGCTATTCCATTTCTTCACGCCTCTGCACCCCCCTCCAGAACATTAATGCGGGAGTTATAATCTGTGCATCCTAAGGCACCGCAAGGAGAAAGTAGGTTACGGTACCGGAGTTGGGATGCCCGGAACCTGGTAGGTGTTAGCAACCATGTACACACAAGTCACATAAAGCTGTTTGAATAAGCATGAGATAATTCACAAAAGAGGAGCATGAAAAGATCAGAGAGAATCGAGAGGGCTGTGCGGGAGGGTGTACAAGTGGCAGTGGGAACGGAGCTTCCCGGAGCACAGTTGCCTCCTTATCTCCTTGGCTGGCTTCTGTGGTGGGCGTGGCCTTCCTTTTCCTTGACTCCTGTCCTGGACCCTGACTGCTTTAGGTCAGCTGGTAAGAAGAAATCAGAGCGTGAGCTGGAGGCAGTCAGCAGGTCACAACAGTTATGTCATCTGCGGTCCTAGCCATGGGAATGCAGTGATGAAATGCTTCAGCTGGTTTTCGCGTGGAGCTCCTGCTTGTGGTGGAGGATGAGCCTTGAGAGCCACACAGCCTCTGCTAGTTTAGCTGATAGGCTTGGCTGGCAATCCCTGCATCCTGTTCTCAGTAGAGTCACATTGCAAGAGTGCTAACTTTGCGCCAGGCACTGAGATCCAGGTATTGGCTCAGAGATAGATTCGAGCCTTTAAAGCTCTCCTTTCAGTGTGAACGAAGTGCTCATTTCCAGTGTGTCTGGTGCTGCTTTGAAGGAGGCACAGGGAGAGGACCCCTCTAGTACGACATCACCCCAACAGCCAGTTGGCTTAGCTCTTCCAGGAGACCTTTATTGGTCCCATGGCTGCTTTTTCCCAGATGCAGCCGGGAACTGGCTTCAGTGTGTTTGAGACATCTTTTTCCCTCTCAAACTTGCACTGATTTATTTTTTCTGCTCATCTCCGCACAAACTCCTTCACAGAGGCTTAATATGATAAAATATCCATAGTTGCATGTTTTCAAAGTTGGTGATAGTAGGTTTCTTCTCCCAAAAGTTTTGAGAAGGAGCATTTTCATCTTACAACTAAGGAAACATAAGTTTAGTTGATCTCTGTGGTTTGCCAAGGCCAAAGTGTCAGCAGTTGCTTCAATTAGGACAGACATGTGCAAGTCCAAATGCCAGGACTACTGTCTTTTCCCATCTGCCACCCCCGGATTTGTTTTCTGTCTTTCTTTGGCTGCAGGGAAAGTACAGCTCCACTCAAACCGCTGGACTGCATCCAAAGCGTTCAACGTGCTGGCCAGATTCGTGTCCAGACTTCTGCCTAAGATGAGAGAGAGAGAGAGAAGGAAAGAGAGAGAGAGAGAGAGACAGAGAGATAGAGACAGAAGAAAAGAGAAAACAGGTTAAAAACCTCAGTGATGATAATTACAAATGACTAGCATAATGTTGACTTCATGATGTTTTCTGTAGTGTGTAGACTCTCACATTTGCATAAAAAGCAGAGAGGAAATGGATAATCCATTTGCTAAAGGCAGCTTAAGGGAAAGCAGCTTGAGGGAATGGATTCTAAGCTTTCTTCTCCACTAAGGAAAGTCATGGAAACCTGTACTATAAGGTCCTCATGGCTGCTGTACAGATCTCATTAAAATGCAGATTCTGTTTCTGTTTGAGTCTGTATGAGACGGTGCATTGCTCACAAGCTCTGTGACAATATCACACATCAGGACACAATTTTGTTTAAGCTTTTTTTTTTTTTTTTTTGAGAAAATGTCTTTCTGTGTAGTTGAGGTTGCCCTTGAACTCTTGCTATGTAGCCCAGGATAAGGAACTCAAAGTTGATCCTCCAGCCACAGCCTCCCCAGTGCTGGGATTACGGGCGTGCACCACCACTCCCACCCAGGATGTAATTTATTTATTTATTTATTTATTTATTTATTTAAGCTTTGCGTCTGACCTGTATTTTTAAGCCCCAGCTCTTTACAATTGATGATGTCTCGCGGTGGGTTGAAGAGGAACCACCCAAAGCTTGCATCCTTGTTTGCTTCGTGTTCAGAAAAACCTCTACGGAGAAGGTATGAATGGTGTTTTCTTTTTTAACCAAAATCAAAACTAACCTTAAATATTTTTGTGCCAGGAATTTCAGTGATTGGTTCTTCCGAGTAAGAAAGATTCTGCTCCACAAAAAATTCCCGTATCCCAAGTTCACTGATTTCAACGCCAACCACATTGTGTCCCAGATCTGCAAACTATTTCATCTCTACTGCTTTTCCACAAAGAGGAAAAAACACTCTCAGTCCACACTTGCCTTTAAGAAAAGTATCCAAATGCTTCTTTAGTAGCTGATGTCCTGCTACTTGATGAAATCCAATTTGTTGGTTCACCCACTTGTCTTGCCATTCTTTCAGGGTCATTAATCGATTCTTCTGTACCTCACTATCAGGGTACTCTTTAATATCAAGGGAAGTTCTTGTATCATTCATAGTTTTGTGGATACCGCTGTCTCACAGGCAGAAAACTCCAGTGTCTCTCAAGTCTCTGGCCACCAGCCACTGTCACCTCATTGCTGCTCCCACCTCCCTTCCTCTCGCCTCCCCAGGATGTAATTTAAATAGCAAGAATTTAAACCACTAACCCTTAAAGTTGACTTCAAATTTGAAAGTTTAAAATAATCCCCATGCCTGGGTTCTAACACCAGAGGCTCTAATTTAATTGACTGAGAATGTGGCCTGGGATTTCAGGGTTTTAAGAAGTTGATGCCAAGGCACACCAAAGTTTGGTTTAAACTTTTAAAGGATAGTATCCTCACTATTTCTCTTCCTTTCCCTCTTCATCTTTGCCTTGGTCTTCTTTTGTGGTGTTGGGGATCGAACCCCTGGCTTCCACATTTTATACAATCCCTGTACTACTGAGCTACATCCCCAGCCCTAGTTGTTTGTAACCACAGAATAATTAAGCTAGGATATGGCTGTCTCAGGCAGAAAGGAACACAACTGGATTAGATAGCAAATACATTACATGTTGCTCACAAAAGGAGTTAAAAAGTAAATGAAGATTTGCCTTTTCCCCTTCCAAGTTCTCAGCACAAGTAGATTCTTTTTGAAAGAACCTTTTTGAAAATTTCACCTTTCTTTAATAAAGAGTTTTACTTTCCTGAGTGCTGACAATCATTTCTAAGGAAAGTGGTGGCTTTTATTCACTTGTCTGTACTTTTGCTGAGTTACTTTTCTCTTTGGGAGGATGGTAGTGGGTGACTTCTGTGATATCTTTCCCCTGATGTGGATCTGTGTCTTAAGTGGAGCCTTCATTTATTGAAGAAACATTTACCTGTAGGAACTGTGGGCAGTGGTGTTAAATAAGACTAATGGGGTTCTGGCCTCTGAGAGTTTGCCTATTAGAGAGGAGCCATAGGGAGAACAAGGGCGGCCCATGAAGTGCCCTGCTATAAAGGATGGGGAGCATGGAAGGACATAGTAAGGAATGAGGTAAGATCAGAAGAGTCCAAAAGGCATTTATGAGAAGGTAATATTAAAATGCAGAGCAGAACAGTGACAGGGGTTAAATAGACAGAAAGGAGGGAAACATATTCCATGCATGAGAAAGAACATCTTCCAACACTTGGTGGCAAAGGAAAGCATGGGAGGAACTGAAAGAAGTTTGGTGTAGTTCTCATGAAGACTCCGAGCCTCTGGGTGCAGGTGAGACCTGGATGTGGGCATGGCCTGGACAGGGACCTGGTGGGAAGAGCTTTGATTTGGGAATGCTGTGCCCATGTGACTGGAGTGCAGGCTGTGGGGCTGGACAAACTGGGCCTGAATCGTAGCTCTGCCTCTTTCCTGGCCATGCTACCCTGTATCTTGGGCTCTCATGCTTCCGACTGGAGCCAGGGTTAATGATGCCTTTCTGCATAAAGCACTTTGAGGTTAGAATGTGTGGGCAAATGAAAAGTGCAAAATTTGCAAAAGCTTCATACATGATAATGATTACCATCAGTCCCCAAGACAATGGAGAGTTATTCCTGTTGTCTGTAGAGGGGCTTGTGAGGAGAGAGGCTGGAAACAGCAGGTATTGAGAGTGGTCAGGGTGAGTTAAGGGTGGCTGAGTCTGGAGACTGGAGGGATTGGTCAGATTTGACTAGGTAGGAAATGAGAAGATCATGAAGGACTGAGACAGTCCATGAGATTTGGAAGAGGAAAAGACATGAATTTGAGGTGAGTAACATGGGATCATTTGGTATGTACTGGGGTTGTGCCCAGGAGGAATCAGGGACAGGGACAGCTTTGGCATTGTGCTAAGGCTAATCAGGGATTTATCACAGAGATTTAAATGACTTATAGAATTGTTAACAGGGGTGAGGAAACAGATAAAACTTTCAGGAGAAATTTGTGCTTTTTTCCCCCCAGTACCAGGGATTGAACCAGGGCCTTTGCACTGAGCTACCTTCCCAGCACAACTACTCCTTTTAAAATTTTGAGATGGTATCACCAAGTCACTAAGTTCTCTACTGGACTTAAACTTGTGACTTTCCTGCTTCAGCCTGTCAGAGTGCTGAGATTACAGGCTGTCTTGGTTATTTTTCTCTTGTTGCTGAGATGAAATACCCACAGCCCAAAATGAAGAAAGGAAAGGTTTATTTAGCTTACAGTTTGTGGAGGTTTCCGTCCATACTTGGCTGATTCTGAGGCAGAGTGGCACATGGCAGAGGGCAAACGTTCATGGCAGCAGAACACAGTGAAAACAACCAGCAAAAGGGAGGAATGGTGGGCAAGCAGCCTCTTTCTACCTCTCTTACATTGTAAACAGGGCACCCCCACGGAGGGGGTTTATAGCACTCACATAATCTCCATGCCTTCCTCTTCCACAGGCTCAGAATGTATACAAAGTAAGCACCCTGGCTTCCTGCTGAATCACTCAGCCTAGACTCTCCAAGTTGACACAATGTATCAGCCATAACACACGTATATGACACACAGATATCTCAGGAACAAATTAGAAAGCCTAGCCCAACATCCTAGATGCCATAGTAACAGCTGTCTCTTCAATAGTGTTGTAATCAGAGAGGTACCCCTTCCAGAATTATAGGAGACGGATCAGGAAACCATTACAACCAGGAAGCTGCTACAACTAGGATCAAAGCATTTCTGCAGTAGATTATGTTAGCAAAATGGATGCTTCTCCCTTTACCCAGACTTGCCACTACTATAAAGCTAGCAGCTGGACAATGGGAATTTCTGAAAATGCAGCCACCGAAAAGTGACTATATAGCTATGCTCAATGGTGGAAAAAAAATTTCCAAATCCAGTGCATCTCAGGCTCAACAATACTAGAACCCAAGCTGCAACGGAACAGGAATGCAGATTTTTAGCTTTGCACCATCTGGAACAGAGGAAAGCACATCGGAAGAGTGTTTAGCAAGGGTAGCATGTGATGGAGGAGAGCAACATCAAGTTGATTTAGGTGGCGAGAATAAGATGTTTTTCTTCCTCCTTACTGGCAGTGTAAGATGTCTCTGACTCTGATCCATGGTGGGAAAAAATAACTGGAAGTCCACTGCACTGGTTGTTGCATGACAGTCTTCACTGAAAGGTCTCAGGTGAGAACTCTGGGTGGATTCCAATACATGGGCTTGGGTTTTAGACGAAAGTCAATGCTGGAGATACTACATGTCATTGAAAAATATGGTGTGTGTTTACATTTTTTAAAAAGTCACTTATTACAGTAAAAGACATTGTCACTAATCCCTCTTAAAAATGCCTCCACCCTTGCTTCAAACATCCCATTGTTCTTGCCACTTTTTTTTTTTTTTTTTTTTTTCCTTTTTGAGACAGGGTCTTGGTAGTCTGGCTTTGAGCTCACTTTGTAGCCCAGGTTGGTCTAAACTCGCAACAATCCTCCTGCCTCAGTCTCCCGAGTGCTGGGATTCCACGCCCAGCTTCTTGCCACTTTGTGAAGCAGTCCTGATGTCCTCTTTGTGAGTTGCATGGTCACAGTTGCCTTGATGTCTTGAACTGATTCAGAATGTTTACCTTTCATGGTCCTTTTGACTTTGGGGACGAGCCAGAGGTTGCACAGTGCCGAATCTCCTGAATAGGGAGAGGACACACTGTCATGGTTCTCTGAACCTGGCTTTCTATCGGATGGCACTCAGCAGCATTTATGGTATTTTCATCTTTTTTTCTTGTAACATGAGTACTGGGAATCGAACTCATAACCTTGTACTTTGCCTGGCAGGCACTTGTACCCCTGAGCTATATCCCCAGCCCCATTCACTGTATTTTCAACTACATAAAGGCATGAGAAAGCATACCCAGAACTGCCTCAGAAAGTGGCGAGAATGATGACGTATGTATGTTTGAGGCGAGGGAGAATTTTGAGGGGGATTAAGAGCAACGTGTCTTTTACTGTAATAAGAAGTTTTAAAGATTCACTGCATTTTTTGATCACATCGTGTATATTCATAGTCATCCAAAAGAAGACACCACTTGAAGTCATGGGACTAGAGTGTCACCCGGAGAGACTGGGGAGCACAAAAAGAAAGCGATCTGGGCCAGATTTGAGGCATCTGGACATTTGAGCCTGAGGGAGGAATCTCTGTCTGAGTAGTGTTTATGTTTTAAGCATGCTCTAATTTATATTTACACCCCACAGAGAGAAGTGGATCCAGAAAAGCCAGAATACCTTGCAAAGTCATGTTTTAAAAGTATGCATTGCTCTGGGTCATGAAGTGGGACCTAGCACGGGTCCTCATGTGTCACTGGCCCTTGGGATGAGTGTTGATAGATATACAGAACTCAGTAATACTTACTTAGTAATACGTAGAAAAGATGGGAAGAGTCTCCAGAGTTTAGCTCATATAAGCTGTGATCACAGAGGCCTAAACCGTCACTAGCTCTGATTAACACCACAGCACTGGGGCACCATTTATTTTTTTCCATGAGTATTACTTTTGCTGTGTGGAAAAATGATGGGAACTATATAAAGAGATATGTTCACTGAAGCATTGTGTTTAATAACACAAATCTGAAAGCAAATTAAATGTTTATTCATGGGCAAAGAGAAAACAATAATACATTTAAACAATGGAAATATATAGGTTTTAAAGGAATGAACTAGATCTATGTCTATTCAGATAAGTCTCAAAAATGTAATATTATATGAAAAAGTGAAAGTCACAGAATGTTACAGAAAGTATGATATCATTTATTAAAAATTTAAAAACCACACAATATCTTATATTATATATTCTTACAAGAAAACAAATATAAGAATAGATAAATGAAGGGCATGGACAAACTTCTGGGCAATGGTCATACAACTATGGGCAACAGTTAGGGGAACAGATAGAAGTGTGAAATTTTAGCTATGTATGTATTATTTTAAGAGAAGCAGAAGTAAATATAGAAAAATATTAATAGTTATTAAATAAGTTGATGAAGCACTGAGGAAATATTATTTTCTATTCAATTCTTAATTAAAAATAAATATAAGCATATATAAAGTTTGCAATTCCTAGAGCAAGAATCAGGCTTTTTTCCCTGAACCTCAGTTAAACAGATAAGTAGGGGGAAATTTAAGTCCCTGATTTACAAACGTTCAAGTTGTACTTTCACAGATCTAAACGAACCTCACATTACAAACACTTGTAGATGTCAACCTGTTGTGGAAGCAGCTGGACGTTGTCACAGTTGTGCTGCTGTGTGCTTACTGTGCAGTGCAACAGTGTACAATATTTTTGTGTTTGTGTTTTTTTATGCCTTACATTATATATTTGTGCCAAAAGAGTATAAGACTCCTTTGTTGGACTTATAAATGAATCTGACTTCTGAACTTTTTCCCGTAACAGAACTTGTTTGAAAGTCAGGAATTCACTATCTATATATACATACATTCATATACACACACACATATATACATACATATATGTATATGTACATATGCATATACATACCCACATGTAAGCACATACATATGTTCTTACATATACATACACATATATATGCATAACTTCAAATTAAAACAAGTTCTACCTTATTGAACAAAATATTGGCTTTATCATAGTTTCTGAGAGTCATAATTTTAATGTGATGAAGTTTAACCCTTTTCTGGGATTTGCCTATGTACTAAATCTACAGAAAACAGGGATCCTCTATGTCTCAAGTAGAATGATGATCTTGGAGTGATTGCGATGGATCAGGGAGGGCCAGAGAGCATCCTTGGTTGCTGGAACTGCTCCAATGTAGGGCTGAGCAATTCCAGAAAGGCCATAGAGGAGCCCAGTCAAGTTTGGTGAGGAGCCAGGAGGTGGAGTTGAAATCCTAGGGAGGCCTAGACAATACCCCATGGGTATTCCATCCAATAGCAATCCATTGGCTTCGTTGATCTCTCTGGATCATTCCAGAGATGACTCTCAATGACTTCTCTATTCTGCTTTAAAAAGTTTGTTCCTGGACTGGAATACTCAGAGGTATTCCCAAGATTTGGAAATCTCTCCTGTTTTCTAGATTCTACCTGGCTTCCCTTGACATTTCCTTCTTTTTGTGCCTGTTCATGCCAAACACTTTCTGGGCATCCTGCCATACTCCAAGCCATTGTTTTTTGTGACTGGGGAGTTCTGAGGAGGAATGGGATATCTTAGGAACAGGAAGAATCAGGTGGTGCTAAGAGATCAAATGAAAATAAAGTTGCTGAATGTGGAGACAGTTGTGTGACTTTCCCCAAGGACAGGAAGACATTAGTCTACGTTTAACTTGTTATTTTTCATCAACTCACCCAACACCTTCCTCTGTAAGTTCTGCAAGTATAATAAGTATTGTGAGTGGTGTGTGAGGTGTGTGTGGTATGTAGTGTGTGTGTGTGTGTGTGTGTGTGTGTGTGTGTGTGTGTATGCTTTGGGGTTGGGGTGTAGGAGGAAGGGAAGACAACAGCCTGTTAAGTCAAGTTCAATGTTTACCGAAGAGGCATACAGTTTAGGTAGCCTAGGATCCCAGTTCATACAGAGTTGTCCTTTGCTCATAAAATTCCCAGGATCTGGTTAATCTGCAAGAGTAACAGATTTTAGTTTTAGACTTTCTGGGTTGTCCATTTCCTATGCATTTATCACTTGCCTTATGAGGAATCATTGCCTTTTTTTTTTAAAAGCCAGATTAATCTTTTAAATGATGTTCCCTTTGTGTCTTTACCAATTATTTTTCTGAGCATTGCGGGATAGAAACTGAAATTAGGCACCACTCACACTGCAAAAGTCAGGTACTTACTCGTGCTCAGAGTACAGTTAGTAGAAATGAAAATGGAATCTTTTCAGAGTCAGAGTGTGAGAGGGTAGAACGTTTGCTTAGTTTACGTACACTTAGGCTGCATCTACCTTCTCAAGAATGGGTCAGCTGGTTTAATCAAGATTCAGTTGTGCTTCTCAGTCAATGCACAACTCCAATCCCAGATGCCCCCTTATCTCCAGCTTTGCTTTCTCCAAACCTGACTGTGTTCTGACCACATCGCATTTGGCTTGTGGGATTCACCATCTTTTTCAACGTCTGTTCCTCTGAAAGAATCTCCTCAGAGAAAGAGTTCAAGAAAAGAAAAGGTAGGCTTTACTGAATACTTCACAGATGAGACCTAGGAGGAGGGTGCTGTACCAGGTTGCTCATCGTAGGACTTAACACTTCTCCTTAGCTGTTCTTGTTTCTCTAAGTCTCTCGCATCCTGTTCTTCCTGGAGAAAAATGTCATTTTATTTCTTCTGTTTTTTTTTTTTTTTTTTTTTGCATCGCAGTGGAGGCCTCTCTTTTCTTCCTAAAACAAAACTTCAGGGTTTCCTAAGTCAAAACCACGTTAGGCCAAATGGTTCATCAAAGTTCTTCTACAGATGACTTATTTCTTCAAAGATGGTGTGAAGTTGTCAAGTTAGATGTCACTAGACAAATCTCATGGCAGCCTAGGTCAGGATAGGAGGGTGCCATTGCTCAGAAATTCTTCTCATGATTTTCATGTCATTATTGTTTATCAGCAGCTTTGTTGGGGACTCACAAGCCCTCCACAGAACCAATTTTCTGAGAGGAGTTTGAAGCAGGGAACAGACATATCTCATGCAGGGAATGGCAGCTGGCCCCTGGCTAAATGACAGCTTCACCTTCATCATTAGAAGTGAATGGAAAGTTTGCTGAATACACAAGTTCACTCTAAAAGGCACCCTGACCCTTGTCACCATATTCTGACCTGCTGAGGGGACATTCAGCCTTTTGCCCCTGATATCCATTTGTTTTATATTGATGTGTTGGACCTTTGTTTGGTTGGACGCTTCTAGGGCTCTGCCTAGAGTCTCAGCTCACAGACGGTGGGAGGTGAAAGGGACTTTGGAGAAATTCAAACTTAGTCCTCTAAGATTTCAGATCTGGATCTGAGCTTCAGGAAGAAGAATGGGTCAAGGTCAAACATTGAATTAGTAGTTGGGCAGCGGGAACCCAGCCCCTTCTCATTCCCATGTGGGGTTTTATAGCCGCACTATAGCACTCCCATACCATTCCTTTGAAAGAGATTTCACTTTTTAGACTCTGGATGCATATCTTTCCAAGACTTAGAAGGACAAGTATACTATTTCATGTTTTGTGGTTTCGATCTTGCTCTAATGTTTTCTTTTTGCCCAGTGTTTGGATAGATGAAGTACTGTTTCATAGAGAGTTGTTGTCTTCTTGAAGGCCATGAGAAACTTCTCAGTCTAAACTATTGTATAAGAAGATGGATAACACATTCTCAAGAGGAAAGGTGTTTGTATCCACGTACTGGAATTTGTTCACCATGACTGATATGGTGGTATTGGCCTGCAAGTAATCCAGCAAAAACTGAGAGAGATTCTGGTATATGTTTTTAGTTTGTATTTCAGACTCACACACTGTTACCAGAGCCTGTCTTTTGACCTTTGTGTTGACGAGAAGCTCCAGCTTCAGGTCCACGGAATGATTTGAACACTGCACCAGGAACTGCAGTTGGCAAATGATGAAATATAAGCCTGGGAACTGGATCACCAGGTTCCCATCATGGTATCTGACTCCACTGAGAATGCCGTCTTGGTTCCAAGAAATCTTGGTACTATTGAGATGCTTTGACACTGGGAAAAGAAGCATGAAAAGTGGAATTATTGACTAGATTTTATCTACAGATTTGAAAACTCTGTCTGTAGTTATGATTCCCATTCAAAAGCTTTGTCTTCCGTAATGTGACCTGGTGCACCAATCTCCGGAATATCTCTTCCTTTACATCGGGAGCCACAACTGGGAAACCACCTCTTTCCCTTTTCTACAATGCTCAGAGATGAAGAGTCAAACATACAGCACTACCTCCCTTATCATACGATTACCACACTGTATTGTTATGATTGGTATCTTTCCTGTTAGACTGTAAGCTCCTGGACTGTATTCTGCACAAAGTTTGCACTATCATGTTCATTTATTATACATGGATAGTCAGCGAACCACTGCTGTTTGGTCTGCATTACAGAAAGTTTCAGAGACAGGAGAATTAATATTGTTTAATTAATAACCACATTAGGGATCAAGTTGCCTAGGAGAATCTCCATTAACTTTCACATTAAGATATATCCTTTAATGGGCCTTTGTCTGAATTTTTGAATGTCCTCTTTCTTTAAAGGGCAGCCAGACAAAACTGCATAGGTCCCTCGTGTATATGAAGCACCTCTGCCACCTGAGATTTCCCACAGAACCTCGGCAGATATGCTTATGTCAGAAGCCATGTCTCTGGGTCCTAAGAAATGAAATTTAGCACCTATTAGTAAGGATGCCTTCAGAACTGGCATCCATTCAGAACGGGGAACCTGGCATGTGTGTTTTAATTGCTTTTATATTTTTCCTTTAAAGCTCATGGCAATTCAGTTGAGAGGTAAGAACTAATCTAACTGCGAAATCAAACTTTAAAAATGAACAGAATGGCTGTTCAGGGAATCTCGGCCATCTCCTCCACATCTCATTCAGTTTGCCATGAAAGTGTCTCTTACGGCTGTACTTGTAAGGGACCCCTTACCTGACGCACATGCAGTATGCAAACAGGCCCTGCGTGAGCATGCTTGTTAATCTGTTGATCTAGGGACAAGGCAATTTTGTGGTTCCCTTGTGGATAGCTTCAGGAGGATCAAGAGCCTTCTGCCCTTGCTTTAGGAAAAGGGCTGTGTACTTGATTGAGCCTGGTAGGTAGCTGAGTAGGGAGGCTAGAGGAGGTAGGGGAGGAAGCAGGATGGTGGGGAGCAGGGCAGAAGAAAGCAGTCTTGTAGTTTGGACTCTAACTCTCCCTCGCTCCCTTTCCCCCCAAGTGGTCACAATCAGATTACAAAAAGTGTCTTGCTACACAGAATGCACTTGCAAGGCCCCTTCAGTCCTGGGCTCTCAATGGGTCTTCTGGTTTAAAAGCGGCTGAAAGAGCCTAGGAAACAGCCCCTACGTCCTGGGGTCTCCTGGACTTGGTTACTAACCTCTGAGGTATGCCCTTGACTTCTTGAATGGAGCCCTTTCCAGGATACACAAGAGGTCGTCTGAGCAGTTTCCTAAAAACAAAGAGGTCAAACATTAGCTGTCTTCTGCTGCTCTGGAAAATGGAGATACTGGGCTTCTTTTCAGGAGCCTCTGAGGCTGACAGTGTTGACAAGTATTCTTTTTCCACTGGTGGGAGGGGGAGTAAAAGGAAAACTTCTTTAGTTCTCTAGGTCATCACATATTTCGGGAGTTTTACTTTTCTAAAATGTATTCTTTTAGTGACTTGGGATTTTATAGAAGACTGTAGAAGTCAGGAAACAAATACAACCTGAATTGCTATAATGTGAGGGGCAGTATCCTCATCCTTTCTGCATTTTACCTCGTTTACTCTTTGGAGCAACTATATGAGTCATTATTAAGTGCCTCTTAAAGATGGGAAAAAACTCTTGGAATCTGATAGGTTAAATGCACTGTTCCATGTCACCCATCCAGGCAGTGATCATCAGAGTACCAATACTATACCGAGAGTAATTATTGCTAACTTACCTGCTGCATGCACACCAGATGCTACTCTGTACTTTTACCTGTACTAGTTAATTTAGTTCTCAGGATTAACCCTGCTGCCCTAGGTCAAGGCCAAGAAAGCGGGTAGAAATGTAAATTTATGGAAGAATGTATGACTGTAGGATTCCAGAGGCCAGGTTTCCTCCTTTAGGCCTTTTTGTTAGGCTCCAAAGATAAAAGCATCTTTTCACTCAATTTTCAAAGGCCAAGAGATTGGTGATGCTTTAGCAAGAAGCCTACACTCTGGAGCTTCTTTGGGGAAGGCAAGCATTCATATCATTATGGCATTTAAGAAATAAAAGTATTTTTAGTATCTTCACCAGGGATAATAGCTTTGTTTATTCATATTATAATAACAATTCTGTATGGAAAGAATCAAATTATACATTTTCTGCGATGACTCAAGAACTCAACTTGCAGTATTTGGAGCAAATCTCTCCTTTTCTTTGAGACTTGGTTTCCCTATCTGTAAGACTGGGTGGTCTCCAGCCTGACATTGACACTGTTCGATGACATCACTAGAGAGGACCATTCAGTCCACCAGCAGAGAAGCAGCAGTCACAGGCTCTCGCAGTAGGGTGGCCACACCCTGGTGCATTTGCTGTTTGAGTAACATGTTTTCGGCTCACAACCTTCCCCATGGCTTTCTCTGCTCAGGCTTGAGAAAGTTCCTCCTGGCCCTCATGATGGCATAGGACCTTGCAGTAGTTAAAAGCTGAGTGAAGACTTCCCTCTGCTGTCTGAGCAAGCTTATTGCTACAGGCATCCCCAGAAGAAAGAAGGGCAGTTTTCATCCTTACCTGCCCTCGACTCACAAAGAGCTTCTGGTCCAAAGATCCTCTTGGCACTGAGGGCCAGGGCCCAGCTGCTATCTTAATCTCACCTCTCCAAACTGTGTTTCTGTCCTACCTACTACAGCCCACTGCCCACAGTCGTGGGGTGTGTACAATCAGAATCACACCGAGTTTATTCTCCTAGTGGACTATAACTACCCTTCCAGCCTTCCATTCTGAGCTGTAGGACATCAGTCAGAGGGAACTGCAGAGAGGCAGGGTTGCCTGGATCTCTTTGCCTGGAATCCTTTTTTTCTTTATTTACATGTCAGACCTGAGCTCCTCAGCACAGAATCCATGACCCTTGTTCCTGACCCTTACCAAACTCTCCAGTCCCCTTTTGCTCTAAGTCCTAACCATGATCATCTCCATCATCATCCCAGCAGTGACAGCAATATTAATAATTAACATGTGTTGAGCAATGTCTATATCTAGACCCTCTGCTCAACATGCTATGTGCACTATGTCATTTAAATTTCACAGTTACCCTTCTCTACTTATTCTGTCATGTGTGTGAGGAAACCAAAGCTTAAAATACACAGTGACTTGTTCATATTCACACAGTTAATTGTTGGTAGGGTGGAGATTCCAACTCAGGCTGTGTGACTTTAATGCCTGAGTGGATTGTTGATCACTGTGCTGCCATTTTGGGGCCTGAGATGTCCTGAACACACCCTGTTGATTTGTCATTCCACTTTGTCAGCTCCTTCTGTTCCCTTTATGTGGATCCCCCACCTTTATCAAGCCCACTGTCATTTGAAACAAAGCCTCCAGGATAGCTCCTCTGCCCTTACTTGGTTGGGTTTTTGGTCCTTCCATGAGGCTGTGAGCTCTCAGGGTAGAGCCTGCTGCCTACACATAATCCCCAGTCAGAAGATGCACCGTGCATGTCTGTTGAGTCAGATCACCTGTCCATCCCTCTTATTTCCCTCTGTGGAGACCAGCTATGTACTCAGGGCATGAGTGAGGTGAACAGGATGATTGGCTTGCCTTTTGCCAGGCCTCATCATCCCCAGGGCTGCAGGCCAGGTTAATGTTAGGATGAGGAAAAACAGGCTCTGGATGCTGGCTGAAGGCCCATGGCACATGCTACTTGCACGGTACCTGCACCATGTGTAAGGCTACCAGCTGGCAAAAACTCAAGCCTGGGCTTGTCTCTTACACACAGGTTCTTGTGCTGTTTTTCCTCTTTGATCTTCACATGTTCAGCAGGGTAACCTCAGCTGTAATTCTGAGAAACTCAAGGATGGAAAAAAAATCTTATTTTGAAGCATTTGCATTTCCTGAAGTCAAATGTCATGGCATACTTCAATTTTTCTTAAAGAATCTTTTCAGTAGTTTCAAGCTAAAGACAAAACAAAGGCAGCTCCTTTTAAGAATGATATTGCCAGCAGAGCATGGCAGCACATGCTTGTAATCTCAGCACTCTGAAAGGCTGAGGCAGGAGGATTGTAAATTCGAGCAACTTGGTGACAGTCTGCTTCAAAATGAAAAGAAACCTTTTTTTAAAAAAAGGGTTGGGGATGTATATATCTCAAGGCAGTGGCCTTGGGTTCAATCCTTAGTACTGAGTGAAAGAAAGAAAAGACAGAGAGAGACAGAGAGGGTGAGGAAGAAAGGAAGAAAGAAAGGGAATAAAACAAAGAAAGACATTACCAAGGCTAACTCAGGGAGGGGGACACAAGCAGGACACAGAAGAGCTATTAAAGGAGCACGATGTTGGATGTGGAGAAGACTGAGAGGAGGGCAGTCTCTGTCCTTCAGTATGTGATGCGAGTGCCAGTGTGGACAGTGCAACCTCACCTGCAGAAGCAGATAAGACCCCAGCTAAAAGTTAGCACCACTTTCATCTCTTTCTCAGATGTGGAATTGGAACACCTATACTAAGTACTCCCAAGTCACACCTAAGTCACAGAGCTAGAGGCTCAAATATTTGACTGGTCACTGCTGTTCAAAGATGGGGTATGTTGCTTTGGGGCTCATGAAGCTCTTGTCAAGAGCTAGATAAAGGTCTATGAGGGTCATCAGCCATGTGGTTCAAGTTTCCTTATTGCTTGGGTGTCCACAGCATGACCTTCCCATTTGATATGAAGGCAAAGAGGAGTTCTTTGGGAGGAGGACCTAACAGCTGATACTACATGCACCTGGAATCTTGCCAGTGTCCCTGGAATTTTGAGGACCAGGTACATACAGACCAAAACACACCTTCCTTTCCTTGTTTTCTAGCTGAATGGGGTGTCTGCTGGGCTCAGTATGAGAAACAGAACATGAAGGTGTGGAAAATAAGAACTCTGTGCATATAGTGGTTGAGTTGGCCTGGGAGTTAGGATCCTGAAATTTCCTCTTTATGGGCTTTAGTATCCCTACCCAAGGGAGATTGGTGTGGACTGATGACCCAGAGGGCCTTTCTAGCTTGTTCTAGAAGGTGAAACAGACTCAGCTCTTTACTGCCAGGACTTCTAGGGTGGACTTAGAGAGGGGCAGGCCAGTCCCAGTTTTGACTCTTTGTTTTGTAGGCATATTGTTTTTCTGCAGGTAGGAGAGTGTGTTCAGATTTTTCAGATACAGTACAGTAATAGAACAGAACATTCCAGCCCTGGGGACAGTCTAAGTTATGAGTAGGCTGGTTCTGTGAAACTTTCCATGGTTGTTAAAAGCTCCCTGAGAGAATCTCTGGTCCAGTTGTGGGGACACATAACCATGTGCCCCCAAGCAAACTGGCCCCAGGTCACCCAGAAAGTTAATAATAGTGGCAGAACCAGACCCCAGAGCTTCATACTCCTTTTGTGGGGGACATTCTGTCTTCCAAATAATTGGGGCACCCTGAATTTCCTTGAGGTCAAAGCCTTCAGGTACACAATGATTATCTATGTATTTTTGTCTCTAAGCTCTAGGTTCTTCTAGAAGTGTCATGGACTTCTCTTTGATGTTGTTTGGAAGACTGGAAAGAAAGGTATGGTGATAAAATCCTACTGGCGAGAGGAGAGAGGTATGGAGAAAAAGACAAGTAGCTGAAAGAACCATGGTCTGGCAGCTCAGGGTTATGGTACACTTAAAACTAGACCTTGACTTGAGATTTCATAATGTCTGATTGAAAGGGCCATCAGCTGCCATGTTAACAGAGAGCTCAGTTTTGTGAATCGGAAGACAAAACCCAGAGAGGATCTGTCCCAGGGTCCCACAGTGGGTAAGTGGCAGAGCTGGTGCAGAGCACAGGGGTGCCGACTCCAGGGGTCTGTTTCTGTCTTTCAGTTTTCTCACGGAGCAGGAAGGGTTAAGGACAAGAAGTGGGTCCAGAGCCAAAACAGACACTGGAACTTAGAACTGTCGAAACAGCTGGAGATACAGAGAAAACAAGCACCGACGAGCCCTCCTGGTCCTGTCTTGTGGGAGAATGCCAGAAGATGACTCCAGGCCTGTGTGAGGAAAGCTGCTGAGTCGCAAGTCAGGGCGATCAGCCCTCCTAAAGATGCATCAGTTCTTAGAACAGCTCGACTGTGACAAAAGAAATCACAGAGATCATTCCGGGCAGACTGCAGGTGTTTTGAGTGGCAGGTGCCTCCCAGCTATTCAGAACCTTCCCTGATAAGGACAAGGTAGACATAAAGCATCTCAGAAAAGATCACATGGGTTCAGGACAAGACTTTTAGCTTTGGACCAATCACTTCTCTGAACTGCACCACTGAAACGAGGGTAGCAATAATTAACACAGATGTGTCCGTGCTATGATGAAGCACTTAGACCATGGGCATCAAGTAGCCAGTGCAGCGCATAGCTAGAAAGTCTGCAAATGGTCGCTGCTTTCTCTTGTAGGCCGCTTTTTGTCACTGTCACCATGGCTCAGCTTAGCAACAGCATTTAGCAAAATGGATTGGCTAATGAAATGCTCATTACAATGAAATTCCTGACATTATCTGATGGATTGGAGCCTCTCAATTATGCAACTGTATGAGTCTGTCCAATGCTTTTAGGAAAGCATGCAGAATTCTCCTTTCATTGAAAATATTTTAATCCTTTTAAGATAAAGCGTTATTTTAATGACTGCATTTTAGTTCCATCTTTCTTGGAGAATACACACGAGTCCCAACAGTGACATCTAAAGGAATCACTCTCTTCTCAGTAGAAGTTGGGATCAATGTGAATCCTTAATCTAGGGATCATTTCAAAAGGCTACATCCTGACCAGGTCCTTGATACCACCAGGCCAAGTACTGATGGAGAAGTAGACTGCAGGAAGAGCCATTGGTTAAACAAAGGAGAACAGGGTGACCCTAGATTTAAAAGAGCACTTGGGGATTGCCCATTCTAGTACCTGTAGTGTGAAGCACATGGAAAATGATTCATAAATAACACTTAGATTAAGTTGAAATTAATTTAAAGCTCCTGAAATTTTCTTGAGGTTTGGGAAGCTTTTCAGTCCTGTTGTAGTATATAAGATAAAGTTGTCTTACTTTATGGAAGTTTCTTTGGAATACCTCGATACTAAAGGCAGGTGGAATGGACATGATTGACAATGTTTAAGAAGAAATTTTAAAGTCTTTAAAAGGAAGGGTGGTTCTGTAGTTACAAAGTAAAACTACACACATTTTAAACAACTTTACATCCCTTTGCAACACAGAAGTATGTCAGCTGTCAGTAACTACAATAATTGTCACTACACCAAGGGCTGACAGGATTACATGAGATAATACATAACAGTGAGCCTGGCATCTACTAGTAGTGGTTGGGCAGTTGAGAATCTGTGCTGCTTGGCTTGTAGCAATTTAAGCCAACACATGTTGTGTCCAGAGAGCCTGGAAAAAATACACAGTGAATCCAGCTGGAAGAATATACCTGCTTTGCATCCCTCCCTCCCTTCCCCAAAGTCTCTGAATTGTGAAACACTGTGAGATTTCCTCTGGGTTGAGACTCATGATTTTTTTGCGGGGGGGAGTTGGGTACTGGGGATTGAACTTGGGACCTTGTGCCTGTCAGGCAGGCACTTATGCCACTGAGCTATATCCCTGACTCTGGACTCGTGATTTGTATTTGCTACATCCATGCATAAATTTTCACATGTGTCTCAGTGATCTATTCTTTTCCTTCCCATCTACCTTCCATTTTCCAATTCTTTTCTCCCTGACATCTCTTTTTCTCCTCCTCTCCTTTTGGGTGTGTGGATTAGGGTTTAGAAATCTGGGTGACCTCCTGGGGTCTAACTGAACTGTTCTGAGTGGCTCATTGCCTAGTTATTTCCTGTAGAGAGGGCCCCCATTCCTGTTAACTATGCTTAGAGAAAAAGACAGTCAGTTTAGAAGCAGGTGTAGTGTGTTTTGTGGAAACGAAGCAGTAAAGAGTGGCTGTAACTGTCTGAAAAGAAATTTACTCCCTGAAAAGGAGCATTCACTCTTGTGTGAAAGGAAGGAAAGAAGAAAAAGCACAGAAAAGAGAAAAGAAACAAATCTAAGACTTAACAAAATTGGTGAATTGGGTATTCTAGATGCAGATCTACCCATGTGTAGAAGTGAGATCTGCTAGCCAGTGCTTAGTTTCCCTAGGGGAAGTTGCTAGGAAGAAGAACGGGGGTGTGGCTCTTCCTCCACTTCTCTTTTTTCCTGCTGGTGGTGTCCTGGAAGAGCTGCTACCACCTGGATTTGGCCACAGGGCATCAGTAATAGCTCAGTAATGAGAAGGAGCCTGTCTCTTGGTCCAGTTTCGCGACCTTCAATGTACAGCTGATACTGATTTTCTGAGGTGGTTCTTTGGAGACCCATTCACCCCACCTGGCTACCTTTAATGTCTACATTTTCTTTTTAACAGAGAGATGGGGGAGGAGGGTGCACTGCCAAACCATGTAAAAATTGCGAATATTAGAACAGTAAGATGATTAAAGAATCCTAAGATATGCATTTGATCCATAGAGTATTACATTCAAAGCTACATCCATCCCAAGATTAGTCCTCTGGTTCACTCCCTTTTCTAACAGTTCAGCAGTAGGAATCCCAAGTATCCAAGAGGAAAAGAGAGTTGGTTTGAGTTTCAGGACTGGACTGTAGGCGGACTGAATTCCAACCCAGTTCTCTGCACTTGATTCCCCATCTTCAGCTGGTGGTAGAATTCAAGGGGATACCTTGAAAGGGTCCTCAGCACTCTCCAGAGGTCTGTCTACTGTTCCAGTTTCCTTAGAGCCTCCAGGAAACTATTAGAGGCCACAGAACATTTGCCTGAAAGACAAATCTCTTCCAACTGACACTGGAATGGAATCACCCTGGGTCCTTGACCTTCCCCCAAACCCACATGTGGTAGCCACCTTGGGCTTTACTGCCTCAGAGCAAAATAACAGGATGCTTCAGGAACATGGAGACAGAGAGTAGGGGGCTGGTCTGGAGGAGGCGTGAGATGTCCTGTGGGCAGGACATCCGGGCTGGGAGAGCAGTAGGGTCCCTGGACGGAAGTGATTCACACTCTAATGCTTGGCTAAACAGAAGGGCTTCAAGGCAGATTTAGACTTGATTTGAGGCCCCACCTCACTCCTGACTGGCTGTGGAACTTTAGACAAGTCCGTAAATTGCTCTGTGTTCCTGTTTTCTTACAGATAAAAGAGGGTTCATAATGGTCCTTGGGCTTGATGTGAGACTGGATGAGCACATTGCAAAGTACTCAGTTGGTTTTAGCACACTGTGGTTGCTTGCTAATGTCACTATTCTTACACTGCCAGGGACTCATATATGTGCAACGGCTGAAGGGGAGGATACAAGGAAACTGCCTTAAACATTATCTACAGAATTCATCTAGTGCAGGTTAAAACTACTGGTTGGTGAGGTCCTATGTTATGAAAAGACCCAAGGAACATTGGGAAGGCTTAAGATGAGACCAAAGGCACAAGATCATTCTCCAAAATTAACCTAGCAGAATTTAAATTTCTGCAGATTTTTCAGGGGCGAGCAGACGTGGCTGGAAATGAGGAGAAAGATATAAATGCAGGTAGGAAGTTGAGTGGGTTTGCTCATGTGGCAGAGGACTCAGACTTGGGGAAAAGCTGTCCTTTTTCAGAAGCTATCAGTGGCTGGAACAGTGGAGGCCATCCTTCCATGAACAGAGAGTTTGCATATTCAGTTCTCCACCATTGTTTGCAGAACTACATTGTGGTGTAACGTGTTGCCCTAGCGTTTGCTAGATAGCCTAAATCTTTCTTTAGTTGTTGCTAGATACAAATGTGAAATCCTGTTGAAATCCAGAGAATTCAGGGCAAAACTGACTGCATTATTTGATTTGGACAAATAAACCACATGTCATGAACATGTGAGAGCTTCTACGTGTGGTGGAAGCATGCAACTGGAATAAGTGATGAGGGGGTGTATGAACCATGTTGTCCTTACACCACCTTCCTTGGTTTCAGGCTGCATGTGGTGTCAGGATCATTTTCTTTGGATATGAAGCAGTAGCTTGGAAGCTATGTGTCAAGGATACAGGCTCCACCGGGTAGCAGGTGGAGATGTACTGCTGTCCCATGAGGATGACCCCATGGTGGTTTCACACAGAAATCATTATGAACTTTCTCTTCTAAGTGAGAGAATAAGACTCAGAGAGAAGAGCATGGAGAAAAGGTCTCTTCCCATCTCTGGTTCTAATCCACAGTTCCAGCCATTCCCTTGGAAGGGTTCATGAGTCCTGAGGCCTGTGGAGTGTGTGTGAGGTGGCAGTTGGCTGCATGTTCTTACGGCAAGGAATTGGAGGCTTATGTTAGGACTTGTTATTAAAATAGACTTGGTTTTCTGTGATTTCCCTGCAACTAAGTGTATCCTGTGTTCAATTACTTTCATGTCTGTTCAGGGCCCTGCATCCCAGGCTCAGGCTGATGTTGGTTTTCTGCTAATATTGAATGATTTCTAGCAGCTGCTGCAACAGATGGATCCCTGGAAGGTTCTGCCTTTAGGTTCTCCAGTGATAGTCTCATGCTGCCTCTGGAGCTGCCTTTAAAGAATTTCTGGAAGGTGGATCTCCTCTACCTGGACATTTTGCAGTGGTTTTTTCTCCCCTAGGAAAAATTTGCTGCTTGTGCTGGTTTAAGATAGCCTTGTTGTGGAATGGGGCTGAGGCTTCAGATTCCCTCAGGATTGTTGTTAGATTGTCTTCTATCTTTACATATCAGACAAAATTATGGTCTCAAAAAGCATCAGCTCTAGACAGACTTTTCCAGTTTCTTTAGTACATTGCAATTGAGCTGCGAATGAAATTCAGAGGAGGAAAAACTTGTCCAAAGAAATCAGTTCTGTAGCCCAGGTCTTGCCCTAAGGTGATATTCCTTCTACCTCCTCACCCTGCAGTTTGCAAAGTGAAGGAAAGTATAGAGTTGCATTAAAAGCAGGAGAAGGACCAGGGCCATACACAGCAGGACAGCAGGACACTGGCATCTCACAGCTAAAGCACAGCATGTGTGAGGCATTAGGAAGAAACCTGGAGACTTGTACGTCCTTGCTCTGCTGTTGACTCCTTGTGAGAGCTCAGACAAGGCATCCTGATTCTGAGTCTCAGTTCCGTCTCTGCAAGCAAGAATATTAATTCCCATGGTGTTCATTTAGGGGTTAGGGCTGAGATGTGGAATGTTCTTTAATGAAAGTTTCACAGCCCTAGTGGGGAGTATTATTAGCAGTTTGAAAAATCTGATTGCAGAAACATTGAATTGTAAAGTGAGGTTGGTCTGGGTTCATGTTCTGATATTCCTACCTACTGGCTAGGGACTTTTGGATATTTCATGAACCGAAGAAGTTTCTCTCAAAATGAAAATTCAAGGACCAGTGTGGAGCAGGCAGCTTTTTATTTTGCCTGTTATGATCATTAATATGAAACTAAAAAAGACAAAAAGTAAATCAATTTAACTCCTATCCGCATCAACTTCTTAGTGTAAGAGGACATTTCACCAAAGAACATAGGAAGGTGACACTGTTAGAGGCAGAGTGCTTTGATAGTAAAAGCAACTGCAACTGACCATATGAACAAGGCCTACTGTGCCTTTCCGCCCATTCCACTGTGCACTGATGGAAACTTCATTATGTGATTGAGGCGCTCCATAGGTGAGGAACTGAGATGCAGGATGGCTGAGGGCCTGTTGCCTAATCCAAATGACCCATGGCCCTGAGATCATGGCCGTGTTCAAGATTGCTTCTTTTTCTTTAGAAAAATGAAAGGTCCAGTCTTATTGGGAAAGTCCACGTGGATGGGATGGTGGAGGGATGGGAGGCGGGGTGGGACTTACATTTACACGATACATTTTTGTTCTTTGCAAAGCAGGGATGTGTGTTACAGCTTAATGCAGATATCTAACTGCAAAGCCTGTGCTGTTTCTACCACAGAGATCAGCAAACTGATTCACAGGCTGAAGCCAGCTCACCACACCTCATTCTGTAAATGAATGAAGCCTTTTGGGAATGCAGCCATGCTTGGTAATCTGTGTGTAGTCTGGTTGCTTTGTCTTTGTGACGGCAGAGGTGACTAACTGCAGCAGAGACATCAAGGCTGACAAAGCCTAAAATATTTACTATCTATCTGGAACTGTAAACAAGAAGTTTGCTCCGTTTTGCATTTTACTTTGCTCCTGTTACAGTAATGTGATTGTCCATGCAGGCACTAGGGGAAACAAGGCTATGTACTAATTAATTTCAACCAAGATTTCTCAACATCGTTTACAAAGTTATAATATTTTAATTGCTTGGAAAGATCTAGAATGCTTACTGTTGGAGGCTTTTGACCCAACTTTCTAAATCTCTGGGGGGGCAGATGGAGGTACATGGTCCAGAGTATCCTGAAGGGAATTCTGAGTATAACGATACCTGTGTGAGATGTACCAGATGTACCAGATCTTGGAGACTTCAGTGTCCCTACCCTGGTATCTGTGAGAGCCTCCTGCCTTCTCCTTTTCTTTTTCCTTTGTACTGTCTGGTCGTTCAGCTGTGCTTGTTGTCCATGTTCTAACGGATATAGGACTGAGGTGGGAGGATAATGTTACTAGGTAGAAGAGAATGGCTTAGAGATGAAGACCTCCGGGTTAGTCCTGTATGACCTTGGGTAAGACACCCCACTTTCCCTCTCTGGGCTTTACTTTTCCTCCTCTAATGATAAAAGTATTCCTCAGATGATCTTCAAGTTTTTCAGCCTCCGTATTAACTGAATTCCCTTTATCACACTTCCGGAGATAGTAGGGACAGATGGAATTACCAGTGTCAGTGATTGGAAAGAGGAGGTGTAAGTCTGTTTTCCCAAGCCCTCAAGTTCATTATGCCTCTTGCCCCAGTTATTTTCACGAGCTGGTTGCTATGCCAAGCAATTTATAGACAGGGTCTGATTGGCTTCTTTAATATGCTAACGAGGTGAGTACTATTATTTGCATTTAAGAGCTCAGGAGCTGAGGTTCTTAGGGGGAAAGTTGAGAGAAACATGCACTTGCCCAGTTTAGGGCTTGAAGCTCTCAATACAATCCTGCTTTGCATTTTCACCAGCCTCCACGCACACCTGGCCAGAGGTAGAGGGTCCACCAGTGGGAATGTTGAGGGAGTGTGGGCGGTTTGTATGGATGGGAGTGCTGGTCAGGGACTTCCCAGGTGAATCAAGATACAACAGCCCTGCCCCAAGCAGATCCCACCTGTCCCCCAGCCCCTCCCTGTTGGGCACAGTCACAGTGATAGGTAAGGAGGTACCATACCTCTGACATCTCGAGGATGATTCACTACACATTTACTCCTAATTGCAAGATCTTACCTCCTTTATGGGGGGAGTTGCCAGGTGGGCTGGGAATGGAGTCCTGGAAGAAAAGAAAAGAAAAAAAAAACAGCAAGATGAGGATGGTATTCAGTTAAAAGGCCATTTTTAAAATTTTCAATTGGGTTGCAATTTAGAATTTACCCTTCATCTGATTCTTCAGGTTTAACAGTGAATTTACTGGTGTGGTTTACAACAGGCTCCCTACTCATTGTTTGGCAACCTAACTATCAGAAACACAAAACAAGGGTTAGTATCCACATTTCCTGGACAAGAGGCAAAGGGCTGAGCTAGATAAAATGGCTTGTCCAGAGCTACCCAGGGAATTTATGGAGCTGAGAAGCCACAGCTGGAACACGTATTTCCTGGTCTATTGCTTACTCCCTCCAGATGTGTGTGTTAGTTTTTCCCTCTTCAGTCAACATAAGAACAATCAAGTAAATTGTATAAATGCGTGTGGGTTTTTTCCATGTTTGATTCATCCGCAAAAGTATGTTGTAAACATACCTGGAAGGTACATTTCTAGCTCTCTGGTGGTTGGAAGTTCTGAATTAACCGAGTGTTTACATGCTAAGAATTGTGAAGGTATCATAAATAAACTAAATTATTGCCCTTCATAGATGTATTATAAGTTTATGTCTACATATAACATGTAAATATTTGCAAGTGTATAGCATAAATAGATGCAAATTTATATTATATATTCACATTATATTATTTGTTCTATCATGAATATAAATATATGAACTTTTTCAGAAATGAGGAAGAGATTGAGTGGAACAGATTGCTGAAGGAGGGTGTGTTGGCTGGGGAAGTAGAGAAGGTGAAAGAAAGTCTGGTTCAGAAGTTCTGGGCAAGTAGTCCATGAAGTGGAGGGACACTGATCTTTCCCAGTAAATTCCTCCAAGACTAATGGTCCTCTCTTTCCCGTCCTTTTTCTTCCTGTACCATCATGGAGTCACCTTACAATGTCCTGCCAGGAAAGAATGAAGTATCTTACTCATCTTTTGGCCTGCACAAGTTGGAATCTCCCATAACGCCTAGGTTTAAAATATTAGCAAACACTTAGAGAGGATATTTGCACAGAGAAACACAACATCCCAATCTCTCCCAAAGCTGAAAGTTTGTAGCTGTCTACATCTGATTTTTTTAGTGTTCTGTATGAAAGCTAAACCTATCTGGATTAATGCTTTTATTCTACCTTATCCCCAGGAGCTCTGCCCTTTTCCTTCCTCGGACTCTCCGTTTGCTGATCAATGAATCTCTTCTCTGACCTGATTGGCTGTATTAAAACACAAAGGTCTTTCAAAGGCAAAGCCTGGGTACCACACTGACCTGGAAATGAAGAAGTCAGTCTTAACTTTTCAGTCTCCATTTCTCACTGGAATAACAGTCAGTTTGCTCTAGAAGTCCTGTCCCCTCTGCTGAACTAATATATGATTTTACTGCCTTTGTTGGAAGTTCTTAACCTAGCTCAACAGTTATCAAATCAACACATGCAATTTGTAGGAAAACTTGACATCACAAAGTCCCCCTTGTTGAGCTTCTGTGGACAACAATTAGCATTTCAAAATTTAATAAGCAACTAATTCACTGCCAAGCATGACTATCAATTAGTGTGATGTGCAACTGCACAAAGAAAAGCACATATATTTAAATGTGATGCTAAAGTCTTAGATTCCATCAGCATCCCAGGGCCTATCCAGAGACAGAGGACAGAACAGCAAGACCAGTAGAGCCATCCCAGCAGAGGTCACACGAGGGAATCATTCATTCAGCACACACTGGATGAGCAAGCTCCTGGTCTGTGGTAGGTGCCATGCTATTCATGGAAATGTGTGCTACCAATGTAGTCATGAAAGAAGTCACTAAAGAAAGACAAATATAAAATTAGAATGGTAAGTTGTGTCAAGAGCTGTGAAAGAAAAGAATCAGAGTGCTTTAAAATAGTGCTTCTCATAGCCATAATCATAATCATAATCATAATCACAATCATAATGAAAATCTTCCCATAATAGTGGACATAAATCATCTCAGGTCTTATTAAAATGCCGGAACTGATTAGCAAGTTTGGGTAGAGCTTGCAATTCTGTATTTCTGACCACCTCCTAGCTGATGCCCATATCCCCGGCCCAGAGAGCATGTTTGAAGCAGCAAGTTTGTATGATAACATTGGGGAGAAGGAACTGATTTACATGGGGGCCAGAGACAGCCTAGCTTCTCTCTCATTTGGTGCTTCCCGGCTTCTAAATGTCAGACAAGGTGATGTCAAACCCAGTGCATATCAATATGTCAGAGAATCCTGTTGCTTAAACTTTCATCCAGAGCCCAGGAATCCCAGACCAAAATGTGTCTGTTCTTATTTTGAGGAGCACAAGATCTTTACCGGCACTAGACCAGTTTAGAGAGTCAAAGCCAGAGAGAAATCCAGATATCTTTCAGTCCAACAAGCTAATTTTACAGGGGGAGAAAACCAAGGCACTCATGAATCAGTGGCAGAATCTGGACTAAAATTCTCCAGTGCATTTTCCACTGTCCCAGGATAGAGGCTGCTTTCAGAAATGGAGGGTGGAAAAGCTCATTCCTCTCTCCTTTGCCCTTCCCTATCCAGTCCTTGCACTTCAGGGTAGTGAAACAGGTTCTAGATATGGCCGTTAAAATTTACTGAAGGCTCTTTGTGTCCCAGAATTGGACTGAGTGCTGTCTATTAACAACTATTCTCTGGCAAGATGTCCCCTGGTTTTGGAATTCTGCCCCAAATCGTACTCGGGTATTTGGACCCTGGCTGGGGAAGTATGAGCCATTTTGCTTAGTGGCTTGGCTTGGAGTACCATAGTACACAGATTTGACTCAGATATACATAAACAGACTCTCCCAGGTTGTCATTCTCAGTTCCATTAAGTAGCTCAGAAAACTCCATCTCCATGGTTACTACACCCAATAAACTTCCTGAGGCATATTTCCTTATTTTGAAGTCTCTGCTGATGCCTGATAGATATCCCAACAATACTGACGTTCTCTGTATATGGAGGCAAGAAGGGTCATATTCAGCCTGTTTGTCCCCATCCCAATCATTTTCTCTGAGTAGAACTGTTTCTCTCTCTCTTTTAATCACTGAGTTCAGAGGACTAGTGATCCTTCCCTCCACTGGATTATTGCAGACATAATGAGATATTGTATAGAAAGTGTTAGCAGTTGCTTGAAAATGGTAACTCTTTGGGAGACTTCCTCGGTTCTTATGATGTGTTTAATTTGCCCCAATACCTTGAAAGACTCATTTCACAGCGCAACAATGTGAAGGTGCAATCAGCTCCCAAATTTGCTTTTGATGTAAATGTCCTCTGTGGCTAAAAATGACCAAAGGGAACTGATGTCGGGAATATGCTATGAGGAGTTTCATATCTCCTTCTCTGTCCTTACATTGTCTTGTAAGGTGAGTTCTGGTTCATGGTCCATGGAATCTCTATTATTTTCAAGCTAACATGATCAAGCTTTTTTTTAAATTAAAGTTTGATTAGTCCAGGTTTGAAGTGCATTATGATCACATTCCTCCCAAGGAGATGGTACATGCACATAACACATTGTAATTCTCTTGACTTCCCCTTCCCGCTCTCTATTGTCCTCCCTCCTCTCTTGGTCCCCTTCCCATTTACAAAACATGACTAAGGGCAGTGATGATTACTCCTGAGTCTGCTTTTTACACACATCTCTTATTTGACCTTTACCTTGATGCTAGGAGTTAAGGACTAAGATTTAAAGAAGTAGAATAATGCTTGCAAAGGTCCCACAAGTGATACATAGCAGACAATGGACTCGAACTCAGGGATAGTGGCATTGAAGGCAATACTCTTCAGTGCTCTGCCTCGTATCCTCTCTAGATCTGACAACATGACACTGGGCATTCAGTGAGTAGAGGTTATAGAGAATCCTCTGTGAGAAAGACTAGTTTTCATGGGGGCCCATGGTTTGATGTAGTCTGTGAAAGCAGGAATTGGACCAGTGCCTTAAAGCAGAGCTTCTCCTGCTTTCAACAACTTCCTACCACTTGAGGAATCATGTAATGCAGGTTCTGATTCACTGGGCTTGAGATGGGATATTAGGTCTTGAGGTTCTAGATAGCTTCTAGCTAAGCCAATGTTACTAGGCCACAGAACACACATTAATAGACGGTGCATAAAGACCTTACTTAACAGGTAACTAGGACACTTGTGGTCTTCAGAGATAGCTGTAGGAGGTTGAATGTGGATTTGGGCTCTAATGCAGACCTAGGAACTCCCCATGGTCTGAAAACCTGCTTGTCTTCGTCTCACTGTCTCTTCCATCAATCTCAATTTTTTTTTCTTTTTGCCACTTATCTCTACTTCCTGCTGCACTCCTGCCCAGTTAGATGGACACTTGCTGGGCTCCAATCAGTCTTTCCTGCACACCTGGGTTCCCTTCCTCTGGGCTGTGCTTCTGCTCATTGTTTTGTCCCATCTGGAATACCCTGCCTCACATTGAGGTGCTCTCATCTGGTCAAGAGAGAGCTCTTTATGCTCATGAGTGTGGAAAGGGTGATAGCATAAGGCCGTCATTGTTTTCAGCTCTCAACATGTGAAATGAGGTCAACATCAGCCGTCAAGAAATGTCAAAACTGCCTATGGAACCACATTTGTGACTTCAAAGTATTACCTCACAGATTACTTCTTAATGAGGCAGAGTAAGCCTATTCTGCAAAAGATGTATTGGTGGCTTCCACTTTCATTAAGTGACGGAAACCTAATCACCAAAAATGGGACCATCTGACATAAGCCACTAGCTTTGTTACAGTAAGAATATAATATTACCCAGGCACTATTCTTGTTAAAAATGTTTCAGTGTCAAGAATAAGTACCAAGACAACTGCAGAGTGTGAACTCCTCTACACCAGGATTGCTTTGGAGCCTTCAAAAAAGTCAGTGTCATGAAGAAGAAATTAAAAAGGGTAGGGGAGATTGTTAGATCAGTTCTTCTCCAACTTTATTGCTCCTATAGATCATGTGGGGAGCTTGTAAAATGCACACTTTGATTTAGTAGCTGGAGATTGGGGCTTCAGATTCTGGGTTTCTAGCAAGCTCCCAGGACCACCCATTCAATAGTAACATTCTAGATTAAAGTAGACTCAATCTTTAGACACAGTGGAGTGTGTGACCCTAGACTAGAGTCTACATATCCAAGCAATACAAAATGAAACATTTATGGAAGACATTTTTGGACAAGTGGAGAAATTGAAATGTGGCCCATATATATTTCTCCTATGAGATGGTATAACTGAATTAACACAAACTCTCTTGGTTGTGCTAAAGCATCATGCTAAGTAGGAGAGGGGGCTGAAGTACTTGCATCTGAAAGGTTACACTGTCTATAACTTACTTTCACATGCTTACATGGAGAGTACAAGTGTGATACTTGTAGGTTCACCCAGAGGGCAAAAATCCCACTGAAAAATGCAAGTGTCTCTCACTAGGTGCACCTTTGATAGATTGTGAAGTAGTCATACAAGAGAATCTTATGTGACTCTTCGGTAAAGTTAAACGGACTTCTACACACTGACACGGAAGGATCTTTAACACATACAAAGCAAGGTATGGGTTTATGAGAATGACATGGGTGCTATGTACTTGTCGATGCTTGGATTTAAAGCACACATGAGAATCTGTTCACAGTGGTAATTTCAACAAAGAAGGATTGATGGTGGGATGGGAGAATATGAGAGACTTTTACTTTTTCCCCTTTATCCTTGTTTGTTCATCACTTTTCTTAAAGTAAATGGAACATTAGGTAAGAATATACAGATTTAAATATAAATAAGCATGGAACCACCACAGAAACTTTAAATGTATCACCAAAAGAAAGCTCCCTAAACAGTGCAAAAGCAGGAATTTATTGGTTTTCTTGGCGGTGTACCCGATGCTTAGAACAATGCCTTATTCACAGTGGATACTCAATATTTGAGGTTGAAACCAAAATTCCTCCTTTGTCTCTCCAATGGAGTTTGACCTTGGAGTCATTTGATCTTTAAGGCAAATGACTTAAGGCAAATGACTTAACATCAAGGCAACCTTTTGATGACCCTACACACCCTATTTCTCCCCTAGCCCTTTGCTGTTAGCAGGAGTGCCGGGGCTCTGACCTCCCTTTCCCACCCATTGGAAATTGTTCGTTTCTCAAACCAACCTGAGGAACTTCAATCTCCAGTGAGTTCTTAAACCTGTTGGAGAAACACATTGTCTCCCTGCCCCATGATCTTATGCAGCTCTAAGTGCCTACTTTGCATCATTTATTAAATGCGGTGATTTAGCTATTTAAAATTTTGTCCATAGATGTATCCTTTCACCAAGAACTATGGGACTTCTTGTAGCAGTAAAACCATCCTTATGGTTTGCCACTTCTCTCCCTGTCACACCCCAAAAGAGCTAGGTGGCCCTGAGCCCTTCCGGGTTTTACTAAGGGGATGTAAGCCTAAGCTTCTTGAGATTTTCCCATGTGTTTTTCTTCTGGAGGTCCCGATGAACCTCTTTGTTGCCTAAATTTCACCTGCTCTAAGGTCAGCCTATATTCCTTCTTCTTATCAGATGCTTCCTTGACAAGTCAGGCTGTAGGCAATACATGTTCTTAATTCTGAGCACGGTTAATGTCAGATGATTTTTTTTTTAACAAAAAATGTACAAGTGAAGCATCTGACACATAATATTACAGCTACTACTAAAATTATAGGCCATAGGTTGGGAACAAGTAATTTTAAGATTTCATGAGTCAAAAAAAAAAAAAAATCCCAGCACTGCCAGGTAGGGTGGTGTATGCCTAAAATCTTTGTACTGTGGGAGGCAGAGGTAGGAGGGTCACAAGTTTAAGCCCAGACTTGGCAATTGAGTGACCTTTGTTTTAAAATTTAGAAAAAGGCTCAATCCCCAGTCACACATGCACACATGAAAGAGAAAGAAAAAGAAATTATAGCATACCAAATCATAGAATCACACTGTGACGTGCATGTTTTCACATCCAAGTGTGAAGGGTAAGTCAAGGAAACAGACGCATAAGAAGAGAAGTATTGGAACAGCATTTCTTGATACTTCTGGGACCCTTTACACCAGCAAAGGGTAGGATAGTCTCATCAAGCAACCGAGCAGTCTTGACACTAGCAGTCTCTTGGGGTGGCCTAGTTCAAGCCTGTTCCCTCTTTGTTCCTCATTTTCTGTATTTATAAAAATACAGCAGAGAGATCCACTCTCATACTTTCACAGGAGAAACTAATTTCACTCTAAGTTGGATTTGAAGGCGGACTGCTTCAGAGCTGTCCCTCACTCATCGCTGCTCCCTCCGGCCACCACCTCACTTCCCACCACCTCCAGAGGCTCTATCATATCCTCCCCCTGAAGAGCTCCCTCAAGGTCACATCACCTCCTTTTCTCCGGCCACACACTTCTACTTCGTCCCAAATTCCAGTCACAGAAGTTACAGTCTGTATTGAAGGAAAGGTGTCCTTGCATGTTTCTAGAACATCATTCTTATTAGATGGAGATGAGCCTATTAAGTGACCAGTTCTACAAATTCTTCCATCCAAATCGACTTCTCAACTTCCCACCCCCCTTTTCTTTTTACTTATACTGAGATACGAACTTCAAAGCTTCTTTTAAATTTCAAAGCTTGAAGACACTTGAGAGGTAGATATCAAAGCCTTTGAATGTCCAGTTCTTTTTAAGAAGCATTATAGAGGCTTTGGCCCAAGACAACCGAAGAAGAACCAGAGTGCATTCTACAGGATTTTGACACCATGATAAGTAAGAGTCATAAACAGAAACACTCACTTTGGCAGGATGATATATTTGGGTATAGTTCTTCCATTATCCAGATTAGCAAAAATTTACCAAAAAAGTAATGAGCGCTATGTACTGTTGTGCAATATTTCCTTAGTAACATATACTACCGGATTCCCTGTTAACCCCAATTTTCTAAAATATAAAGAAACTTTCTTCTTCATCTCTTCTGTTTTCAGACACAAATCTTATCTCTTACTTCAAATAAAGTAAATCTCTCCAGACAATTTGACACTACACAACCTGTACCCATGACTAGTTAATACCCACCTGTCTTGGGGATAACAGGTGTCAAAGACATTTCTATTCTCTGCCCCTCTGTTCTGTGTTTCTTGTGATGCCCTGAGCTTTTCAAAGCAGTGGCTTGCAGCAAAGCTTTTGATTTGTTTTGTGGGTTTCAATACTGAAATACTCAAAGCGCAGAGAAAACTAGCCTTATCGCTTGCTGTGTTTCCTGCCAGACATTGGCTTCAGAAATTTAGCTCTTTGTTAAATATAAACAAACAAACAAACAAACACAACAGCATTAAAAAACTCTTGGCAGTGTGAGGCATCAGAAACCTTAGAAACACTGGACCTAAACTACAGTCCCCTAGAATCTCTGAGGACTTTGAAGCAGCAATACCAAGCTGTACAAACTGTCTGATTTACCCATGCTTCCTTCCTTGGTACAACGGGTCTCTGGCTCGGCAGGATTTAAATCTTAATTTCTCCAGGCCAATAGCTTCCCTCCATTCTTTTGGCTCATGTAGGCTTGGAAAGTTTTGAGATGATCGTCCAATAACGTTTCCCTCAAAAATCCAAATTATTTCAGGGAGTTAAGTTCCTGTTTCTTTTATTTATTTTTATTTTTACTTTTTGCTCCCCATTCACAATGCATTCATTTGTTTCCCGAGCCCTTTCTCTGGGGGAAGCGGATCCTAAATCAGAAAGGGAAACCAAGGCAGGTCAATCCACTCACCGTCCTCTGAACCACCAGGACCATAATGGTTGCCACTGTGAAGACGAGACACAGAGCCAGTGTGGCTGTGGTGAAGCAGAAGTAGCTGCGGCTGGTGCCTCCCAAGTGGCTGGCCACGGAGCCAGGAGGCACATGCATGGCTGGGTCTGGGCAAGGGGTCCCGGGGCTGCGTGCGTGCTGCAGCCCTGGGTCCATTCTTTATATAGTCTTCCCTGCATCACACCTTATCTCTTCTCATCTTCGGTTCTGGGCCCATCTCTGTTCCAAGAAGGATTTTCCCCCTTCATCCTGAATCATGTGACTTGGAAAAAACTCTTCACCGGCTGTCTGGCGGAGAAACTCTTCTCTGGGGGCGTGAGGCAAAAGGCGGCAGCAGCAGCAGCAAGGGTGGGGGAGAGGTTCATTTTTCATCGCCTGGGATTATTTTGAGTGCAGAGAAACTGTAGCTAGAGAGAAGGTGGCTGATGTCAGAGGACGCGTAGAAAAATGACAGTTCCTCTGTGTGTGTGTGTGTGTGTGTGTGTGTGTGTGTGTGTGTGTGTATGTATGTACAAAGTAACTTCTGTTTCCTTTAAACTCAGCCAGAAATGCCTTGCTGCTGGAGAGAGTGCATCATCTTTGGCGAGGTCCTGGCTCAGAACACCTCATGGATAAAACTCTTTGCTAGTTCTGGGGAAGCTGCTTTCCTTGGATGGCAGGAGGGTGACCAGAGGTTCAGTCTGACAACGCCAGTGTCTTCTGAGACTTGGAAATGCCACTCACTCTGGGAAAGAAGGGCCCACGCTTGTGGAGATTCATGCAAAGGAGAAAAAGCTCATTCACAGCAGCAGGAAAATTGGTGACAGTTTCAGAGATCCTGGGGGAGAATAGAAATCTGGAAAATTTGAGCTTTTGGTCAGAAATTCTTGCTGGGTATTTTGGGATCTGTCAAACTGGGCAGATGACCTTAGGACTGGTTTAAAGCTTAAAAAATGAAAAGGAATTAGTGGGGAGAGGAGAGACAGGGTGCTGTGATGTGAACAGAGGGTGGGTGTGTCCCATGCAGTGCACTGTGTAGGGCATGTGTGCGGTGCAGATGTGTTTGTGGTGATGTGGGGTGAGAACACAGTGTGCTGTGTGTGTGACTAGAATAATGAAACTTCTGTTGGTTCAGGCACGGTCCTAGGAGCTTTATGTATGGCTTCATCCTATCCTCACCTCTTCCCTCTGAGCCAGATGTTATTTCTTCTTTGAAGATGGGGAAATTGAGGCTCAGCAAGGATGAAAACATGGTCAGCCAAAGCTGAAAATGTTAAAGGGTGAAATAACTTGGCTGCATGTTTAAACCTGCCTGGTCCCAAAGCCCACACTAAATTTTCCAAACTTCTCTGCACTTGCTGGCCAAACAGCTGAAGTCCAGGGTCAGCCTTTCTGCTTTTTAGCTCTGTGTCCTTGTCTCAGTCCTGGTGGCCCTTCCTTTCTCTCTCTGCATTATAATCATCATGCAGATCAACCCAGATGATGTAAGATCACTTCATGAATGGGAATAGACTTGGCACATGCTGTCAGACAATTCCTGTTAAACATCCCAAGTAGTCCCCTGGGCCACGTCTGGAATGCAGATATAACAGATTGCCTAGGACACAGAGCTGAGTCATATTTGTAGTTACTAATTATCTATATGTCAGAATGACTCTTAAAATATTAATCACTGCACAGCAGCTGCCTCCAGATGTGGCCCTTGGAAGACTTTATTTGCTGTCACCCTGGAGGTGGCCCTTCTGGGTTACAACTGATCCCTTTCTGTTCACATTTTGCTGAGAGCCAGAACCCACAAAAGAAATGCCCCACATCCGAAGCCAAGATTGATGTATTATCATTGCATCATTGCATAGATGTCTAACTTCTGAGCATCCCCTGAGTTAGTTTCAATGTAGGAATTGGTTGGATATCCTTCCTCATGAATCCGTGAATTCATAAATCCTGATTTCATGAGAGGATGAGTTGTTTTCTTGGGACTAGTAGAGCGGTAGGTGGTAGATTCATCTTATAATGCAGGAAGCTGAGGTCTCCTTGGTCATGAGTTGAGCTCTGTTTGGAAGACATGTGTGCACAATCACTGGGTCTGCTACTGGAGATGGGAATGGGGCAAGCCAGTGTTTTGTGGGTGTGTAGCTGATCTAAGGAGCAGGTTGCGTTCTCTGGTGGCTGTGGACAGTGAGTGGGTAGCAGGGCCTCTTGATCTGCTCAAGGCTGCTGAGAACAGGCTGCACCTTTGGCCCTCTATGTTGAGCCCCTTTGATCAGAGTGGAAAACTTCTGATTGCTGAATGGAAGCTGTGGGTGTTGAAAAATAAAAAGGCTTTGCTTGAAGTTCAGGTCTTCCTGAAGGGCCGTGGGGCTGAGAAGAGCGATGGAAAAAGTGTTTGTCTTACAGTTACTCATTTTGCATACTGTACAATGTCCTGGGAGAGAAGGCTGACAAGGGGGAAAATCACCCTTTGTTTTTATTCAGAACCTTCTGAACAGTTGAGATTTCCAGATCAGTCTCTAGCATTTGTTTGGCCCCAAGTTCACTCTACTCATAAGCCTTCAATGGCTCCCTATTCCCTACCCCCATTATCCTACACTCCCCTATGCTTCCCAGCTGTTCCAGAATTGGCCAGCCAATCTAGCCATCCACAACCCAACCTATATGCAAACAGAAGGAACCGTTACAGAGTAGTTCCTAGCTGAGTGATTTTCAAATCTTTTCTGGAAATAAAACTCTACAGGGAGCATAAATATGTAAGAAAGCAGAACTGCTCTGACTGTAACACAGATTGGGTGGGAAGGACTGAGCCCAGCCTGGTCATTCATGATTTTGGGGCTTGGAGTCTTGCCAAGATGAACAAAATTGGGAAAGTTGTGCTCTTTACCCAAATCATTCATGTCTGAAATAAGGAAACAGAGACATCGAAATGGATGTGACCCCAGAAGTTTTTACTGAGAGTGACAGAGACAGGTCTGATAGTCCCTTTGCTCACTCCTAGGCCTTCTTTGCTAACATCCAGGCTCACACAGGTCACTTTTCACATCTTTCATGTTTTACTTACCTTTCCACCCTTCAGTCCTTCCAGGACCTCCAAGCTAAAGCCAGCCTGTGTCACCTCCTCCAGGAAAACCTGCCCAGATCTTTCTAGTCCAGCAGCATCTTCTGAGGAACCTCTGCCTCGATTGCCACATAACCCAATGACCTAATTATACAACTGTCAAGTGTGTGAACGCAGGTGAATTTCACCTTCCCTGTGCCATTGAGATTTCCCAGGGGTGGTCTGCACTTTCTGGGACGTCTTGCACCCTACCCTGCCCACTGCGCCATACATGGTGCCAGGCCTATGCACGGCCAGCCCTCAGTTAGCTCTTGTGTTAACTTAGTGTGTATGGGAAGAAAAGTTCTATAAGGGTGGCTGTTTTATTCATTTTCTCATGCCTGGGACACAGTACCAGATACCCATAATTTGAAGGAAGAGAGGCTTATTTTGACCCAGGGTCCAGTCCATGGTGAGCCAGCTCCCAAGAAGAAACAGCATGGTGGGAGGGCGTGGCAGAGGGGTGCAGCTCACCTCATGGCAGCCAGGAAGCAGGAAGGAAAGGGCAGGGCTGGGAGGAGGACCTGCTCTTCCGGGTCATGCCCCCAGGGGCCCACCTCTTCTGATTGGACCCCACTTCCTAACATCAAGCCAGATGTAGCACCTCCCTAATTCAGTCACCTTCCACAGGTCCCCCCTGTGAGCACACTAGGATGTGGGGGTGCATAACAGTGACTTATACCAACGAATTGTGTTGGCATTTTTGCCTCTCACTTCTGAGCTGTTCTGCACTTCTCCATCCTTTCCCAGATGGCTACCTGGCTGCCCATTCATCCTCCAGTTCCAGCACACCCCTGGGAGATTAACCACCAGCCTCCTTACACCCCTTAATGAGCTGTTGAGATGTGGCTCCAGCAGCAGACACTCAGCAGGCAAATCAAATCTATCTTCCCTGCAAGAGGAAATCCCATCCTGAAAAAATGAACAGGAGTCAGCAGTCTTCTCCCTTTCATTGTGTCCCCAGTGAGATTTCTACCAGTGATTCCCGAAGTGTGGTCCCTCACCTGGTAGCTTTGGTGTCATCGTTCCCTGGAGACTTGGGAGCACTTAAAACCTTCCCAGTTGTTGATTGCTGAACGGAATCCCCCTTGGTCATGAGTTGAGCTCCATTTTGGAAGACTTGTATGTGCACAATCAGTTGGTCTGCTGTTGGAGATGGTTGCTATCAAGCCAGACAGGTTTGATAGTCCCTTTCCCCAGGCTGAAGCCCAGGAATTTGTGCTTTACAAAGCACCCCAGTGAAGAAATTTGTGCTTCAACAAGCACTGCAGCAAATTCTGAAATCATTTCAAAACATGGATTATGGAAATAACCTGTAGCTTTCAGAAAGAACCTCCAAGGGATCTTCGGACCTAGACTCTGGCCACTGGGCAGATAAAGTGCTGCCCTTGTGGTACAGGTAAGAAGAATGACACATAATAAAGTCATTTCCTGGGGTCATGTGGCTGGGTAATGAGGGTGTGAGCACCAGTTTTTCTTTTCTGGATTAAGTCCTCTTTCTAACCTCAGCTATGGCTATAGGCTCTGCAAATACTACTGCTTATGTGGATGTGAATATATTGGGAATTAAATTGAGCTACGTTTATGCATCAAAATTTCTCTTATAGTGGTTGTATAAAATATTTTTTAAAAAAGTATTGGTATATCTGAGAGTGCAAACTCATCTGGGGTGTGTTCAAGCAACAAAACATGCAATGAAAGTGCCCTTTGAGAGATGAGGGTCTTATCCCCTTACCTAAGAGCCCTCAGTTCGGCTGAGGCTACAGTGATGAAACTGGACGTTGGAGCTGAGCCACACTGACACTTCACTGAGAGTGGGGAAGGTGTGAGGCAGGGTCAGTGAACTACAGTCCACAGCCCACAGATACTATATGAGATGATGCCAAGTGTTATATATATATATATATATATATATAATATTCCCATATATATATACATGGGAAACTCATGCTGATCTGTCAGTTGCTGGGGGCTTCCTGAGGTCAGTTCTTTGACTTCTGCACTTGTACAGCAAGGGCAACTCACCCTATACTCTTACTAGCTCATCTCATGCCCTTCCTCCTCCAGTCACCTGTCCTTTTAAATAATTCTTTACTGAAGCCCAATCATGAACATTTGTCTATGCCCTTTCAAGGGCAGAGATGAGTAGTTGTAGCAGAGATTCTATGGCTCGTAATTTTGAAAAAAGTTACTATTAACTTTCTTACAGAAGTTGGCTGACCCTTGATTTAAGAGTACTAAAATAAATTCCAGGTAAGAGAATCAAAAGTGTTTGGGGAAAATAATAGAAATGTGTTCCTTAAGACATCTCTGTAAAGTCTTCATTAATGTGTACATTGCTAACCCACACTTTTGTATAAGAAGACTCTTTGGGGCTTCCCCAACTGGAGGAAAGCTATATGTACAGGTTGGTACTAGGGTGTACATAAGTGGTGAAAGGAAGGGGGAGCAGAAGATATCTGGGATGTGTGTGTGTGTGTATATATATATATATATATATATATATATATATATATATATATAAAGATATGTGCATGTATGCATGTGTACCTAAGTGTTTGCCAGATTGCATATAAAACTTTATTAATACTTTCAGACAATTTTAAATAAGTGTACAGGTACAAGAACTGAAACCGTTAATATAAAGTAAAAATAAGATCCAAGATGTAAAGGTGGAGAGAAAAATGAGTGCGTGAAGAAATCTTGACCAGTGCCAGTTTCAGCAACTAAGTATAACACGTATAGCTACTAACTTCTTGCTAATCAAGACAAGGAAAGAAACATAGTAGATTATATAATTCTGTTTGGTGGTAAAAAAGCAGATGAACTCAAAAAGAGAGATGGGTGTTTGGTTGATTGTATGAATACTTTGAAATACAACATCTTTTGAAATCCAGGTGATTATAATCTATGAATTTAAAGCATGGCATTGCAGTGAATTAGGGTATGAGTCTGTCATAACAAGTGAAAATACTGGGCTGTTTGTAAAGAAATGTAGTTTTGTGATTTTCAGTTATGCAGAAGTAATGATAAAAATGGCAGGACTAATAACAGTGACGTGTTAATATGACATTAACGTTCAATATGACATCACTTTCCTGATTTCCAGGGCCTTGCAGGATAGTTGAGGAGCTAGAAACCCAAGTAGTGAGATGGTCCTTAAGAACTTCATGGCCATTCCAAAGGACAGAAAGTTCTGCACTTTTTTTTTTTGCAAAACTGAAGAAAGAACCTTACATATTGATAAATAACAGATACAGGAAGAGACATTATCCTTTGGGTAATTTAGAAGCTTCTGTGTGCTAGGCTTTGATCACAATGAATGAGACAAATATCGTCCTTGCTTTCATGAAGCTTTTAGTGTGTTTGGCAATATGGCCAGTTAAGTAAGTCATGACATAGCACCAGTGATACTATATGAGATGATGCCAAGTGTTTAATATATATATATGTGTGTGTGTGTGTGTGTGTGTGTGTGTGTATACACACACACATAATATATATACACATAATATTCCCATATATATATGGGAAACTCATGCTGATCTGTCGGTTGCTGGGGGCTTCCTGAGGTCAGTTCTTTGACTTCTACACTTGTACAGCAAGGGCAACTCACCCTATACTCTTACTAGCTCATCCTATGCCCTTCCTCCTCCACTTTAAAATCCTTTAGAATCTCCTCATGCCTGCAGGATCCTGGTCATGTTTCTTTGCAAGACTTTGAAAGCTTCAATTTTATTTTCTGATCCCACTAAATCTCCACCTTTGCTCCAGCCACACTGCTTAATCCTGACCCTATGCCTGCTAATCCCTGTCCTCACTCCGTGGGTTGTGTCCTCACCATACCATCAAATGCCCTCTCTTGCATCTCTTCTTCTTGCAATTCAACAACTCTTTTTTTAAAAAATAAAAACATTGCAGTTCAAATATTGTCTCATCTCTGCATTCCCACCTCTAACTCCCAGTAAGAAATAGGGCCCTCTCTGTAAAGTTTCATAGGGCACTTCTGCCCGTGGCCAAGGATGAGGAGCACAACAATAATTATTTCATAGTTTTAACAACCACTTGAATTTAGTGAGCTCGTTGCCTCACTTAATTTCACAATAATCTCATGTGGGCTTTTTTAATTTTAGCCCCCAAATCCTGGTTTCTCCCTTTGTCTATTTCTTACCTGTACCTATACGAACACAGGCCTGTCTTCAAACGGACTGGTGATGTGGCACATGTCTAAGGGAACTGATGTCTTCTCGGACTGGTGTCTGGGATACAACTGATATGCAAAATGTTTGGATGAACAGGTAAAGACAATGAGAGAAAACAATGGGGGGAGGAAGAGAGATAGGGATGTATTTTAAAATTTGAGGATTTTAAAAAGGGAATATGGCTCATTAATTAATTGAGGTACTCAATTATATTTTTTACAGATAAAATCAGACCTGAATCTTCTGAATGGGCGAGATTTACTGGCTTTACTGGAGGATGAGGCAGGCATTGAAAAATGTCCTAATCTAAAGCAGTGTTTTTTGATGCTAGCAAAATCAGGAATTGACCTTATTTTCTCTTTACAAAGGGCTATTTTGTTGTTCAATTTCTAGGAAATTGTTACCTCGGCAGTCTTAGCTGTAAAGTACAAAACCAACAACGTCTCCCTGGATGGTTAGGATGACTGAGCAAACTGTTTCTGGTTGCACTGGTATGTCAGTTGTACAATGGCACATATTATCAAGTGTGAAGGAAAAAGCAAAAGAGAAACAGATGAACCATAGCAGAATACTTGATTCATTTTTCACAATGATTATTTTTTTCTAAGAAGAAGAACAAGAAAGTCTTGACCTAAGTTTGCCTTGTTTACACCAAACTCAGCACTGAAAATAAGGAGGGGATTGGCAGTTAGAAAACCTCAGTGTGATGGCCATGGGCAGGGAGGGCAGGGAGGGCAGGGAGGAAAGGAACAGTGTGAGGGGCCCAAAGGGTGTTGAAAGGTGGAGAAACAAGGAGTGGAATACCTCTGTGGGTCCTTCCTCCCTGAATCTACAGAAGACTGTGGATGTCCCTCTCCCATCTGTCTATTTCAAAGCAGACATTTGGTGATCACATGCAGGAGGGTAAGTGCCTGTAACCTTTGGAGGTCTCCTTAGTCACTTGAATCTCAGCTGTTTTCACTGGTAATATGACAGCAATCACTTTAACTCTGGGGGAGGTTAAAAGATGGATGATGTATTGAAAATGTTTTAGGATAGTTCCTGGTGGTTGGTAGGCTCTTAGGTTACATTTGTTGACAGGATCTAAACCTTTCCTCTGTTCACTTGAAGTGTTAGACACCAACCTATCTAGGAAAACTGCTGGGCATCATATCTAGACCACAACAAAATCACTGAAGGCATTGTCATGGTGGTGTTTTACAAGGGGAACAATATAATACAGGACACATGTTTTATAAGATTATTTATAATAGTCACCCAAAGAATCATATACAAAAAGAGTGCAAGAAATCTGTCTACATCCTAACAAACAAAGAACCCAGCTTTGGGCTTGGGTTCCCTGGTAATGTCTGCATGAGTCCAGCTGAAGACCTAAATCCCATAACAATGCATCCCATGAGTCCACCTGGAGGCCTAGAATCCAAGACAATGTCTCATGCAGGCCTGTTTCATGGATCTGTGCTGGGAAAGCCCAAAAGTCAGTGGTGGAAGCTAGAAAGTCTGTGCCAGTTGGATGAAGGATCTGTGCCAGTAGGCTGAGGGATCTGAACTGGCACCAGGAAGCGATGCTCAAAGTAAGAACCAGAGCTCCCCTGAAAAGTACCACAGCCATCCTCAGCAACAGTGAGATCCTGAGCTCCTCTAATGACAAGGAAAGCCAAGTTCCCAACTGGAAAGCCAATGTGACAACTTTCTCCAGGAGACTGAGCAGTGCACCATCTTCCTCTCCGGAGCCAGGAAATGATGCTCAAGGTGAAGGCCAGGGCTTCCCCAAAGTGAACCAAAGCCATTCTCAGCGACACAAGCTTCTGAGCTCCCGGGACAATGAGAAGAGCTGAGTTCATCAGGAAAGCCAGCATGACAAGCTCCTCCAAGAGAACCAACTGCTCCTTCTAGCTTCTAACAGCTCCCAACAGCTTCTCAGCTCCCAACAGCCTCCCTCTTTCTTCTCCAGTTCTATTTCTTATGCTGCTGGCAACAATCCTCTGGTGGGACCCCCACACCCAGCACCATGCTGGTTCAGCTCAGCTGGATGTTACAAGTTGGCCACCAGTTATCAGTCCACCACACACATCTTTTCCTCCTTCCTTCTCTCCCTCCTTCTGTGCACCCAGGCTGCTTCTCTCTGTTTTCTCTTTTAACTTTGTTCCCTCATAGATTCTTATATTCCTTCTACAGACTCCACAGCTGCGATTTTACAAGAATATTTATCTCTTATTCATTTTGTATTATGGTTTTTGAATTTGCCCCAAATTGTTTATAAGGACTATGTATTACTTTTTGTAGAAAAGATACTAGAAATTGGTCATAATCCCTACCCACAGGGAAGGCTATAAATGGCATCTTAGGGTCATATTGAATCTGTTATGCTGTTGTTTTCTTTTTAAGCACGTGCAATTTCCTACGTATCCTAGGGAATTCTAGTATTTCCTTGTATGAGTGCCTCTCACCACCTCTTTCCAGGGAATGTAGAAAAAGTAAGAAATAGAATTATACTTCTCCTGGAACCAGCCCATGGGTGGTTGACTTAGTCCTGTACATCACTTTCTTCTTTCTCTATAAGATTGTTTCTGGGTAGCCCCTCCTGTCCTCCAATTCAGGAGATGCGAGTATAACTGACACAAGGCTGGAGAGGCTGCACACCCTCAATGGGAGCTGAGAGAAAATGAGCTACCATCCTCAGGACTCAGTACGCCAGTTTTATCAAGCTGTAGATGATGGCTTTTGGCACAGAAATGGCTGGAAAAGGCTGTTTTGACTTTGGCTTCTCTTGTGAAGTCCAGCCTTTGGTACCTGTGCATGCCTGCTACAAGGTCCTGGTGGAACCAGCTTGGCCCAGCTTTCCTTGGCTTCAACAGACCAGGGGAACCCCACTTCCAAAGCTATGTGGTTTGGCCCTTCTTTTCTCTTTCCCTTGTTTTGACATAATGGAATTTGCTAAACATTTCAGATGTGATCAGGGAAATAAAGCAATAATGTGAATATATTTAAAATATTGGAGAAATTGTTGCCCAGGCTGCAGTGGGTCTGAGAACTAATCCATTAATGGTAGGTTAAAACAGAAAGACCTAAATATCTTTGTTTAGGGTCCTTCAGGGAACATTACTAAGGTTGTCATTAAGAATTAAAAATGAGAACTCATGAGCAGAAAATATATACATGAAAGGTGATTCTACCTCACAATGGTTAATCGTTATCACGAGAATGTCAGAACTTGGCTAGTGTTTGTGAGTCACCCACTCTTGTGTTATCTCTGGCTCTGATCCTGGCTTACCTATCCTATGCCTCTCAAATGTTAACTGTGCATGGAAATTGTCTGCAAAGCTGGTTACAAATGTAGATTTTAATTCCAAAGTTTTGGTGGAGATGATTGCATTTCTAACAAGTTCTAGGATTCTACTTCTCCAAGGGCCATACTTTGAATAAGGAGAAAAAATCAAATTTATACATAGTGGTTGGTCCCACCTAGTAGGATACAGCAGAGTGAGTACAGCAGGCCATGAGGCCAGCATTGAGAGAATGTCTTCGGTAAAGGTCTTCCTAGCAGTGTTAGGCACGGTCTCCTCTTCTTCTTCCCAACAGCACGGGTGTTGGGTTGTGGAGAGGCCATATAGCTGTGTATAGTGGTCACCCTTTTGTAAAATCTCCAAGATCCATAGGAATCATTGTATGCTATAAAACCTTCTGACGAGATCGGGCGCGTTCAGGGTGGTATGGCCGTAGACTATAAAACCTTCTGAATTCTACCCTGTAGGAAGCCCAGATCTTTTCCTTCTCCCTAGATATTCATAGTTCATTGACAGCTTACCAATCAGAGGTCATTTTCCCAATTAATAATGTCTACATTTATTAAGAAATGGCCTCTAGAGAGCAGTGCTATATGGTTAACCATAGACATCTTTCCATAGAGAAGAAGGTCTTTAAAAAAAACTTTACCCTTTCCCTTTCATGATCTCTATTGTGCCTTTTGGGTTTTATTCACTCTTTCAGGTTCTTACACTAGAGAGACAATATGATGTTTACACATGCCGGCCTTATTTATTTCACTTATGAGTATGGTCTTTACAAAGGGAAGGAACAACTGGGATAAGGGAAAGGAGAAAAGAAAGAAAGAAGGAAGGGGAAACACATATATACAAGCATAGCTGACATAATTGTATTACTAACATCTACTGGTTTATTGAAAGGAACATTTAATGCTAAAATTTTTTTCTTGGCCAATTTTGTATCTTTATATTTGGTGATCTAACAACTAATTTGAAGACAACAAAAATATGCGATATAAGAACCATTATTGAATTCCTACCATATTGTTTAGTGAAGCTCTATCATTTCTAATTTTTTAAATTACTTTTTATTCCTTTTAATTGTTTGATCAATCTTGCATTCTTACATCTGGTAATCTGAGCAACTTCGTTGAAGAGAACAGTATGTAATGTGACAACCACTGTTAATTCCTATCATCTTGTTTTGAAATCCTGTATCATTTTTATTGTTTTTGTGTTGTTTTGTTTTTGTCTGTGTTGTTATTTTGTTATTGTTTTCTTTTTCTCTCCTTAAAATAAAAAAAGCCTTTAGCCCTACTCCCTAATGTTTTGTTTTGATTGGGTTGGATTTGCTTTGTCCCTGAGCACACAAGTCTACCAGCAAGTCCACAATCACCTGTCTCCCTCATAGTTAGGACAGGACTGTGTGTGAGTTTGAGGCAAAGGAATATCACAGGAACTTGTGAGTTGGGTGTTTCTGTGAGCAGCTTCTCAGGTAATTGCTGGTTGGGGATGGAGGGTCCAGGAAAGGACTCCAAGGAAGACTTGTAGGGGAGGATGGAACCTCAACAGGGAGGGAGAACAAGAACACGGACAGGGAGATGTATGGTGAGAGTTGCTATATGTTGTGCATGATACAGCGAGCTTAAATGTCTAAATTGCTTAAATCAGGATACCTAAGAGACAAAAGGAGCTTTTAAAATAACTACACTGAGTTAAACCTGGAAGGTAGGTATAAATGAGATCCATCCTAGTGCAAACATAATCCATAGGTTCATTCTAGCTGTGATCTATCTTGTTCTCTCTTAATAAATTTGTCAGTGAAAACAATATAGCTTGTCCTTGTGTTTAGAGCTGTGTGTATGTGTGGGGGAAGGGATGCAATGAAACATTAGGTACAGCTTCTGGGTAGGTGTGGAGCAAAATTAGGGACCATTCATTTTTCGGATGATCAGTAACAAATGTGCCCGATGCGGCAATCCTCATAGATATTTTTGTACTTAGGGGCAGTTGCATAATTTTTGTACTCTTTTTGGAATAGTACCTGATTATGGATTCTAATGAATGTTATGAAGAAAAGGCACCAAGTGATATAAAAGAGTATGGCAGGGGCACCAGTTCAATTTGGGGGCCATAAAATCTTCCTGATGTAAGGCGTATTTATTAGAGATCAGGAGGACAGTTTATTAGTAAGCTAATAACATGATGATGACGATGGTGAAGACGGTGGTGACAACGGTGGTGGTGGTAGCACTTGCTCAGAACGTACCATATGCCAAGCTCTGGGTTGTGTGCTTTCTGTGTATTGTCTCAATTATTTCTCACAACCACTCTGTAATCTAGTCACTAATATCACCCTCTCCTTTTTTTTTTTACAGAACTAGTTGGAGACGAGAGAACATCTCCTAGTGGAAAGGAGCATCTTGTAGTAGAAAGGAGGAAGTACAAAGGCTCCGTGGTGGGAAAGAACAGGGCATATGACTCGTTTGAGGAACAAAAGGAAAATTGTTGGAATCATATTGTGTAAAATGCTAAAGGCTAAAGGACTTGCTTCCTATCAAAATTTGAGTGCACTTAGGAAGAGAAGGAAAAAGCAAATGTGAAAGTTTGCATTTGGGTGTAACATTTAGCCGACTATAAAACACACCTGCATGTAATATGAAGTTATGGAGGATTTGATTTAAAAATTTGGTATCTAGATGCCTCACAACGTTACCATCAAAGAAATGATATTAAAGCCCAAGACCTGGAGGAAGAGATTTGAGGTCTGGGGTACTGTCCTTTGTTTGAAGATATGGAGTTGAACATGGGAAGCTATGAAAGTTTGGTAGAGAACACAGTTCAAGGCAGAATACTCCCACTGGATTTAATTAATTTCAGTGTGCACTTGGAAAGATGATAATTTTCTATAGTGTGCTAGTACCTTACCTAATCTGATTCAAAGTTTCTCCATATGAGGTTAATAGAAAAGGTTTTTTCTTTCTTTTTAGATATTTCTTTTTTGGGGGGAGCAGTACTCAAGATGGAACCCAGGGCCTTTTCACTGACTTATGTTCTCAGCCCTTTTTAATATTTTTTATTTAGAGATGGGATCTCTCTAAGTGGCTAAGTTGCTCAGGCTGGACTCAAATTTGAGATCCTCCTGTCTCCTCCTGCCTTCGTTTTCCAGAATGTTCAGATTTCAGGTATGTACCACCACATTTCACCGATCATCTCTGTTTGAAGTTAAAGTTTGATTCTCTGGACTAGATAGCATTTTGTTTCACTGAATTGCCTTAGATGTGAAAAGTCTTACTTCTGCAGAGAAGGTTTATTCCTTTGAAGCTGAGATGGTTAATTACATATATTATACACATGATGACATAAAACAATATCTCTGAAGGAAGGTATATTTTTGCTATTTACTAATATTTATTCAACATCTACTATATGCTAGGTTCTGTGAATGCTTTCATAATCTCACAAAACAAGGCTTGTGTCTTCATGGCTATGTAAATGACTCTCTGAAGGTCATTATAGAAAGTAAGTGAAATGATAAATATAGAAGTAAAACTTTTATGAAACACTAAAAAGAAAAATAGCAAGCTGATAGGGACAGAACAAGGAAAAGCTCTTCCTAGATAGGTGCATTCTGATGATTTCTTTCTTCCTTTTTGTTACCAAGAATTGAACTCACAACTTCACACTTGCCAGGCAGGTGCTGTGCCACTGCGCTATATCTCCAGCCCTGGTGGGTATCTCTGGGTAGGTTTGTTTTTCCATCAATCCTTCCTCCCATCTGTTTCCCCCAGCCCCGGGAGACTGGGCTACCTGCGTTGTCTAAAGGGTTCCTCTGTTCTCTGTTGGGGACTGGCAAGGCTGGGTTTTTTTTCATGTTCTTTCCTTACAGATCTTCCTGCTTGATGTGGCATTTTACTGAAGGACATCATTTTTTTAAGGTGACTTTCCCTTTACATTTTCCCTCTCTTGAGACATGTTCCCTGAACTCCTATACAGGCCTCTCCCTGCTCTTGCTAGCAATGGGACACTGTATTACCCTTGTTGGTGTCCTCAAGTCTTCCTACACTTTGTACAGATGAACATTTGCCCTGTTTGGTATATGACACCTATTTACTGCCAGTGTCCTATGGATATATATCCCAGAAGGTCTTCTTGAGGTTTGGCAACTCAAAATTCAGATGATAGGGCCCTGACAATTAATGGGAGGAAGTAAGTTTTAGAGATAAGAAAGAATGTAGGTGAAGGTCCTAAGGCCAGACAGAATTGTGTGTGCTTAAGGAACATCTGGGGTACAGATGTGTACGCAGGAACAGAGAGGAGTTAATGCTGGCTGATGCTGGGGAAATTAAGTACAGGGACAATAGAGGGGAGTTTGGATTTAATCCGAGTGCAATGAAAACCACCGGAGGAGTTCAGGTAGGAGAAAGTCATGATCAGATTAGATCTTAATCTGTGAATTTTCTCAAAGTCATTAATTTACTGTGTGTATGTTGGGACACACACAGAGCATGGAGGGGTGGGAGGTGGATACAGGGACACAGAAAGCATAACCTTTCCATCATGCAGCCTCCCGGAACCATTCAAATGTGGCACATAGAATGCTAATATGAGGTGAGGTGCTAGTGGTGTAAGAGGCAGCTCCAGCCAAGCTGTACAGGGAAGCCTGGGGAGGTGTAGCATTTGACCAGAGCTTTAATAGTTGGTGGATCTTACAGATCAGCCATAGAAATGTTGCCAGTCTTTTCCCCAAGCTGGGTCTTTGCTCCCTGTCAGAACTGTAGAACCAGTAGAAGACTGAGGGCCTCTTAAGTGGTGAAGGACCCTTTTATTATTGGCAATGGTAGGTGAAGTAAACGTTAAACTCACAAATCAACTGCTCAGGTCACTAGGGGTTGGGAAATTACAGTGTGACAGAAAGAGAGGGAGAAATAGGCTCATAAAAAAAGGGAGGCATATAACTGTCTTCTCTGGGAACAGTGGAGACTGTCTGGGTCTGAGACTGCTTGTTGTTGTGCCTTTTATGGTTCTTTCTGCTCCTCCTCAGGGTCTTTTGTGGGTGTGCAACTTACCACGCAAATGAAATTATGATCAAAAGAGAGGATGTCTGATGGTCACCGTGGCAGCCAACCTAAATCCGCCAGATTCAGCCAGCCCACCTGCACAGGACATGTGACCTACAGACCTCTCATCCTCAAAGACCAGTAACTTTACGGAGGGGTAGAAATTCAACTCGGCAGTACAAGATTAGGACTGGGTAATGGAGAGGCATTTCAGAGAAAGAGCACTTTCCAGGCAGTGCTACTCAATTAGCTGGTCGGTGTACTGAAGAGTTAGAATGTGAATAAATCCATTATGTCTTTCAGCAAGTGTACTTCTGGGTGTAGCAGGGCATAGCTGTAATCCCAGCACTCTGGAAGGTTGGAGCAGGAGGAGCACAAGAACAACGGTAGACTGGTCAGTTTAATGATTTAGTGAGACCCTGTGTCAAGATAAAAAAATTAAAAAGGGCTGGAGATGTGTGAAGGCCCTGGGTTCAACCCTCAGGGCTGAAAAAAGAAAGAAAGAAGGAAGGAAAGAAAGTGAAAGAGAAAGAATGAATGAAAGAGAAAAGGGTGAAAGAGATAAAGCAAGAAAAGAATGAGGCCTCGCGATGAACCACCTAGCATTTAGGGGTAGGAGGTGGAGGAGAAGAGGGAAAAAGAGAACATGATGGTGGATGTGGCAGATCACACCACAGAAGATGCGTACTCCAGGACAGGGAGCTGCCCAATGCTGTGGGCAGTGGTGGGGGATGAGACATTTCTCAGAAGAGTGCAGGTTTAGAGATGCATTTGGAAACTGTGCAGGAGGACAGGGCTGGCAAGATCCAAGGGAAGAAAATGGGCAACAGTGATTAGAAAACAACAGTGCAAGCCAATGTGGAGATTCAGTTTACTCTCTCATGATTTCATTAAATTAACAGCTATTTTATATTTGAAGTGCTGGCTGCTGTGTAAGATGTGATATTATTTACCTCTCTTCCTGCTAATTTCTGGTGGTGATTTTTTTCTGGTGGTACTGGGGCATGAACTCAGGATCTTTGCATTGTTCTTAAATTTTTTTAAAGTTTTGAAACAAGGTCTTCCTAGTTTCTGAGTTGCCCAGGCTGGGCTCAGATATGTGATTCTCCTGCTTTGGCCTTGGATTGCAGCTATGTGCTTGGATTACAGCTATATGCCACCATGTCTGGCTGTTGCTGAGGTGCAGCTTGCCCAAGCCACACAGTTAGCTGGGCTGAGTTGGAAGCGAGTTTCACCTTACTGAAGAGCCTCTTTCTATGACCTTGCTGACTCCGGTGCTCAGAAGAGTGAGAATTGATATTAGCACAACCAATGATTGCAGTGCTTGTTTATAACTTACCTTCATGGAGGGCAGGTATAGGGCATTGCCTCCTCCAAAAGTGGTACAAACAAGAACTAGGAAACAGTGGAATAAAATATCCTAAATAGGAACCTATATTTTAAATGAAATGGAATTGAGATAAACTATTGGATGCTGGATCCCCATGAAGTGTCCATAATACTCAAGGACACTCAAGGAATATTGCAGGACAGACTGAACTACTATAATAAGTGCAATGCATGCAAGTGACATTGCTTTGACCACTGGGTGTCACACAAAGATTTTCACAGACCCTACATCCTAATTTATGTGTATGAATGTTTAAAAGCCACTTCACTAACTTACTAATGGACTCTTGTTTATGTGCAAGTGTATGTAAGCCTACTGTGTTCTCCCTGCCTGGTTGGGAGAGGTAAATAGCACTTACGTGAAAGCAAAAGGTTTAAATAGGTCAATGAATTTTGCTAGTATACTGTTGTAAGTAAGCCAGTGGTTCTCAGTGTGTCTAGCAAACGCTGAGGATCCCTTAAGCCCTTTTACAGGATTATGAAGTCACACCTATTTTCATAACAGTAGCAAAAGCATTCTTGGGTCTTTTATGTGCATTTTCTCATGCATACAATTAGGAGTTTTCAGAGGCTTCATAGTATGTGTTAGGGCTGGGGATATAGCTCAGTGGCATAAGTGCCTGCCTGACCAGCGCAAGGTCCTGAGTTCAACCCCCAGTACCACTAAAAAAGAGTATGTGTTATCCGCAATGGGCAGAGGGAAACACAAGTGTGAGGATCCAGTTGTCTCATATTAAGCCACACATTAAAAGAGATTTGCAAAAACGCTATTGTTTTTAAAATTTATCATTATTTCTTTATAAAATATTCACATGCTCATGTGAAATGGGCTTATTATTGTTCTTTTAAAATAAATTAATAAGTAAAGATTGTTAAAGTTTCTCAGTTTTTATTTGTAATGATATTTATAGACAAAGCCACATATATATAAGTTCTTTGGCGTTCTCAGTTTTTATTTATTTATTCATTTATTTCTGGTACTGAGAGTCGAACTCAGGACCTTGCACTTGCCAGGCAGGCACTGTGCCACTGAGCTACATCCTTGATCCTTCTCAGGTTCTAGAAGGCTGAGAATTTTTGAGACCAAAATCACTCAGACTCACTGACTATGTTAATGTTTAGAGAACGTAACTAATTCAGTACTTCCTCATTCCAGTGCAATAAAAATAATTTGTGATTGACCCTAGTGATTCTGACAAGAAAATGCCAACAGTGATTCTTCCTGCTGCTTTTAAAGGAAGTAAGAATTGATATGTTGAGCCAAAAGTGTTATTTTACAAAAAATAATTACATCTTTAACCCAAAAGCGTGGATTATAAAATGTACTTAGAACATATTTTCTTAAATATTAATTGCTATAGGGAACATAATCTAAAACTAAGAAAGGAAATCCACCTATTAGAATTTCCATGTCAGGCACCTGCATGTAGCAGCTTCTTTTCTGTAGTCTTGAGGAGGGCATTTCCTGACCAAAACAATGCTGCTTGCACTGTGACCTTGATTCTGCCATCAGATTGCTGGGTGATGTTGGGGAAAAATCACTTTCCTCCTGGAGGTTGGGAGATGCTATCTCTTGGTCCCTACTTGACCCAAGTCTGAAACGAAATGAGGAAGGCATGAGAACAGGGCATTCAAGGACCCACAAAGTGATGGCACAGATCAAGACTTCAGATTTGGTCTAAAAGGGCAGGTGAGAGCCCAAGAGAAATGAGAGGTGATCTTACATCTGACTTGAAATTCCACCAGGGATTAAAAGACAGGATGGGCAGGTGTAGGAAAGTTTATTAGAGAAAGTAATCAATAATAACATGAAGTTGTGGCATGATTGACTACAGTGGGCACTCTAAAGCTGTAAGTGGCCACTTGTAGAGCCAGCAGGGACACTGTCAGTTCCCTTCCCTGGTGTACATTGAGTTTGACAAGTCATCCTGAGGGAAACAGTTATAGTCTGGCTCAAGCATCTGATGGTGCAGTAATTTCTTCTATTAGGTTGTGTTTTAAAATCTACTTTTATGCAAAAATCATGAAGGGGAGGCATTTATCGGAATATAAGTCTTGAATCCATTTATGTTGTTATTGCCCGGTGACTGAGCATTGATTTTAGGATAGGCTACCGGTGCTTCCTCATCTGTTTCCTGCTGTCTTTGCTACTTTGCTCCTGAAGCCTCCATATCCACATGCTCCCCTTCAGTTTATCACTCCGTGTCCATTAAATTATGATGGTGCTCCATCTCGCACTTAGGCTTGGAGGTCTGTTTATCTCTACCTCTACTTGTGCCTGAGACGTCTCTTCCTCCACACTGGCTGGCTGGCTTTCAAGCTCTCACTTTAAGCACCATTTTCTTGGAAGTGATGCTTCCATCATCTCTGAAAATGGAAATAAGTTTATAGTTTATTCACCAACATTGTGCCTTCATGACATCTGGCGTGAGAACTTCATGTCACCTATTATAATTTGTAATTTTAGAAGTGTGTATGCTTGAAAATTAATTGCTACTTTGTGAAATATTAGGTATTCATGGGTTTAAAATGTGCTGGAGGCTTATAATGAGGACAGCAGGGCCCTTACTACTAATCCCTGTCTCGCCCAGTCCCACTTACCAGTGTATTCTTTCTCTTTTAGATACTTCTTCTCACGTGAGCCTCTTTATTGTTAACAAATATGCTTATACTGTTATTTGTTCATTTGTCAGTGTTATATTTCTGCTAACGTTTTGCTACAGTAGACACAAATTTAGATCTCTCAAACCTCTTTTTAATTCTGAACACTTATAGCACAATTCTTAGACAAATCAGAGTCATTGTTCATGTTTTGATGATCATGCAAATATCATTCACTGCAGAGTCGAAGTTGTATATACTGTGATCATTTCTTTTCTTGTACAGCTTTATATTTCCTGAGTTAACAATTTGGTCATTACCTCTAGCTGGTGGTGTTTTGTTTTATTTTTATCTTTTTTTTCACCTATTCCATCAGATCAGCAATCTTTTTCCCCTTTTAAGGCAGGGGTTGATAAACTGTAAAGAATCACATGGTAACAACTTCCAGGCTTTTCAGTCCAGACAGTCTGTTGTAAGTACTCAAGTTCCCAGTTGTGGTGTGAAACCAGTCATGACTGTGATGTGGACATGAATGGCTGTGGTTGTGTTCCAACAAAGCTCTATTTACAAAATCAAGTGGCAGGCAAGATCCTTGGACTATAGTGTGGACTTCACTCTGTTCTAAATCATAAAATATATCAGAATTCGGTTTTTCCATTTTTTTTCTTTGCCACAGCCCTTTCCTGGAGCTCTTGCTCAGTTTTTTTTGTCTGTAGTAAGTTACTTTGTCTGTGCTGGTCATTGCCTTTGTGTCTTGCTCTGCTATATTTCTGGAACTTCCCTCTGTTTCTTTTCTGTTTTGAACTCCTTGTTTCTCAGCCTCTACATCTTCCTCTTTTTTGCTTTATTCCTTTGGTTAGCTGGAGGATTTCTCAAGCAACTTCCTTAAAAAAGGGTGTGTATGGGAAATAGAAAGTCTGAAAATGCATATATGTTCCCTCTATGTTTACCCATAGCTTAGCTAAGTCATATATTCTAGGTTAAAAATTTCTTTAGAATTTTAAAATCTTTTTTCAGTTTTTTTTTTCTATAATTTCTAACATGTTTGTTCTTTCTCTCCTCCTTTCCCCCACATTTAGTACCAGATATTGAGCTCTGGGCCTTTCCATTGAATTACAATCCCAGCTCTTTTTTAAATTTAATTTTTAGACAGGGTCTTACTACATTGCTACGTTGCCCAGGCTAGCCTCCACCTTGTGATCCTCCTGTCTTGGCCTCTCAGAGGGTTTGAATTACAGGTGTGTAACACTACATTTGGCATTGCAGTTCTGATAGATGCCTGATTGCCATTTTCATTCCTGTTTTCATATTATCTTGATCTTTCTCTCTGTTCGCATCTCTTAAGGTGCTCTCTTTATTCTTGGAGTCCAGAAATGCATGGTGATGCACCTTGGCATGACCATTCTCAGTCCCACACTTCATTTGTGTATGAGTCTGGAGTTTCTTCTGCCATAGCAAGCAGAAATATTGAAATGACACGCAGGATTTAGGATTTAGAGGCAGATTTATTTACCTAATTGCGCACTGATTGTGATCACTCCCAAAGTATCAGGCCCTGACCTCTGGTGATCTAGGGCTTTTATGAGGCAAGTAAGCAGGAAGTACAGAGGCAGAATAGCTTGTCAGTGGAGGATTGGTTTATACAGTGTGCAGCGTAGTGATCAGCCATGCATCACAGTGATCAACCATTTTTAAGAGACCAGAAACAACTGGAACTGGAACAGAAACTATTACCTAGGCAACTAACAAACTGAAGTATACTGGCTGGGGGGGGGACATTTTTTGTTACACTTCAAACAATAGCTTCAGGTACCAGCTCTCCCATCTAACTCTTCCTTTCTCATAGATACCAAGTCTTACTTCAATGTTAAGTTGAGTCTCAAAAACTGGTAGTTCATTAATAGAAATAAAGAAGAGTAGAAAGGATTTGGGGAGGATGAGGCAAGAGTAGTGCCATGGTTGAAATCTAAAATGTCCCCAAGGAAACCCTGATAGGAAAGGAAAATGGCAGCCGAGGGCACTGATTCCCTGAAATGTAATTCACAGTGCCCATCCATCCAGTCGCTCAGAGGCCTGGGCAGCCAGAAATTGGCATCATCCACATCATGATTGTTTTACAGGTGTACAAAATGCAAGAGTTGTGGGGTCAGAGAGGCTTCCACTGAGATCTGAGAAAACCTGGGAGGACAGGAAGTGTGCCCCAGAGAGGCCTGTGTACGAAGCAGTGAAGGTAAGAGCAGTAGAGACCCAAGAAAGTTAAAAACGCCAAGAACTTAGAACATCTGAAAACACCCGCAAGCAGTGAAGAAAGGCAGCCCAAGAAAAAAGCCATAAGCGCTACAGCCACCCACAGTGCTACTGAGGTGGGACTTCTCAGGTGTTTGGAGTTCATATCTGACCATGGCTTGCCCTTGATACTGGACATTGAGCTACAGGATTTAATGTTTGTGCTGTTGGGTCAGTTCTGCTTTGCTCTTATTCCTTCTTATCCTCTTACCTATTTTGGAATGGAGCTGTTTATATGTGTTTATGTGTCAGCTATGTTTGGCTTTCTTTTTGAATTTTACAAGGGTTTGCAGCTAACAGTTTGCCTTAAATCTCAGAAGAAACTTTGGATTTAGACTTCAATAATGCTACAACTGTTTGGACATTGACAACACTTAGAGTTGGACAAAATGCACTCTGCATAGAGAAATGTGCATGCATTTACTGGGGCCCAGAGATGGAATGTTCTGGTTTAGGTCTAAAATGTCTCACAAAGCCTCATATGCTCCAAGATGAGGCTTTTGGAAGGTGGATTATGAGGCCAATAGATAATTTGTAGTTAGGAGATGGGATGTGGTCAGGAGGGGTGGGTCACGATGGGCATGGCCTGAAAGTGTTTATCTCTTCCCTGATCTTCCCGGCACTCTCTCTCTCTGTTCCTGCCACTGTGCCACGGGCCACCATTTTCAGCCACGCCACAACATTTTCAGCTGTGACCCTTTGCCTGACAGCCAGCCAGCTATGGACTAAACCTTGTACAAACTGAGTCAAGATAAACCTCTCCTTCTTTAAGTTGTAGGCGTTGGGTTTGTGTAGTGACAATGAGAAAAGCAACTAAGACAGTTAGGTAATGCCTGACTTCATTGTGCTTGTTATATTTGAGGCAATGAAGGAGCATCCAAGATATGTATAGAGGGCAGTTGTCTATCCTGCAGGTAGAAAATGATAACACAGGTAGGGAAGCTATTATCACAGAAAAATTTAAAAGAGAAAAACATGAAGAGAGATGGCTACTCTTTCAAGGCTGTATAGCTGCCAATGGATGGGCTCAAAAATTGAAGTCACGTCTATCTAAATCCCTGGGCTGCTCTCAACCACAAGAGAGCGCTAACTCTAAAACTATGTTAAAATGCCGGCCAGAAGAACAGAGGCTGTGGATTGGCTTTGGAAAACCCTCACATTTACCAAACCAAGTTACTTCTCAGGACTAAGGCGCAAAATGCAATAGAAGATGAATGAGGCACAAGAGAAGAATTCTGATGATACAGGCTCCCCAAGGACAGGAACTGGAATCTTGGGCTAGATGCCTTTGACAGACAAGGCTGAGGTCTCCCAAAGATCTCTCCAGCTTTCACTCTGAGGACTTCCCCAAAACACCAGCTGCACTTTCTTCTCTGACACTTTCTACCCTGCCCACAGCTATGGTTCCAGCCAGAGAAAACTAGCCAAGTAGCAATTCTCAGAACTCCAGTGAGGCCCACATCCTGCCTGGTTTCCTCCTCTCTCTTGCTCAGCCAGAGCAGCTCAGAAAGTCATGGTGAGCATTATAGAGATGTGCTGTGCAGTGAAGGGGTCCTGGTTCTCCCATGTCCCTCTCTTGTGGCTTGCTATCAGGCTCACGGCATGGGCCAGGGCAGGAAAAGGAAGCAGATGCCGTGAGAGTGGGGGCAGGGGTATGTAGGTTGTGAAACGATATAAGAAAGCTCTGGAACCAGCAAAGAAAGTTTTGTTTCTAGAACTTGGAATCCAAAGTTTTTCACACTCATCATTTCTGTGACTAGAAGGTGAGATAAAAATCTATGCCATTCCTCTGGTTTCCATGTTGGTTTTACATTATCTGACTTTAAGCAAATTATTGTCACCCTGATATTGTTTCCTCTTCTAGAATGTGGTTTAATTTCGTAAAGCGCTGAGTAGGATGGCAGAGCTGAATCATAGGAAGTGTCAGTGTGCAAACTCTGCACCCAGGATTATGAAACTGTGGTCCAGAGCCTTTGTGCTCTCCTTGGAAACATGTTCCTTAATCCTAGGTTTTTGTCTTCAGGTATAGAGCCATTTCCTCTTCATTCTACCAGGGAACCTCTTTCTCTCATGTGAAAGAGTAAAACCTGAGCTTGTAGTTGAACCTCACCTGTTTCTCTTCCTTACTGGATAATATGGGGAAAATTTATCTCTGTGAGCCCAGGAGTCTCACTATAAATGCAGATACAAGGATTATCATCACATACACATTGCTGGCACATACATGTGATGACATTGTATTCATGTCTATGTTGAATGGTGCTGGATAATTTGCTTTTTTTCCTATTGAAGGTTACTGACTCACCAAAAAAAAAAAAAAACATAGAATCAATTTACAGTATTGTTAATCTGGGGTGAGAGTTGTGGGTGTTTATGTTTTGGGCCTTATTTTTAGACATTACAAATATGTTCCACCTACTGAATTTTGAAATTAAGAATGAGGAAACATTATACCTGAATCATAAATTACAACAAATGAAAATATTACATGTATGATTTCAGTTCTATATTACTAGGTATTTAAAGGGGGGGGAGAGAGAGAGAGACAGAGAGAGAGAGAGAGGAGAAAGAAGGGGAGGAGAGAACGAAGCAGGTAGGAAACATGCAAACTCTGCAGGAATACAGAGAACAAGACAAAGGTAAGAGACAGTGGACTTAGGTGCCAGTGTTCACAGAGTAATGCTTTTGTTTTTACCCAAATGAACATTTGATCTACACGTGTTAGAGGCAGGTATTTACTATTGTTTCTTTCATTTAAAACCCATGCATCGATCCATTCAACCACTCATCCATCTATCCATCCATCCATTTTTAAATTTACCTTTGGATTCAATAAATAACAGTGAAAATACAGTCTTTGTGTGTGGTCCTGTCCAAGGTACTAGCAAGGCATAATATGAAGCTGTCTCTGTTTTCTGAAAGCTCATAGTCTTGTGGGAGAGATAGACAGGTAAACAATTACTACTAGAGAAGAATAAGTGACTAGTCCAGATTTGGGGTGGTGAGAAGGCTTCATTGAGAGGGTGGCTCTGTGTTGAGTCTCTGAGGAAGTGGAGTTGTTAGGCCAACAAGATTTCTATGTATTGCAGGAGACTAGGAACGTGTTCTGGGCAGAGGAAAATTTTGCAGCATTTGGAGTGACCTAATACTCTCTAAATTTGGATCCAGTTTATTTGAACTGTCCTTTGTGTTCATGGATTCAGTGTGGCAGGTGGTCAATATTAGAAGTGTTGCAGGCAGACAGCTATGAGTTTAATCCTGATTTGCTAGTGTGGCCTTGGTCAAAGTGTTTCATCTCTGTATATTTGAACTTAATTTTATTTAAAAGGAGGATAAAACTCATGAATGTTGTAAACTCTAAGTGAATTGAAATAATGCCTATAAAATCTTTGTAAATCGCTGAACACAGAGTAGATCCTCAAATTAAAATCATTATCTTCCTTTCAGTGCTTAGAATCTGTGGTGTAGTAGGATATTAATGACATCCTGAGTGAGTTGGAAAAGGGGTGAGAGAAGATAACTTTGTAAAAGGACATAGTATGCCTCACTTATGACTTTTCAACCCTTCTGCTGAATCTTTTGGAAACTTCTGAATCAGAGTAAGTCAAGTGACAATGTTGAAATTTTCCCTTGAGGTGCATCTCCTTCTGTGCTTCCTAAGGCTAGAATGAAATCAAACCAAGGGTAAAGACTCCACCATCTTTATCGCAGGTAACCTGTTGGTGAAAAAAAATTTTAAAAAACACTTTACAGCATTAACTTCGCAGAGCAAATCTTTTTGGGGGACATTAGCAGCACATTAAGCACAAAGCTGTTTCCAAATCTGTAATTCTGAACAACAGCAATAGTACCACATGTTTTACATCTGGCTTGGCTTCTTGGAACACACACCCGTGAACAAAATACAGAAAGAACAGGAAAGACTAGGAGAGCAAAACACAAATGGAGGAGAGTCATTGTTACCACAGATCAATTTGAAGTTAGCTATTTCTTCCATGGGAATTTTATAAGTGGTCAAGGGGTTGGAGTGTAATCCACACCTACTGACTGAGCAGGACTCTAGTTTTAATTTCTCCTTCTTAGGTAAAGGTTATTGTAGTGCTGTGGACAGGTCTGTTCTCTACCTCCCCCTGCCCTTGGCTATTGCTGATTCTAAGGCAATTGCTGAAGCTTGAAATGAATCAAGATCTTATTAGGACGCGGATTGCTGGGTCCCACTCCCAAAGTGTCTGATCCAGGTTCATCTAGGAAGATGACACTTGAGAAGTGGTTTTTTCCTTAAGTTTCCAGATAATGGTGATTGTTGGTCCAGACAGTGCACAGTGAAACCACTAACCCTGAGCAGGGAACTGAGCTGTTTCAACGTCTCCCTGTGCACACACCTCCCCACGCACCCCTCCCTTTTGTGAGTTTGCCGGTGGACTTCCTATTCTTGACAGAGAAAATGAGTTAATGTGCACTGCAGGAGCTTGTCTACAGCCTGAAGAAGATAAGAATCAGAGCGTGGGGCAGACATCATGGCATTCTCTACTGTCTGAAGATCTGTTGTGTCAAAAGGATAGGAGGTGGATCTTACTAAGGTGCCAATGTTTTTTCAGTGAAAGAGTACACTTTTAGCAACTTGCAGTTGCCTTAAGCTGGGCTGGAGTGTGTGATCCTCTTGCCTCAGCCTCCCAGAATGTTGGCATTACAGACATGTGCCACTGGGCTTGGTAACAATTTAAAATGTCTGAGAATGGCAGCTTGGGGTTAACGATGAGATACTGTACATGCTCCCTTATCCCTGCTGTCTCCTGAAATACCAATAGAGTGAAAATGAATGAACAAGGTGTGGCAAGAACAAGAAGGGAAGGAGGGATGATCAGAGTATTGGAGGACAGAAAGGAGACAGGGAACTGTTGTTCCAGCTGACTTCCATAGACCAGAGAATGCTGATTCGTGAAGTGGCAGAAGCAGGATTTGTACCACATATCCTGAGAAAGTGCCTAGGTTCTGGGACTTCCTAGCAGGGTGAAGCTGAGCCTAAAGGAAGGGTTGATGCAATCTGAATATGCACCTTAGAATTTCTAGATCTGTCTCTACTCTGGGCGTTGGAGGTGATGCTCCTCCAATGCCCCACCAAGGAGTTGGGAGTTTGCCCTCTGAAACTAGCAAATTGGAAGGGTTCTGGACCAGTGGATCCTGGGAACAGTTGGAACACAAGTTCCTCACAGAAAGTGGGTGGAGGACAACGAATACCAGTGTGTGGGGCCCGTATGCCCTTAGTACTCTTCCTTGGATGTTGACTTCCACGCATGCCCTCTAGATAGTAGCATGATGTCGGGATTTAAAATGTGCCCAGAGCCTTGTGGCTATTACACAGAAGACTGGGAGAGGATTGAGGGGATGGATTGTGCAGGACAGGTCTGTTGAGGATGTCAGACCTGAGTGTGCAGTGAATAATACTGACTGAGCAGATACTCTCTTGCATAGTGAGCTGTGCGCTCTGATGATTTAAACAGTAAGATTCAGGGTGCCCATCCTGCAGTGACCCAGGCGGGAAGGCTGGGGGAGGAACAGCATGTACCAAGGCCTGCAGGGTGAAGCAGCATGCTGAGTCAGCGGAATGGCAGCCAGGGCCGTGTTTCTGGCATGGAAAGTGCAAACGCAAAGGGAGTGTGGGAGGAAGGCAGGCCAGAGAGATGCTACGGTGCCTTACACTTTTTCTTCGCCTGTGTTCTATCAAAATGTATATTGTTTAAAATGCGCATATCTTCAATCTACAAATCCACCCTCCCCCCCATCAGAACGATGTTTTTAAGATCCATCGATGTTGCTATGAGAAAAATCTAGGCCATTTCTTTGAACATCACCTGATATTACATGGTACTTTAAGGTGTGGATTCATCTACTTTCATCTTTTATTTATCCTGGGGGTTGACTTAAAAAATATTTCCCATCTTTCTCATCCCAACTTCTATGTGCTGCTTGTTCCCCGAAGCAAATATGACAATAAACATATCTGGGACCATCCCCTGATGAATCTTTTTGATAAATAATGTTTCTTGTGTTATATGCCTTGAAGAAAAATCGATGGGTTTTTTTCATAGTTAGTGGCACTAAATATTGATAATTTGTCTTCTAGGATAATAGGTCTCTAGGACAGCCAATCACCGGGACACAGTGGACACTATGTTCTCACATCTCTGCTAATTTTGATTTTTATAATTTGGTCGTATAATTTCAGCCAGCACAAATGCTTACAATTTTTCCTGTGTCAAAAATGCTACTTGCATTTCTCTAATTGCTAACTTTATAGCCTATTAGCTTCTGAGGCTTTCACTTCTGAAAACTGACTGTTTATATCCCACTACCCTGTTTTCATTGGGGCAGCTAGCTTTTTCTTCCCCGATTGTAGGATTTTTAAAAATGTATTTTAGATATTTAATGTCTCATTGGCTTTAGACCTTATAGATCTACCTTTCCCAATCAGCCATGCGTTTGTTAAGCTTGTCTGTGATCCTCTTCATTAAACAGAAACCCTTAGGAACAATTTGTCAAAAATTTTCAATGGGTTGTGCATTTGAAATTTAAATTTTCCCACTCCTTATTACAAAGTTACTAAGAGCTGCCCATGAATCTTCCATCTAGAAATGATCCCAGTGAATCTCTCAGGAAGTATTCCAGTCCCTGGAAGTGAATGACTGAAAGGATGTAAACATTATATAGCAGTGGAACTCCCTTTTCCTTTAGGCTGTGTCTTACAGAACTTCCTGTATTTTATACAGTTATTCGCCTGTGGTTATCAGCAGTCAGCTGACAGATACTTCAGCTCCATCTTTGATTTGCAGACGCTATTTTTAAAAATGAGAAGACATCAAAAATCCTGCCAAAGGGTTTGCCTTTTCTTCTGTAAGTGAATGTAATCATTGAGGCATGAAAAATTGGTGGAACTATCCAAAGTAATTTTTGTAGGAGGAATTTTCCCGGAAGCAGTGATGCATGCATTTAAATGAATAAAAATAACATTTATGAGGCATAGTGTTGTGCCAAAGGTACTATCTTTGGTATTTCACTTGATCTTTCCCATATTGTAGCATGGCAGAAGCACCCCAGGTTACACATACAAAATCAGGAACTCACCTGGATTAAGGGATGTGCACTAATAAAGACATGCAGCTAGTAAGTGTCAGGGAGGGAATGAAATCCAGAATGTACAATCACTACTTTCTTTTTAGGTGGGGAGACTTATTTGAAAGGTATTTCAGTAATCTAGGTGAACTGGGACACATTTGATGATAAGAAGCGTAAATACCTTGCAAGCTGCATTGCCTAGCTGCTGTCCTCAGGGGACTTTCCCTGTGACTCAGCCTTTGGGGAATCCTGAGGGAAGCTCAGCCTTTACTTCTTGAAATTTAGAGGTCTCACAGGCTCTGTGTTGATTGCAGACAGAGATAAGAATCTCTGAAAACTGAAAGATTGAAAGAGGGACCTTGGGTAAGTCCCTTTCTCTCTGGACCTGTTTCCTTAACCACATAGAACCAAGCAACCTCTGAAGTTTCTTCTCATTCTGACACTAAAGGATAATGCTGAGTGCCTGATGCCAGGCTGAGTTCAAGTGAGAGGATTAGCAATGGCGTTAATCATTTTTAGGAATTAAACCAATATAATATCAGGAAGAGCACTGGTTGAAATATGCTATGGGAATGAACAGAAAAGATATATTCTTAGCTACTCAACTTTTACATGTTTACTAGGTAGTTAGGTGGGCTACATGGCTGTTTATCTTACATCTTACAATCTGTCACATCATTGAGTGTCTTATAAGTAGGTGGCCACACAGTTTTGTGGAGGAAAAGAATGAATCTTGTAAAAAGTTTACTGTTCTACCAGAATCTTCCCCTTCAATAACGAAGCACCTAAAATTACCTGGACTGGGCAATTCAGGAAAATCCTCATTTCCCAGACTTCCTTGAAGCTAGATGTGATCTCAGTATTAAAATTCTGATCAATGAGATGTAAATGGAACTGCTATTGACCTTTTTCTTATTGTTTGGGAAACATTCTTAAAGGGGAAGGACATCATGTTTATCTCCTCCCAGTTTCTTCTTTTGGCTGGCTGAGATGGATAAATGGGTGAGGTGTTTGGAATGTGGATTTCAAAAGAGAAGCTATGTGTTGAGAATAGCAAAGCAGTAAGAGACAGTGATCAGGAAGCTTTTTGGGGAGGAGAGTAGGGGGACGTTTGAGACAGGGTCTTGTTATGTAGTCTGGGATGGCCTTGAACTCATGATGTAGCTGAGGCTGCTCTCAAACTTTAAAATACGTAATCAAAATTGAGTAAAATGGGAAGAATTAGATAAACCAAAAATTTTAGCTGGAGAATTCAACCTACCTTTTCCAGCAATTGACAGGCAGATAGGAAATCATTAAAGCTGTAGGAGAATCAAACAATCATAACAAACAAGTTTCCCTAATTGACATTTATAGAATTCATTCAACAATAGTAGAATTCACATTTACTGAATGGTTCATGAAATATAGATTATTCACTGAGATTATATGCTGGGTCATGAAAAGTCTACAAATTTAAAAGACCTTCAATCATACAGAATATATTATTTACCAATAGCAAAATTATATTATAAGCCAATAACACAATGATAATTCTCAAATATTTAGGAATTCAATGCCTTTCTAAACAATTCAAGAGTTCCCGAAGATAACACAAAGGAAACTAGAAACATTTCAAAACCAGAATTTAAATAGTATCTTATCTTTAAATGTTAAAATTAGAAAAGAAAATGGTTTTGAAAGCTCTAAGCTTTTACCTCTAACCATGTTGGCTGTTCTCCATGAATTTTGATATATTGTATTTTGTTATTTCGTTTCCTCTGGTTCGCATGTGAAATGTCCCTCACAGGCTCATGTGTTGAAGAGTTGTTGACCCATACAGCAAGGTTCCAAGATGAGATTTTGGGGAAATGATTGAATCATTAGGGCTTTGACTTCATTGATGGATTTATCCACAGATGGGTTGATAATCTGATGGGCTACTGGAAGGTAACGAAAACTTTGGAGCCTGGACAGAATTGAAGGGAGCTGGTTCTTGGGAAGTAACCTTGGGGAGTATGTCTTATCCCCGTTCCTTCCCACACAGATGCTCTCTCCCTTCCATCTCCTTCCTTGCTGCCAAGTGGTGAGTGGCTATGTTCTACCACAGCTTCTCTGCCATGATGACCTGCCTCACCACAGGTCCAGAAACAACCAAGTGACAGGGACCAGAGCCTTGAAAAACCAGGAGCCTTTTCTCCTTTAAGGTGTTTATCACAGCAATGAAAAGCTAAGGTGTAATTCTGGTGTCTGTGCTAATTTCCAAAAATTAAAAATCCAGTTCCCTTCTAAACAAGGGTTCACGAAGACAATACAAGGGAAACTAGAAATTTTTAAAACCAGAATTTAAAAAGATATCTTTAAATGCTAAGATTAGAAGAGAAAAAAGGTTGTAAAAGGAATGCTCTAAGCTTCTACCTCTATCTATGTTAGCTGTTCTAGTGCTTCCCAGTGTTTTTTTTCTTTACATGATGACAATAATATGGTAGGCTGTAAGGAGGGGGAGAAATCAATGCCACCTTGCTACAGACCTAAGAGCACAGGGTTGATGATCCCCATTATATCAGCCTTGAATCACCCCTGTCTCCCCTACAAAAATCAGATGACTTCTGGGCTGTGACAGAGGCTACTGCCAACTCAGCATAGCAGGAACCCAGCTGCAGCTCTTATGCAAGATGTGGCATGTTTCATAGTATAAATTAACAGTGTTTCAAGTACATAACGTGTGGTCACTGGCCACTATGACAAATGTGTTCTGTTCTGCTTCTACAAGAGAAGGGGATGAGACACAAGTTTGTATTTATATGAAACATACGACAGTGATGTTTAGTCTTGTTCCTGGGCCAACTTCATGCTTTAGACCTCTGTCATCATTTAGTCTGAGGAATCCAGAACCATCTGTCAATCAGAAAGAATGGCATACTTATATAATTGTGGCATCATCATAATTAAACATCCAAGCAAGCACTGTTAAGTACACCAGAGGTATGGATAAGACATATAGTCTAGGGGAGAGGAGATTAACTCTGTGAAGATTCATGAGCCCTCCACATCAGTGGAAGGCTTACAGGTCTAGTTATCTTGGCACACTAATAAAAATTCTTACAGGTCTATTTATCTTGCCTACAGGGGAGAATCATATTCCTAAAATTCATGACTTACGTAGTGGAGAATCATGTTCCTAAAAAAATAACTCTTATCTGTCTTCTTACCTAACAGCCCAGGGAGACATTAAACCTTTTACTATGAGTTAAGTGACTTAGAGATCAACCTGCCTGTCATCAGTCATTTCAGTGCTGGCACAGTGAGCTCGTGGAAGAGATAACCATGGTGGAAAGCATTAAGATTGCATAAGACTTAAGAATATGAGTTCCTACTCACCAAGACTAATTAAGCTAAAGCAACTGCTCACTGTCCAATCTGACAAAAATGAAGGATAATGCCGAGATCACACAGATGCAGTACAATCTCTCAATGATAACAATCTTCCAGTGGATAGAATATTGCCTCCAATGGATTTCTTTTATTTGGAAAGGGCAATGATTCGTTTTAACCAGAATGATACATATTCCAGTTGTGGGGTTGTTTCTTTCTGGGCTTCACCTGCCTTGTATCATTATCTGGCTATTCAATTGGTACAGGATAATGTATACTTTGTGTCTGACCAAGGGACCTGCTTTATAGAAGAGGAGGTGCAGGAAATCTTGTCACATTAAATTCTATAGCAACCTAAGAAAGTTATGAAATGACTTCTTGGATATACACCTTAGGTATGTGCATAAGAATAGTTTGTCTTTTCTCAGGTTGTATATATTCTACATCAATGACAGTTATGTGCACTGTCTTTAATAGAATGTTTGGCATACAGTGGCATCCACTTTGCATTTCTTTCATGCTCCTTTGCCTCATCTTGACAGTCAATGGGCAGGTGTGGCAGTCAGCTTCAAAGAAGGGCATGGCGACTGTTGCCTCAGACTCATTTGAGATGAGGAGCTAAGTCACACCTTCAGCTTAGTCACTACACCTAGCAGATATTCTAGCTCAGGTTTGCATTTTCTAGAATGCATAGTAGAACTGGGCAGATCAGTATCACTTAAGGCTTCAAAATAAATTTGCAACATGATAGGGGCTGTTGTTTTCCCATAAACCCTCCTAAAGTGTTCCTCCTAAAGGAACACTCCCAGAGCTTACGTGAATAAGTAGATCCAAGCAGCATAAGTGGTGGACTCCAGTGGACACTGTGATAGGCTGTTCAGATCTCTTTCCGAGGCTTCCTTCCCCAGCAGTGAAGAATCCTGCTGAAGCATAGCCTTCAGCAGTTTATCATCTCACAGACTGCTCTTCATAGGACACAGCTGCTGTGTGGAAAGATCACGCACCCTTCCTAAGGGCTACTTAAATGAGATCTAAGAGCTTGGCCCTCGCTGCAATATAGGTCAGCTCTAAAGCATCATTGCAGTGTCAGAGCTTGCTATGGGGAGGGCCAGGCCCTCTATTCCATCCTGAGTCCTTGCCTTGCATGAGTGTTCAGTAAGACTACTCCTCATGTTAAGCTCATTGTCTCAGAATCCTTTCCTGCAGTAACCTAATCTTGAATGGCAGCTTGCAATATTAATGGCCAAATGGACTAATTTGATGTGAGTCCAGTTAGGTTGCTTACAATAAAGTTAAATAATAAAGGATAATCTCATCCAGACACCCTACAAGTTTTTATAGTTGATGACTTACAGTAAAAATTTTCTAACTACATCAAGAAACAACAGCATAAAAATAACAATTAATGAAACAGATTTATGGATGATTTACTTAATTTGTCCAATATACACTACAGAGTAATTGCGATTTACTTTTAAGAAAATAAATTATAAAATGAAGGTTTTTGCCAGAGAATTTTAATACATATGAAGGAATGAAATAGAAATTTTAGAACTGAAACTAATGCAGCAGAGACTGGGCAGAGTCGAAGAGAAGATTAGTGAACTGGATGAGAGCTCAGTAGAAAATACTAGGCTGCAATACGGAAGGAAAGGATAGAAACTACTAAAAGGGGCCTGAGAGATATACATCCACTGTGAGAGGTTCTGGAATATGCATAGTTGGGGAAACATTTAAAGAGATAATTGCTGAGAATCTTCTAAAACTGATAAAAAATTAATTTATAGATTATAGATTACACATTATAGATAGGGGGAAATGATACACATCTGTGATCCTAGGTACTCAGGAGTTTGATACATGAAGGTCACAAGTGTAACAGTCAGTGGTCACCAGAGAAACAGATTTAATTCAAGATATACAAATATTTAAGGATTTACAAGATAGGTTTACAGTGGCTTCCCACAGATTCAGGTGTGTAAAAGTGCAGAAGGGTTGCCTGTGTGCTGGAAATCCAAAGGATCCAGTCAAAAGTCAGAGGTCTGGAGCTCATGGTAGTGTCCTTTGTGAAGGTATATCAGGAGGCTGGAGAGTCTATGACGGAAGGCTGCAGGGTCTGCAATGGGAGGCTGAAGAATTTGTGCCCGGAGCCAGGAGCTGGTGTCCAAGGTGAAGAGCAAGACTGGAGTTCCTCCACAGAAACAGAGACAAGCCTTCCTTCTTCGTTTCTTTTTTTTCATGCAGGCTATAAGCCTATAGATTGGTGCCACCCACACCCAGGGTAGGTCTTCTGTCTTCAGTAAGTTCCTTCAGTCACACCCAGAACTATGCTGATCCAGTTTAATTGGGCATTTCTTACTCAAGCTGATACAATCAGTTGACTATCATAATAGATTTTAGGCCAGTAAAGGGCTGAAGTGGAACACTTGCTTTGAATGAATAGGACCCTCAGTACAATTCCAAGAAAAGGAGAGACGAAGAGAAAGAGAGAGAGATAAGCAGTATTATGAACTTTATGAAAATAAATATAAAGAAAGCCATTTTGTGGTATATCCTCAAAACTGATAAAAAAGAAAGAAAAATCTAAGAAACATCTAGGAAACAGCAGACAGGTTTCTTGCATGTATTCCATTATATTAGATTATTTTACATGGGTCATTAACATGAGTCATTTCATTAGCAGTTATGATAAAGAACACAATGTACTTAGGTTTATGTTCCTTGGTAAAGATGAGAAAGTCTTATTACCAATACTTTTCTTGACAGTATTAATTTTTGGAGATTTTTTTCCAGTTTCACAAGGTTCAAATTTTTTACCTTATAATATGTGGTTGTGAAAAAACTGGTGATTGGAATAGAAAAAAATGTCAGTTCTGACAGTGTCCTGATATTACTTGTATATAAAGTATTGATATAATTTTATTTATTTATTTTTATTTTAAAGGGAATAAAAAATAAAAACTACAGAATTTAAAAACAAGATGATAGGAAAGTAATAACAGTTGTTATATTGCATATTGTTATCTTCAAAGCAGTTGCTCAGATTACCAGACACAGACATGTAAAATTGATCAAGCAATATAAGCACTAACTGTTCCTTTCAATAAACTAATAGAAATCAGTAGTACAATTACCTTAGCTACCTTGTGTGTGTGTGTATACATAAACACATTTTTCCCTTTCCTTCTTTTTTCCTTTCTCCCAACCCAGTTGTTCTTTCCTTTTGAGCAGTTTCTTTCCTTTTTGCAATATTTATTGTACTTTTCAGATTTATTTACTCTTTCATTTTCTTCCACTAGGGAGACCATATGATGTTTACACATGTGGGTTTGATTTATTTCACTTTTAATTATGGTCTCTGATTGCATTCATTCACCTATAAAACCTTGAGTTTATCTTTCCTTGTAGCTCAGTAATACACCATTGTATAAAAATACCACATCTTTTTTATCATTCCTTGGTTGATGGGCATTTGGGCTGTTTCCAAGATTTACTATGGTAAATTGTGCTGCTATAAATATGGGTGCACATATATTGCTGTGGTATGATGTTTTCAATTCTTTTGGGAAAATACTCAGAAAGAGAATAGCTGGGTTGGATGGGACCTCTAATCCTAGATTGGTGAGGAATCTCCACACTGATTTCCATGATGGTTTCACCAGCCTACACTCCTACCAGTAATAGAGAAGGATTCCTTTCCACACAGCCCCTCCAGCACTTGTTGTGGGTTGATGTTTTGATGATAGCCATTCTTCCCAGGGTGAGATGGAATCTCAGTGTTGTTTAAATTTGCATTTCTCTAATGACCAATGATGTTGAACAGTTTTTCATATATTTATTTGCTTTTTGTACTTCATTTGAGAAGTCTATATTCATCTCAGCTGCACGTTTTTGGATGGAGCCTTTGAATTTTGGGGGTCTGATTTTTTTTAATACTTTATATGTTCTAGATAGAAGACCTTGGTCTGAGGGGCAGTTGGCTAAAATTTTTACCCAATTCATGGGTTTTCTTTTCACTTTTTTTTTTTGCGGTACTGGGGATCGAACTCAGGACCCTGCACTTGCTAGGCAAGCGCTTATTCCACTGAGCTATATCCCCAGCCCCTTCTTTTCACTCTTGATGATTTCTTTTGATGTGTAAAATTTTTAATAGGATAAGATCCCACTTGTTGATTCTTTGAAGTATTTCCCGTGCAGTTTGGTTTTTGTTCATGAACTCTCTGCCTACCCCTATGTCTTCAAGATTTTTACTTCCTTTCTCTCTCAGTAGATTTAGTGTTTCTGTTTTAATATTGAGATCTTTAAGCCATTTCAACTTTAGTTTAGTGCATGGTGATAGACATGGGTCTAGTTTCAGTCTTTGAGATGTGGAAAGCCAGTTTTCACAGTGCCATTTATTAAAGGGACTGTCTTTCTTCCAGTGAACATGTTTAGCCCCTTTGTCAAAGATAAGATGGCTGAGTGTGTTTGTAATTGTGTCTGCATTTTTTGATCTGTTCACTAAATCTGTTCCATCTCCTAATCTGTTCCATTAAATCAACCAGTACCATGCTCATTTAATCACAGCAGCTTTGTAGTATAGTTTTAAGTCAGGGATTGTGATGCTTCTTACCTTGCCTTTGCTTCCCAGGTTTGTCTTTGCTATTCTAGGTTTCCTCTGGTTCCAGATGAATTTCAGGAATGTTTTCTCTAGATTTGTGAGGTAGGCTAATTGTATTTTGACCAGGATTGGATTAAATCTGTATAACAGTGTCTCAGTTACTTTTCTCTCATTTCTGAGACAAAATACCCAACCTCCAAAATTAAGGAAGGAAAGGTTTATTTAGCTCACAGCTTGTGGAGGTTTCATTCTGTACTTACCTGGCTCCAAGGCAGAGTGGCACATGGCAGAGGGCAACTGTTCATGGTGGCAGAAGAGAGCAAAATCAACAAGAGCAAAAAGGGGAGGACCAGCTGTGAGAAAAGCAAGCCTCTTTCCCTTCCTTACATTGCATGCAAGCTGCCTGCCCCAGGGCAGGTGTAGCTCTCATACTCATAATCCCAACACTGGACCGTGAATCAATCATAAACTAGAGCTCACCCCCTGACTGCATGAGGCTTTGGGGGAATTCCCAGGCATAAACCATAACCAACAGTTTTGGAAGTATGGTCATTTTCAAAATGTTGATTCTTTCTATCCATGAGCAAGGAATATCTTTCAATTTTCTTAAATCCTCTCCCATCTTTTTTCAGAGTACTGTAATTTTCACTGTATACATCTTTTACTTCTTTTGTTAGATTGTTTCTAATTATTTCATTTTTTTGGGTGCTATTGTGAAGAGTGTGGTTTCCCTAATTTTTCTCTCAGTGAGTTTGTTGTTTGTGTACAGGAATGCTATTGCTTTTTGAGCATTGATGTTGTATCCAGCTATGCCACTAAATTTGGTTATGAAATTAAGCAGTCTTTTGGTGGAGTTTTTGAGGTCTTCTATGTAGAGTATCACGTTATCTGCAAATATTGATAATTTCACTTCTTCCTTTCCTATCCTTGTTTTTTTTATTTCTCTCTCTTGTCTAGTTCTCTGGCTAATATTTCCAGAACTGTATTGTATAAGAGTGGTAATAGTGGACATCCCTGTCTTGTTCCTGATTTTAAAGTGAAATCTTTCAGTTTTTGCCCATTTAGTATGATATTGGCCATTGGTTTGTCATCAATGGCTTTTATCAGATTTAGATAAAGACCATCTATTCTGATTTTCTGTAGGGTTTTTTTTTTTTATCATGAATGAGTGTTCGACTTTATCAAAAGCTTTTTCTGCATCTATTGAGATGATCATGTGATTCTTCTCTTTGGCTCTGTTGATATGGTGTATTACATTGATATGCATATATTGAACTATTCTTGCATTCCTGGAATGCACCCCACTTGGCCATGATGTATAATCTTCTTGATGATTTGCTGCATTCTGTTTGCTAGTATTTTATTATATAATTTCTTCTTTGACTTCATCTGTGATCCACTGGTTGTTCAAAAGGGTGTTATTTAATTTTCATATTTTTATGGAGTTTTTATGATTTCTTTTCTCAATAATTTCCAGTTTCATTGCACTATGGTCAAATGATATGCATGAGATAATTTCAATTCCTTTGCATTTACTTAAGCATGTTCTATGGGCTAGTGTGTGGTCTATTTTAGATAATGTCTCATGTGCAGCTAAGAAGAGTGTATATTCTGATGCTGTTGGGTAAAACACGCTGTAAAGGTCTACTAAGTCCATTTGTTCACAAGTTTGGTTCAGTTCTGTTATTACTTTGTTGAATTTTTGTCTAGTTGATCTATCTCTTTGTGACAGTGGGGTGTTAATTTCCCCCATTATAATTGTGTTATTGCTTATTTGATGTTTTATGTCTATTAATATTTGTCTTATATAGTTGGGCGCTCCTGTATTATATATATATATATATATATATATATAATTTGTGATTGTTATCTCTTTCTCTTCAACTTTTCCCCTAACAAGTATATAGTGACATTCTTTGTCTGTTCTGATCGTTCTTGGTATGAAGTTCACATTTCTGCAAACAGAATAGCTACTCCTTTTTTCTGGATTTCTGTAGCATAGAGTATTATTTTCCATCCTTTGTACTTCAGTCTATGAATTTCCTTTTGAGTTAAATGTGTTTCTTGTATACAGCATATTATTGGACTTTCTTTCCTGATCCACTCTGCTAATCTGTTTCTTTTGATTGGTGAATTGATTCCATTTCCATTAATGGTTATAACTGAGATGTATTGGCTTATCTTTGTCATCTTATTTTTTGCTTTTGATTCACTACTTTTGTGCTCTGTTTAATTGCTTGCCCTGCTTGGTGGTTTCTTTCTGTTGTTGTTCTTGGAATTGTGATCATTTTTATCTCTTTCTAGAATATATTTCAGTACCCTTTGTATGGTTAATTTGCTGGGCATGAATTTCTTCAGTTATTCTTTGTTGTGGAAGTACCTTATTTCTCCATTAATTTTAAAACAGTTTTGCAGGTTACAACACTCTGTGTTTGAAGTTTTCTTTCAGTACCTGAAATACTTCACTACAAGCTCTTCTTAACGGTTTGTGTTGAGAAGTCTGCCATGATTCTGATGGGCTTTCCTTTATCAATGACCTGTTTCTTTTGTCTAACAGTTTTTAATATTCTCTTCTTTCACTAAATTTCTGGGATCTTGATTATTATGTCTGGATGTAGATTTCTTTTAGTCATAGCTAATTGGAGGTCTATATATCTCATTTACTATGTGTCAGGTTCTTTTTCCATGTTTGGGAAATTTTATGCTATTATTTCTGCAAATAGTCTTTTCATGTCCTTTGTGTTGACTCCTACTTTTTCATTGACACCTATCAGTCTTATATTGTTGCATCATCCTGCAGCTATTGTACTGCTATTTCCTCATTCCTTGTTATTTTTAGGAGATCTTTCCTTTTGTGATCAATAACTGCAATCCTGTTTTCAAGGTCTGAAAGTCTATCTTTAGTTTCATTCAGGCAGTTTTGATAGGTTTCAGTGGAACATTTAATTTTCTGAATATTTCTTTGAATTTGTTTTGTGTACTCTGATTCTTTCCTATATTGTTCTTTCAAAGTTTCTATGATTTTTCTATGCTCCTGTATTTTTTTTCCATCTACATCTTGTTTAGATATGCTGAGCAATTCTTTCATTATGGTTGTCATTTCGTTTTTTACCTGAGAGATTATTTCTTATCTGATTTCCTCTACAGTCTGATGGAGTTGTTTCTTTAGTTGCTATCATTTCAGAAATTTCGTGTGTGACTTCTAGTTTCTTCTAGGTCAATGTCTCCTGGACTTGCTTTGGGTACGCTTAGGGTCTGAAATTGCATTTTACCCCTTCATCTTGACATTCTCTATTTCAAAAACTGTGTATTTTTTTCTGTGATGATTCTTGTGAGTTTTGGTAGTAGGTAACTATATCACTAGTATGAAGCCCTCTGCAGGAAAAGTCTGTACTTCAGGGATAACTTCTGTGTGTAGGAGATTCTTGGTTTGTGTCTGTCCTAAGATCCTACCTTCCCAGTTAATTGAGAGTGGATGTTGGTTTCTATTTGGCTCAGTTCCCAGTCTTTCAGTGTAGGGCTGTGGTGAGATTATTATCCCAGAGCTTCCCAATATTGTTACACAAAGGAGAACAACTGATTACTACAGATATGACATTCTATCTACAATAGTACAATTAACAATAATGATAGCATCAAGCACAATTTAGAAACTGACAAAATGTGGTATGTATTGATTTTGTACTTTAGACCATAGGAGGTAGTCTATAGTTATATAACAGAACCAATCATAAATTAGGAGTTTGTATGTCAAGTGTTTCCCCTTGTTGGAGTAGATTTACCCTGGGTTCCTCTGGATGAACCTATTGCTGTGTTCTGGGCATTTCCTGTGCTGGTTGCCTGTCCTGCAGTGTAGTGGAGTGGGCCAGGCACTGGGGCTCCTCCTGACTGAGGCTCCTGGAATGACAGAGGGGCAATGGGAGGGGTTTCTCCTCTCCTGAGCAGCTCACTGAGGCTCCCGTGGTGGTGGAGGGGCAGTGGGTGGGGCTTCTCCCCCAGGTACTGGTATGCAGGAATATTTTAAGCTACTTGTTTACTTTATGAGGATTGACTTAATGAAAACTAGTTATTAATTTCTATAGGCCACCTTAACTAGGTGTAACAAATGACTGTAAGTGTCAGTATTCTGAAAAAAAAATGAATCCATGATGGTCTTGCTGCAAACCTGGTTCTGTGGTGGCCCTTCTTTCCTTCAGACATTGCCTATAGGCCATGACATCCTACTGCTCAAAGTGTGGTGTGAACTACATTTCACAATACATGGTTGCACATTTTATGAAGACCCAGAGGAGAGGAACTGGAAGGCTCCAAGAACAAAGTACTGATAAGGAGTGTGTTGGTTTGGGGCATATTTTTCCAAAGGGGGCAATATAATATAGGACATGTATTTTATAAGATTATTTATTAGTCACCCAAAGAATGATATACAAGAGAATGCAGGAAATGTGTCTATATACTATAGACCATGAATTCAGCTAAGAGCCTGAATCCTATGATACTGTCCTCTATGAGTCCAGCTGAATACCTAGAGCCCATAACAATGCCTCCCACGAATCCAACTGGAGGCCCAGAGCCCATAACAATATCTCATGCATGCCTGTTTCACGGATCTGCACTGGGAAGGCCCAAAGGTCAGTGGTGGAATCTAGGAAGTCTGTGCCAGTGGGATGAAGGATCTGTGCTAGCAGAATGAGGGATCTGCATTGGAACCAGGAAGTGATGCTTAGAAGAACCAGAGCTCCCCTGAAAGGTACCACAACTGTCCTCAGCAACAGTGAGGTCCCGAGCTCCTCCAGTGATCAAGATGTCCAAGTTCCCATCAGGAAAGCCAACACAGCAAGCTTTTCCAGGAGACTGGCAGTGCACCATCTTCCGCTCTGGAGCCAGGAAGTGATGCTCAAAGTGATGACCAGAGCTCCCCCAAAGTGAACCAAAGCCATTCTCAGTGCCAACAAGGTCCTGAGCTTCTTGGAGGATGAAAACAGCCAAGTTCATCAGTAAAGCCAGCATGACGAGCTGTCCAAAACAACCAACAACTCCTTACAGCTTCTACCAGCTCCTGACACCCTCTCTGAGCTCCCAACAGCCTCCTTCTCCTTCTCTAGTTCTGCCTCTTACGCTGCTGGCAACAATTCTCACTTACTTAGTTCAGCTGGGGGTTATAAACTGACCACCAGTTGTCAATCTACTAGAAGGAGGGAGCAGTGCTGATTGCCCTGATTTGGTCAGTAACACTGTATACGTGTATCAAAATACATCTAATTCCTATATGCCAATAAAAATTTTAAAAATGTTTAAGAAAGTGGAAATGGAAATACTCTGGTTTGTTCATTACACATTGTACACATATATCAAATTATTACACTGTGTCCTGTAAACAGTTACAATTAAAATAACAATAAAAATGAAGAACACCAAAATATCTTAAAAGAAAAAGTAACAACAACAACAACAACAAGTGATATGAGAACCAGCAACCATAGTAATTTTTGAGGCTTTGTTAGAACAAAGTCTCCTTATGCAGTTCAGGCTACCCTCAAACTCATTTTATAGCCCAAGGTGGCCTTGAACTTGTGGCAATACCCCCACCTCAGCCTCTAGAGTGGTGGGATTGCAGGTGTGCACCATCATGCCCAGTTCAGAATGTAAAATCTTGAGCCTTATTCCAACACACTACTGAAGTTTTCATTTTATTTATTTATGTATTTATTTATTTATTTATCTATTTATGAAATATTGGGGATTGAGCTCAGGTCTTTCACACTGAGCTATATCCCCAGCCTTATAAAATTTTATATTTTGAGTCAGGGTGGCTAAATTATCCAGGTTATACTCAAACTTGTGATCCACCTACCTCAGCCTCCAAGAGTGCTAGATTACGTCTTTGTGCTAGATTATGTCTTTGTCACACCAGACAAAGCTTTTCATTTTAGCAAGACCCTAGATGATTCAGATACCCATCAAGGTTTAGGATGCATCATTCTAAGTGACTCATGACCATCTCATGTCGGGACCCAGTAAGAACGCAGATACATTCAACCACTCGTGAATCATGCATTATTAGATACAAATGTAGAATGTTGTCAGCTTTCTATTACTGTGAAAAAATACATGAAAAGGTCAATTTAAAGTGAGGAAAGTTTTATGCTGGCTCGTGGTCTCAGACATATCAGGCCTTGTTACTTTGGGCGTGTGGCAGTACAGCATACCTAGCAGGAGCATATGACAGAGGAGGCCTCATAATGGCCGAGAAGCAATGGGAGAGAGAAGGGGTTGGGATGCCATCCTCCCTGTGAAGGACACACCTTCAGTGAACTGACTTCCTGGCACTAGACCCTGACTCTTAAATTTCTACCCCCTGACCTCTAAGTGGCACCACAGGCTGGGGGCCAATCCTTTAACACATGGGCTTTTAGAAAAGAATTTTAGCTGGCTATACAATTGCCCAGAATAAAACTCTTTCTCAGCTTTCTTGTAGGTATTCGTAGCTAAACAATTCAGTACTGGCTAAGGGAATTGAGCAGAAGAGGTGTTCACTACTGATGTGCTGATTGCGGTTGAGGAAGAGGCATTTCTTCTTCCTTTGCATTCCCTGACAACTCGGGGTATAGACTTGATAGCGAGAGCTGGACCAGCCATTTGGGCTCTCAGATGGAAACTACATGTTAGGGCTGACAGAGCTGTGCAGAAAGAAACTGGGTGCATGGTGACTGCAGAGACACCACACCAGCCCTGGAAACAGAGATGATGCACTGCTCTGAAACATTTTTAATTTAGGACTGTTACGTCAGCCATATCTGTAGTCAGTTTAGTGCTGGCAGTGCTGTTTTCATCTAAGGAAGTCTTGAGATTGTGGCAGAGGGTGAGGGTGAAGTTAGACTCTTTCCACTATGAATGATCTCTGCACCAAATGTCATAATTTCCTTTTTGAGTCCTCTGTTAAATGTCTCCACAGAAGCGTTATGTTCGGCTCAAGTCTCACTTTGTGGCTTTTGTCTAGTGGTATAGGAGATGTAGCTCATTGTGCAAATGAGGCTGAAAAAGAGCACATGGACACTTTCCCTCCATGAATCCCAGTTTAAAAGTGATTGATCTTTGAAATTTCTTTTTTGAGGAAGTTTGAAATTATCTCCTAGCCAATACGTCCAGAATTGCAAAGCCTTGGGATAAGTGTGACTCCTTCAAACTATTCCATGTTATTAACTGACTCTTTAATATATTGGAGCTTTTAAAATTATCCTTCTGTTTGAAATTAGAGAAGTGGCAAGGTAGTTTATAAAGAAATTGCAGGAGATGCCATTGTTTCTAAATATGTAACTATCCTTGGGAGGGCCTGTGTAGAAAGAGGTTCATTCTTGAGTTAAGTCAGAACAGTTGGAGGCAACTTCTTCATTTGTGATATGAGCTACTCAGAGGCAGGGCAAGAAAGATCTTCCCAGTGACTTAAAGGAGCTTAGTGAATTGCTGAAGATCACACACATGGAGACATAGCTGGAACCTTAGACTTTAGAGGGAGATGACCGAAGATGGATAAGCTCATTATTCTCATGGGTTTGAGAAGAAGGGGTACAGTGGTGTGAAAATTCAAACCACTTTGCCCTATGCACTAAATCCTATGCCTTGTGGCAAGACCTAGAAAAAGGATGATGTGATTTTTCCCACACAGTAGCATTCAGAGTGGTCTGATGTGTACTGCAATAAAGGTATAGAAGGTGATCCAGGAAACTGAAGAAGTAAATGAACTACTTTTCTTGGGAAAAGCATGGTGGGATTTTTGGGGAAGGGGGCAGTACAACTTAACCTAGGGCCTTAGCATTGAACTATGTACCCTACCTTTATTTATGTATTTATTTATTTATTTATTTATTTACTTATTATTTTGAGACAACAAGGTTTTGCTAAGTCGGTAAGTTGCCCAGGCTGGGTTTGATCTCAAAATTCTCCTGCTTCGGACACCTGAATTCTGGGACTGCAGTCATGCACCACCACACCTGGTTGATGTGGTTGATTTTAAAGCTGAACAGAACTTTTCTAAGTTTAGAAAGATGACAAAGAGGATTCCAGTGGAATGAACAACATGCATAGAAGTTACAGAGAGAGAGAGAGAGAGAGAGAGAGAGAGAGAGAGAGAGAGAGAGAGAGAGAGAGGGAGAGGGAGAGGGTGCACTGGAGAGAAGTGTGAAGGATCTTGAATTCTATGCTAACACATTTGGACCTGTGCCAGTGAATGTTTGATATTCAGCCATTCCCCTGAGCAATGATGCAATGAGGTCCAAGGATGACCGTACAGTGGGTCAGGATCACCTTGAGAGAGAGTGACTATCCATCATGCAGAGGCTGCTTGGCCCTTCTTGGAAGACAGACACAAGAAAGACAGCTATATAACAGGACCTTTGAAGGACTTTGTGATCTTTCCCATCTCCCAGAAATGGCTTTAGCCTGAGATATTCAGAGAGGTCTGTTCGTGTATTTCCCCTTGTGAAGGACACAATCTGGAGTTCCTATATATTTTTGCTTTATAAGTTATTAAACTTTTAAATATCTTAATAATTTATAACAGCTTAACAGAATTCATCTATAAAGTATCTAAATGCTTTTGGGTTTCCATAACCGTAACATCAACTGGCTGTCTCAGAAACAGCTTACATTGATTTCTCATGGTTCTAGAGCTTGGGAAATTCTAGGTCAAGGCACTGGCATATTTATAACAGTTTAACAGAATCATCTATAAAGTATCTAAGTCCTTTTGGGTTTCTATAACCATAGCATCAACTGGCTGTCTCAGAAACAGCTTACATTGATTTCTCATGGTTCCAGAGCTTGGGAAATTCTAGGTCAAGGCACCGGCGTATTTAGTGTCCAGTGAAGGGCCATCTCCTGGTTCATAGATGATCATCTTTTGCCAGGTCTGCACATGACAGAAGTGGCAAGGAAGTTCTCTGGGGTTTCTTGTATAAGGCAGTAATCCCATTCACAGAGGCTCTGCCCTCATGATGGAATCACCTTCCAAACCAGCTTCTCCACATACCATCACAATGGGAAATTGGTTTCATCAGGTAAACTTGTGGGGGAGGAAAAACAAAAGTTTAATCTGTAGGAGAAAGAATTTTTGTTATTTAGAAAGATCATGAGATAAGCTGCTCTGAGTAACAGGCAAGACTCTAGGGGTCTGTGACAGGAACTCAAACAAAAGAAAAAGTAAAGTTCAGCTCTTTAACCTGAGAATGTAAGAGGGGTTTAGAGGCTTAACTCTATCTGCATAAGAATGAAAAATAGGGCACAATAACGAGCTAAGGGGAGGAGGGAGTAGAGAGCTGGCCTGTGGTTAAGATACCACAGGGGAAAATTCCAGCCAACAGGGTTGCTTATGCAACTGGCTAGCCCAGGGGCTGACCAGGGCCGAGGTGAAACCAGTGGTTCTGCTCTGCAAGTCCTATTGCCTGAGTCAGCCATCACCAAGAATGGGTGCTCCTACAGCCTAGTGGTGATCTTGGGTAAAGCAGACCCTGTGTTAGGGTGGTTGTTACGGTTTGAATGTTGGTGTTCCACCATAACTTATGTGTTGAAATAACCAATTTCAAATGTGATGCTATTTGGTGGTGGGGCCTTTGGCAGAAATTAAGGTGACTTAGCGTCGTGAGGGTAAGGCCCTTGCAGTGGCGTTAGTGCCCTTCCGAAAAGGGGGAAAACAGAATCTTTCCTTTTGCTGTGTGAAGATATCAGGAAAAGACCAATTTGGACACCAGAACAGTGGCCCTGGGGCCTTGATTTTGGGTTCCTAAGTTCCAGAATTATGAGAAAATGAATGTTTGATGTTTAAGCCATCAGTCTGGTAATTTGTTATGGCAGCTTGAACAGACGAAGCTGGTTGCCAAGGAAAGTTTCATAAAGGGATGCCTAATATTCAAATGGAATTTGAGATACAGACTTTTTTCCCTCTTTCCCACAGAAATCTACAAGTGAGTGCAATATACTGCTTAGCTCTTTATGGGAGATGTGTAGATATGCAGGTAGAAATTGTGGGAAGGCTAGATTTCTGGGTTGTAGCAGTAAGGAGTAAGCAGTACTTGAAGAATCTGTAGGTTTTGATTTTTCCAGGGAGGCTATAGTTTTTACAGGGTTTGGTCTTCCACAGAGCATGAAGTTGGTATTGTGACCCAACTTTACCTGGAATTGAAAGGGAAGGGAGGAAGCAGGTGACATCAGGATGACATTTCACTGTTTTGGTGCCTCCAGCGAGGTATCACTGCTAAGTTTATTTTATGGTTGCCCACTTCTTGCTTAAGGAAGCTGATGTTGCACCAGGAAGAGGTTACACCAAACTTGTTTTAAGGAAACAGTTGAAAACATCAATTACATGAGCAACCCAAGATTCTTATCTGTAGAATCCAAAAGGGAAGAGTTTATTTATATAGCTTATCTCCTGGGATGTAATCTGATAGGCTCTGTAAATTGGATAAGCTAGCCGGATAGAATGCATGTCATGGAAAGTTAAATAGAAGCTCTAGGCTCAAGACTTTGCTCCTGTTCTAAGTTGCCATGTGAATTTAGGTAATTTCTAGCCCTCTCTCATAGTTATTGTCTGATAATAATATGTATCGAGAAAAAAAATCAGGGGTTTGGAATGTGGCTCAGTGGTAGAACATTTGCCTAATATGCATAAGGCCCTGGGTCTGGGTTCCACCCTCAGTATTGCTAATATTTAAAATACTTAATTAGTTATATTGAATGATGACTGGGTAGAATAGAAACGTCCATTGCTCTCCTGTAGAGACCTGCAGAATAAGCTCTCAAGGCCTCTACTCCAAGAAATCCTCAAGATCCCAGGATTTTTTTATGCTGTCCCAGAAAATAGAAGACATACAGAATAACAACAAAAACTGTCATCTGTCACAGCCAGTTATTCTCCGTGGAAGGTGCAGGTAACAATTCATTCACATCCCACCTCTCAGAACTTTACAACCTGCTACATGGTGGCACCTGATTTTCCAGGTAGATTGAGACATCTCCTAAGATAGTCTTTATTCTTAGCTGCTAAGCTGCCATGTAAAAACAGGTTCCAGCACTCTGAGAGAAGAGAACAAGGAGCATTTTAGAACAAGAACAAGTTTTTGCCACAGGTTCCTTCCAGACCTAACAACTTAGAACTCTTTAGAAAGTCAGCAGTTTGGATGACCAGTTATCACGTCACCATCCATGTATAGGACCCCATTGACTGAATGATGTCCAAGATACTTTGGTTACAGAATTAGCAACTAAATGAGCCTGACATTGTCTGATAGAAATATGTCAGCCACTTTAAAAATGTCCATTGGGAAAAGTTGAGAAAAAAACAGAAATTTGTGAAATAAATTTTAATACTTTATTTAACTTTTTCATGTAATAAGTATAAAAATTATTAGTGAAATAGTTTATTTTCCTGTCATTAGATGAAATACTCAAAACTTAGTTTCTACTTTATTCTTACAGCTCATCTCCATTTGAACCAACTGCATTTCCAGCATTCAGTAACCATGTGTGTCGGCTCACTCGGGCCATCGAGTTTCAGTCTGTGTCTGCTAGAGTGTCTGCACCATTATGTACATCATGAACTATTTTGTTATAAGGGGACTCCCTGAAGCTTCCCTATGAGCAAGTGACTACAGAATGTTCATTTTCTGGATTATCAGAGATTTAACCAAATTCCCGTACCAAGTACCCAAGCCTGATAGGAAGAGCTTGAATGCAGGTATCACCTAGGCTTAATTTCTCCAAGTCCAATTTATTTATCTGTAAAAATGTCACCTATACAAGTTATATTTTATTGTTGTTTAGTTTTGGAAGCTGGACTCAGCTGAAATAGTGCTGGATAAAGAATAAAGGATTAAGAGTTCAGCTTTGACTTTCCCCGGACTCTAAGACTAACAGTTCTATGTTATCTCTGCCTCTTGCTTTCCCCATTTTGACCTGTGAAGGCAGCTGTTCTTTCTTTTCAAATGAGATCAGTGGATGTGAAGGGAAAACTAAAATAGTCACACAGAAAAGAAGGAAGGAAAAAGGAGAAATAGATACGTACATACAGAAGAGAGTTAAGATAGTTACCAATTGCTATTAGCTTATTGAGATGAAAGGTTTATGCCTATATTGCTTGATCAAGTTTTCATGCCTCTATCTTGTAAGATGAGCAACTATTTTTAAGATAACAAGATGCAGTGTAATAATCATAGTCACTCTCCGAAAATCTCGTGTTGAAATTTTATACCCTTGTTTCCATTCTTTATTTTTCTTTTCTTTAAAATAGAATAAATTAAATAAATAAATGAATAGATAAATAAAATAATCACACTTCTAGAATGTCATTAAGGAGATTATTGTTTTCTCATCTTCCATCTACTTCCAATTATTTCATAAATAAAGGGAAAAATAAAATAAAAGACGTAATAAAAGGTAAGGCGATAGATCTTCCTCAGGCGGGAAGGGGAGCTAGAGATGAAGGGAGGGGAAGAGGAGGAGAAAAGAAATATGTGCTGATATATATGTGCAAACTCCACACAAGGACCATACACATCATGTACCACATACATGTGCTAATAAAAAGAGAAGGCAAAAATTACACAAGCAGAAAAGCAGGAGAATAAGGCAAAAGTCTGGGAATTTTTGTCTTTCAAAAAAATAGAAAAGCTGGGTGTGGTGGTGCACGTCTGTAATCCTAGCACTCCAGAGGCTGAGGCAGGAGGATCGTTGTGAGTTTGAGACCAGCCTGGGCTACAAAGCGAGCTCAAGGCCAGTCTGAACTGCGTAGTGAGACCCTGTCTCAAATAGAAAAAAAAAAAAAAAGAGATAATTTTCTGTGGGAAAAAAAAAAAAGAAATCTGGAAGGTTAGTGCATCCATAGCAGCACAAGCTTTCTAAAGAAAGAGTGGGAAGGATCAAGTGGGAAAAAAATCTCTTATGCCAGTGACGTATCCTTTAGCTTACAGTTTGAGAAAATAAACCCAAGAGCTCTTCATCATTGCTGATATAATTTGGCAAAATGTTAGCAAAATACATAAACGGTGTCTGTCCTGTCACGGAACAATTTTATGTTCAAGAATTTAAGGAAACAATCTGGGCTCACAAAGATCTAATTATACAAATGTTCATGACTCTGCAACTGACACCAGTAGAAAATAAGAAAATATGCTGGCTCTAAAAATAAAGAGTTAGTAAACAATAGCTATGGTACAGGCATATACAAGAATATTAGTAACTATTAAAGTCCATGTTTTCAGAGAATATTTAATGATATAAGCAAATGCTTTGCTGCATTGTTGAGTCATGACAGATCACTCATCATATACATGCTATAGTTGGACCCAGTTCTCCCTTTTTATTTTGGTACTGGGAATCAAACTCAGGACCTTGCACTTGCCAGGGAGGTACTTATGTCACTAAGCCATATCCCTGGCCCCCAGTTCTCTACTCTAAGCTGGCTCCTTTGTGCAGGATACTTTCATATTTCCTGACCTGCTTTCTTGTTCCCTGGTTCTTTCCTTCTCTCTCTAACGTCATCTAAGTGAATCTTCATTTCCTTATACATCAGAGTTTCTTAACTGGGTACTCTTGATATTTTAGGTTGATAATCTTTTGTCAGAGGAGGGAGGAGATGTCTCAGGCTTGTAAGAACTTGAGCAGCATCCTTAGCCTCTACCCTTGAGATGCCAGTTGCACTATCTCCCAGATGGTATTACCAAAAATATTTCCAGATTACCCACTCTTCTCCATAGTTCTTAAGTTTGGTGATTATTGATGTTTGGTGAGTATTATTTGTTCCATGGAGATGTGGAAAATGAGATTCTCTCTCCTCCCCTAGCACACATACCTGACTCAAACACTTGCCTATTCTCTTGTATTAGCCCAAATATTAATTCTCAAAGTACACAATTCTTTCTAGTTCTGTAAGTACCCAGTAGCCACAAGCAATTCAAAAACCCATCAACCAGTGAACAGATAAAAAAGATGTGATTTTTCTATACAATGGAGTATTATTCAGCCATTAAGAAAGATAAAATTGAGTCATTTATAGCTAAATGGATGGACCTTGAGACCATAATCATAAGTGAAATAAATCAGACAATGTGTAAATATTGCATTATCTCTCTGGTGTGAGGAACTGGAAATGTACATAAGAACATAAATGTATAATACACATTGTGAGATAGGGATAAACTGTTCAAAAGGAAAAGAAAAACAGAGAGGGAGAAGAGGAAAGGAAGAGAAAGAAAAAATTAGGTAAAATGGAGTTTTCATTTTATCCTTCTTTTCTAATTTTTTCTTTCTCTTTCTTCCTTCCCCCTCCCCCGGCCTATTTCTCTTTTCCTTTTGAACAGTTTATTTCTTTTTTTAATTTTAAAGATAAAAGAATGAAAACATTAACAAAGACACTTCCATTTACAAAATAATGCAACGATACAAGCAATACAGAATTTCAGACAACGTGACAGGAAATTGACAACAGTTGCTGTGTTACATATTGATACCTTCAGATTGGTTACTCAGATAAACAAATACAGGCACATCAAACAATGAACAGTTTATTCCTATCTCACATCAATCTTGCATGCTTAAATTTGGTGATCTGAGCAATTTCACAGAAGATAACAAGATGGAATACAACAACCACTGTGAATTCCTATCATTTTGTTCTGAAACCCTATATTATTTTCATTGTTTTTGCTTTGTTTTGTTTTTGTCTATGTTGCTGGTATTTTGCTATTGTTTATTATTATTATATTATTATTATTATTATTCACTTTAAATTAAAAAAAAAATGAAACGAGCTCTGTGAAGGGGGAGGGGAAGGGGACTTGAAAGAGGGGGTGGGCCTAGGGGAAGAAAGAAGAATCAAGATAGATCACGTACAAACACAAATTCACCACAGTGAATGTGGTCATTATGCACATCTAAATTGTATCAATAAATTTATTTTTAATTTATTTTTGGACTCATTCTTTTATCTTACAATTTGTGTCTTATCCACATGTACCTGGGAGCACACACATAGGGCAGGCTCTTATCTTCCGGCTTCCCAGAGCTCCTCGGAGGGCTTCCTCCCTGGCTGTGGCCGCTGTGTGGGGGCCATCGCCTCCAGGGCTGGGGCCCTGCCCTCCCGACACAGCTCGCTGTGAGAATGCCCAGCCCAGGCAGGGTACAATGCAGCCCAGGGCTCTGGTCCTGCCGTAGGCCCTGGCAGTACAAGAGCCAGGACAGGCAGTGCACCTTGTCCTTGGACAGAACCCAGTCCCTGCTGTGCCAGGTTGGCCATCCCCATCACATGTTAACTGTCTAACTAGGGAGATTACAGGGCAATGTCCTGCCCATCAGGCCTTGGACACCTGGGGACCAAGTCTCCAATGACACCTCAAAGCTCGCCCGGGGAGAAGGGAAGATGGCCACTTGCACGGCAGGCCCTGTGCCTGGGTACTGGAGCAACCCCCCTTCTCTTGCTCTCTTCCTTCATCTCCGCCCAGGTACCTGAGCCACCTGATGGCCAGGGCTCACCTGGCAGACTGTGCTCGGGGATCTGCACCATCTTGCTCAGCTCTGAATTCCAGGTGACTGACTGACTGAATGAGGGGAGCTCCCTGAGTCCTCAACCATCCTATAAAATGGAGTTGTGGACTGCACAAACGGCAGAACCAAAGCTCAGGAACACGTCGGGAATCACAGCTGACTGGGAGCATGAGGACCAGCCTGCCTGAGGGCCGCGCCTCTCCTCCTCCCAGGCCCAGCCCTGCAGTTGGCACCATGACCAGGAAGGAAAAAATAAGGAGGGAGGTTTATTTAACATTAAGGTGCGGAGGGGTCCAAGGGCTGACCAAGGGACCAAGGGTTCACTTGGTGATGGTGTTGCTGTGGGAAGAGAGATGTGTGAGGCTGGAGCAGGGGCAGAGAAACCCCCTCCCTGCTCACGAATTCATGCTCTTGCTACTGAGCATGATGTGTGGGGTCTTCTGGGCCTTCTGCTTCTCCTGGAGCAGAGCCACCGTGCCCAGGGCCATGTCGCCGGAGCTCATCTTCAGCAGTGCCTCCTCGCCCAGCTTCTTCATCTGCCTCTCCATCTTCACCTTGCCCGAGCCCTTCCCATGGAAGCAGTGGGACAGCTGTCGGGCTGCCTCCTTGGGAGTGAGCTTCTGGCCTGTCCCATCCACATGTCCGATCTTCACGTCTGGCTTGTAGCGGTCCTTCTACTTGAAGTCCTGGGTAAAGTTGCAGTGCTAGTCTCTCCTGATGTACTTGTTGTCAAAGGCCATCTTGTCCTCAATGCAGTACATAGCTGAGGGCAGGGACTTGGGGGCCTTCACCCGGGACACCTTCTGCCCTGTGGTCTCCAGCAGACCTTTGTTTCTGACACAGGAGCAGGGCAGCAGCCAGCCCTCTGCTCACAAGTGGCTCCTTATCCAGGATGGCGGTGGAGGAGGCAGAGAAATCCTGCTGCTGCTTTTCCTCATCCAGGGTCACATTGCCCCAGCCTGTGTTCCCTTCCGCATCCACCTCTGAGCTGCCATAGGCTGAGCGCTCCTCGTCCCATTCAAAGTCCATGAGCTTCTCTTGCTCCTCCCGGTTGCCGGCCAGCCTGTAGGTGGGGATCTCCCCCAAAGTGCGGCAGAACTCCAAGGTGGCGTTGAACACCATGGCCCACTTCTGCTCGGGGTCCTCCTCTTCCTCCCAGCCCCGCTGGTGAGACTCCAGCTTCTTCACAATTTCCACCACTCTCTTGCCACGTCCCACAGCTGCTGCAACTGGTGCAGCTGCCACAGGCGTCACCCCTTCTCCAGCCGCTCCTGCTACTCCAGCTCCGCCTCTGGCGACCCTGATAGCAGAGCTTCCACATTCTCCTCATCACTGATGTCCATGTTCTCCACATGGTGTCATTTGACGGCAGGGGCTGGGGCACAGGCCCTTTTCAGCATCCTCCAGACTGGCCTCCTCTGCCTCTGGCACTGGGCGTAGACCCCAGCTCCAAAGCCTTGAACCAGAGTCCTCAGCTTGAGTCTGGTCCCCAAGAGGCAGCAAATCATCTGCCCACGTGACCACCTCCTTTTCCTTCTTATGGATTTTCTTCACTCTCTGTTTGGTCTTTTTAAAGGTCACCATCTCCTCCCTGGTCAGGTACTCATAGGCCAGCAGGGGTCCCACCAAGCTCAGGGACTATGCCTGCAACCACAGCATGGTCCGGATCTCTGCCAGCTCACATTCCCACAGGCCTCAGCTGTGCTACCCTGCTCCAGCCGGAAGGCGTGTGGCTGCTCACCCTCCAGCTCCTCATCTGTACCAATAAATTTCAATAAAAAATAAAATGAAAACAAATGTTTTTGGGCACTGATCTCTGTCCACCATGGGAGTGAGAGTCTGTGAGGTCTGTGAGGAGCTCTTAGTTCAGGCTCTGCTTTCCAGGATGCTAGATGAGTGGAGATAGCTGAGGCCCACATGACTTTACTATTTGTACCAGAAAATCTTTTGGCCAGGAAGACAAAGCTGTAAAAACTGTAAATAACTTCATTGTTAACCTCAGGAATTTCATGCAAACCCATATATCTGCTTAGGGAAATTGGGTAGTCAGCTAGGTAAGTATCATCCTTCCTAAGATGATGGACTGCTCAGGTAGGAAAACCTCTTGATTATAAACACCTGTTTACTCGTGAGAAAACTCTAATCTACCTGTGTCTGGTAGCCCTAAATGATGAGATGAAACATCTGCCTGAAACACTTGACTCCAGACCCCCTTATCACCTTTGATTTCCCTTTCTCAGACACACTCTTAACCCGTTGTTTCCTCTTCTGCGTTCAGTGATGTCTGGGCTTTCTCTGATGGACAGAATTCTCTCAGGGATATCGGCAGTTCCCACAGGAGGTCTGCTTGTAAGGAAGGGGCAACCATCATAAACCACCTGCTCACTGATGCTCACAAAAGACCAGGAGGAAATTTTGAAACAGCAGCTTTTCTGCATCTTAGGCCAGATAAGACTCCTGTGCCTGGTAGCCCCACACAGCACTCTAAAGGAGAAAGGTGATGTGAGGATTAATGATCCTCCTGTCCCTGGAGTGTGTGGATGAATAGGGAAAAAAGTTGGAGCCAACTTTAACAGTGTGGAAAAAAAGAAAACATAGAAACACACATACATTCGTGTCTGCATATATCTATCTCCACATCTATATGGAAATATGGGCATGCACATGCACATATAGACTGAAATTGTGATTTCATTGCTATACTTTTCCATGTTTAAAATATTTCTCTCTCTCTCTTTCCAAAGTCTTGCTATGTAGGCTAGGCTGGGCTTCAAACTTCCGTGTGCTAGGATTACTGGTGTGTGCACCACTGTCCAGTTTAAAATCTTTTTCTTAGATAAAACATTAGAGATAATACAGAGTTTCACTAGACAAGATGGTAGGAATTCACCATGGTAATTCCACTGCATATTGTTACCTTCAAATCAGTTGGCCAGATTACCAGACACAAGCATGCCAAATTGACTGGAACATAAAAAATTTTAAGCATTAACTATTCCTTTCAATATACCATCAGACATCTCTTTAATGGTTTGAACAATCTTCCATTCATACATCCAGTAATCTGAGCAATGTAGATGAGGAGAGTGATATGTAATATAACAACCACTGTTAATTCATATTATTTTGCCTTGAAACCCTGTATCACTTTAAATAGTTCTTGCTTTGGTTTGTTTATGTTTGTGATACTGGTATGTTGCTATTGTTCTATTTTTTGTTTGTGTCTCATTTACTATTCTCTTCAAAATAAAAAAATAAAATCTTTTTCTTAATGAAGATATTTTCCTGTGCATCAGAGTAATTACTGGTATAATTTTAGGTGAAATAAGATGTTAATATAATGAATTCTGTCTTAGTCTATGCCAGGAGATCCAAGATATTAGCTTTTATTTTTTTAAAGTAATAGAACGAAAACATTAGCAAACAGACACAAAGCAGCACAAGAACAGTACAAAAACTGAATTACAGATAAGGTGGCAGGGGATTAACAATGGTTGTTGTATCACACATTGATAACTTCAAAGTGTATGTTCAGGTTAATGCAGATAGACATACAAGATTGATTAAACAACTAATCATTGACTGGTTCTTACATTAAAGCGACATGAAGCAATAGTGCAAACATGTTAGCCATCCTACATATATATACATACTTACATAACTATCCCTCTCTTCCTTTTCTCTTTCCCTTCATCCCTATTGCTCTTTACTTTTGAGCAGTTTCCTCTCATACCTCCTAATTTATATTCCCACAAGATATCAGCTTTAAGGAAATGCCAAACAAGTGAAACACTTCGTCCTTGGGATCATCCTGTTTTTGCACAGCTCAGAAGAACACCAGGAGAATTATTATAGTGCTGAGAGTGTAGCATTTGTAGCAACTATTAATCTGAAGTGTGAATGAATAAAATTATAACTGTCCAGTTTTTGAGCTTGCATTTTCTTTAAAAACCTCATGCTGCGAGTCTATAACTCAGCCGTGCAATGGACGGTTTAGCAGTGCAGTAGAGAACAAGCAGCAAGTTCCAGGCACTGAAATAAGTTGTACTTTTGGATATCCAGGGACACGGATGCATTCTAAATTGAGTTTCCTGTATCTGATAAATTACTAGAGCAACAAATCTACTGGCTTGCTTTTGAGGCTACCACCTAATAATTTTATGCCCATGAACACAATGCTTCCTCTTTTAACTGGATTTTTTTTTTTATGTGCAGAAGTGATGTCCTTGCACCTGTGCAGTGAAACTCATGTCTGTTGTAAAGACCAAATGAGATCATCAACATATATGTGCTTAGGAAATAACTCCAAAGTGCAGTTTTATGGGACTACTTCTCCATTTTCGAAGTGCCTTTTTGACAACATGGATGAGGAGACCCAGCCCACATTCTATAGTCTGGATCAAAATCAAAGTATAGGCATTTGAGGATCTCCACCTGGTTTTTGAACAAGCTGACCTGGGAAAGCTTTAGAGAGCTGGCTGGAGGCCATTGGAGGCTGGCTCTATAAGGGCAGTTTGTATAGTGAGTGTGTGTGCTAAGTGTTAGCCTAGGAGGAATGTTTAGGACTGCTTTCCACAGGTGCCCACCATCCCTCATTAGCATTTCATGTTTAGCATAAACCTCAAATAGAATTTTCCAGGGTGGAGTCAGAACAATGAGAGGAATGAGGAGGAGTATCAAGCCACGGTTTATCAAACTCACTATTTTCTAGTAAATGTTATCTCCTGTATTACTCAGAGCGACACTAGTATAAAGTCTACGTGACAGTATCCACTCACAGGTTCCATGAGGTTAAGTAACGTAACCCAGGTCACTGAGCTAAATAGCAGAATAAGAATTCACCTCAGCGGACTAAGTTTATTTTACCTTTCTCCATCCAGCATGTGGAACTTGTAGATTAGCTAGAGTCAGACAGGACAGCACTAGTACTTGATTTCCTGTTGCACTTCATTCTTTATATCAGCTCCAAGGGGTAAGAGGCCAGAGGATACAGAGGTGAGATGGAACAGGAGCTTTACTCTGCAGAGCTCATGTTTCTTCCTTTGAGCAGAGGGAATTCATACTCACCAAGCACCATGTTTAACCATATGGAACTGCATGGAAGTTAATATCAGTAAGTTTCATGGGATAAAGTCTTTCTGTTTGTTTTCACTGTACAGATCTACATTTTGATTTCCCAGAATGTTATAATCTAATGTTAGCTGAATAACACATTCCTGACATTTTAACACACTAACCAAATACGCTTTGTACTTCTTCCACAGATTACCTCCTCTCTTGGTGAACTGCTTTGTATTTAATTGTTCTGTGTATATCATTGGTCTCTGCTTTGTATATCATTGGTCTCTGGGAAGAGATAGGTGGGCTGCGGTAATACAAGATTCTTTTTCTTGCTCCATTTTCCCCCATTGAGAGCCTTACCTATGTATACTAACTTGAGGAGACCACTGAAATGCTTTAACCCAGGTGACTTCCTTCTTCGTATCTAAATGGAAGAGAGGCTGGCACACACTTTCCATTATCCCTCCAATAAGATATCTGTTGATGTCTTTGCGGGTGTCTTATTGACAGTACCTTACATGACTTGCTGACAAAAAGTTCAGTGTTTGTAGTCAGAGCAATGTGAGCTTTGACATCTAGATCCTACTCGTCTCTTGTGTCATTATCATCTCAAACCAGAATGGAACGACTCTGTCTTTGTCTCGAGTCAGCTCTGCCTACCAAACCTCCACACTCGAGGCAGAGTGATTTATCTAAATCATAGTTCTGTGTAAAACATTTTTTAAAAATCCCCTTTTGTAAGTGGTATGTTTTCTGTATTCATCACATATTCCTTTCACAAGTATCAAGCATGGGAATAGATAAATAAAATGAGATAGCACACATACATCTTACAGCAGTGAAAAATAATAAAGTAGATCTATTTTCTCCATATAACAGCAAAGATAAATGCCTGAATCAGTCTAAAGAATGACACAACCAGAAAAACAAAAAACCCAGGAAACAATGCTGCAGAGAAGTTATTAATCAGTCTACTTGTGATCATTTCAGGGCTACAAAATGATAATTTAAAAAAAGCTGAGATTTAACAGTTCCAGTGGTTAGCATCCCCTTTCCCAGCCAGATTTTGAAACCATCAAAAATGTACTAATTGGGGGAAATTGTACCCCAGCTCTCTGTTATGTTGGGATGGGAAAGGGGGAAATTGTGCATCCTTGCAAATTATGTTTCTGGACAGGCCTCAGGTTCTGTACCTCTTCATACTCTGGAAGAATCAGCTGTGCCCTTGCATAAAGCCTGCAGAATGGTGATGTCCTCACATCTTAGTAGGACTTTTGCACTTCAGTTTTTGAGGTACTTCATAGGTATGGCCTTGTTGGTGGTCTTGGGGGGATTTCTGCACAAACTCTAGATAGCAGGAGATGTTATTAACATGGTTTTATGATTCATTCTATGCAAAGGTTTCAGTCTGCTCAGTCAGGCCCAGTGGCCTTCAGTCATTGAGTGCATGCTTCTCTGCCCAACATAGTAAGGCCAGGCTCCTGGCTTCAGGGCCTTCACTGCTGGTTGCAGTCACTGCCCTAGTCAGTTCTCCACGGCTGTCCCCAATAGACAAGCTGGGCCGCAAGCACAGGGTGACTCACCAGACTCACACTGCGTACTTCCCTACCTCAAAGGCTTTGCTTTGCATTGCTGTGTGCTTGAGGTGACTTTGCTTCCTCCAATGACACCCCCAACCTTAAACCAGCCACCTTTAATGACCCCTACTGCACCACATCCACCCTGAGCATCTAGCCCTTTTTCTTCACCCCACCAGGTTTTCTTCCCTTCTGGCAGGCATTCAATGAAGCTTTCATCTGTGTGACCCCACTGGCCTGGGAGCAAAGAGGGGACAAAGGCTCAGCTTTGACACCTAGTTGTGTTGCTGTGTCATGGGCATGTATGACCCTCAGTGCATATGGTCATCTTCTCCTCCCTCTTTGGATTCCAGTGGAGTCTCAGGAAATGAGGTTCCTCAGTGTCCTGCAGAGAGCACAGAGCAGAGCATCAGGAGATCTGGAGTTTTCACCCCTGCTCTCCTTGCTTCCTCCTCTGGTCATTTGTGTCTGCCTCCAGTGAAGGCTTATCACTCTCAGTTCTGACTATATAAAAATCTATTGCTATTTGCTGGTTTTTTCTTCAAACCTCCCCTGTCTTGGTCCTTCCTCTTAGGTGCACAATAAACTAAGAGTTTACAGTAAAAGCACAGGAAGAGCTGAATGATGTGTTCTTTTCAGGAAAGTACCTGGTCCCCCAGGGAGCTGATGGCTACCTCAGGAGGCACTGCCTCCTGAGGACTTTCAGAGAAGACCTGGCAAGCCATCCTGAGCCTCTGATGAGGCTTTCATAGTGCTTGGTTCACAGTAGCCCTGAGTCAGAGCTGTGTAAAGGCTGGCTGCTTTCTGCCAAGGACCCAGGGTGGGACAGTAGAGATCCGGAAACAGAGGGTCCATCAGAGGAGTGGTACAGAGCATGAGCTCCATCATTACACCCCATGTGATACCCAGATTTAAGTGGGGGCCAATCTTACTTCCACCACTTGTGAAGGGGAATCAGACAGGCCCTTGCAATCACTCTGAGAAGCTACCCGATGCCCACTGCGGGTCCTCTCAGGGACAACTTCAACAGGACAATCAGCCAACTCCTGAATCTTACTAAAGAGATGTCTATGCTCTTACAAGAGATGAGGACTTCACAATTGGTTCATATGTTGTTTTGCTTGGTAGAAATAATGGTGATGGATGATCCTGCAGATAACTTTTCAACTCATGGATTTTTATTGAGCTCATTCATTCATCATTCATTCACTAACTTAGCAAAGATTTGAGGACTTAAGATTTGCGAGGCACTGTGCTTGTCATCAGGGATACAGAGGCTTTCTATAACTAGAAAGAGAAGCCAATTGATATGGAGATGGAGAACATGGCTGGATAGGGGTGCAAGTAAGTTTGGCTAGAGATCTAGAGATAGACTGGGTCCTTACTAAGCTCAGAGTCTGCTAGTAGGCCCAGGAACTATATAAATAGTGGTGCAAATAATTGTGGGAATTGCTCAAAGGGAAAACTATGGTGAGCAAAACCCCATAAAACAGAGGAATCCTGATTCATTCTGTCCACTAGGCAAGGCTTCCTGAATAGAGCAATTTGAGTTGACTTCCAGTAGGAGGAGACTACCCTCTCCCTCAGCAGAACCAACACGTGTGAAACTAGTTGTCATACGGGTTTTGGAGTCCAACTGCCTGGGATTCAATGTTTTTCCTGAGAAGCAAGTATTTCTTCAAAGTCATGGAGAACCAAGTTCCTTCCATGCTCCAAGCTCTAAGTATCCCTTTCAGTCTAGTCATCATGACTGTCTTCAGATGCAAGGAGGGGAAGAACCAAAAGCCAAAGGGGATAATTGTTTTGAAAGAAATTACCCAGGAGCTCCTACTCACTGAGTTTTGCCTACCTGCCATCGGTCAGAAGTGGGTCTCACAACTATCTTTGGTTGGAAGGCTGTTAGTTGGGGAGGATAGAAGGAATTTTACAGTCAGAGTTGTGCTCTTTGGGTCAAATCAGAGGAGCCTAGGTGGTAAATTGGTATGTGTGCCCAGGCTGGACCTGGTATTTACTTTCTTTTCATAACCTATGTCTTTCTTCCACTTTTGGGAACACTGTCCAATTTGGACAGTGAATCTTCTCCCAGATAGAAGCTTGGGATGTTATTGTGGTTTTGTGTCTAGATGTCTGCCCAAAGCCTCATGTAGTCAAGAGGGGCTGCTTTTTCAGAAGTGGCTTCATTAAGAGTGTGTGATTGCTAAATTAGCCCATGGATGGGTTTGGTACCACCCTAATCCTGGTAGCCTAGATAAAGTATAAAAAGTGCAAAAAGAAGCTGCTGTTGTTGCTTGTGGCTTGCTGCCTTGTTGTTGCTTTCTTCTTCCTGCAATAAACTCTCTCCTCTACGATGCCCTTCTGGCTTGCCACCCTGCCTTGGACTGAAACGTCTGTGAACTGTAAGTCAAACAAACCTCTCCCCTTTTAAATTTGGGCATCAGGTATTTTGTCTCAGCAATGAGAAATGTAGCTAAGATATCCAGCCTTCTTGAAATCAAATGATAAGTGTTTAGGATTTTGAACCCTGAACAGATATAAGCTGAAGAGTTTGAGATGCTCAGTCCAAGGCTTTGTCAAATTTATCTGTCATTTCCTGCTACCTGGATTTTTGCAAGTCCCTAATGTCTGTTCTTTTCAGACTTGGCTTTATAGTTTCAGATCCCTACAGTCAAAGCCTCTGCTCCTTTCCCTGGATGCTTCCAGCAGAAATGACTTCTTTGCATGAGTAACTGGTTCTCTACTTGAGGTTCGACCTATTATTTAGGTCAGCTGGCTTTTCTCTTAGACAGTTGCCTCCCTGTCCTCTCAACTGCAAACTGCTTGAAGGCAAAGACTGCATCTAATTCATTTTAAGGTCTCTTGCCTCCCTGTCCTCTCAGCTGTAAACTGCTTGAAGGCAAAGACTGCATCTAATTCATTTTAAGGTCTCCAGCACTTGGCATGGCGATTAGCATCTGGGGTTTCTCAATATTTTAAATGGTATTGGTACTGGTTTGATAGAACCAGCAAAGTACTGGATGCTCGTACAAGTCAGAAAAAGTAAAAGCCAAGAGTCTTTGCTTTGCGGAGCTTCCTGATCACATCACCAGGTCCCTTCTGAGAATCCTACTAGCTGAGTGGGCAGAATATAACCTTATTCTTTAAGTCCTGATTCCTGGGACTGTCCTTCCTTCTGTGTCAGTGTGTAACAAATGCCTCTTCATCTCCTCCTTTTCCTCCTATACTTTTTCTTAATCTCCTTCTTGTCCACCTCCTTTCTGTTTATCCTCCTCTTCCTTTTCTGTCTTTTTGTTCTCTTCTTCTTGCTTTTTGTTCTCATCATAACTTTCATCATCATCATCACTGCCACTGTTAATGCACACTGAGTAGATTACAGCAAATACACGGCAGCGTCAAAGCTCATTCTCAAGTCAGTTTGACCCTGTGTTTGCGACCTGCCTTCTCCCAGCTGCAGGGATTAGTGGGAAATACCAGGGAGGATGCATACCTGCTCCAGCCACACCTCCGCTTCCAGCACCTCCTTCCAAAAGCTGCAGTACCCATTGGTGCATGCCAACAGTCTCACCTGGTGGCTTGTGTTTACTTCCATTTGCACCAAGCCACCTTTCACATTGATCTGACTTTGCCCAACCCCACATGCCTGAGATTCCAACTGCACCTACCTGTTTACTGCCTTGAGCACTCTGTGTCCTGGCAGCCCATTGTCTTTGCTGTACATTTTTTCCATCTAAAACACTGCCTCAATCTGCTCAAGAACTTGTACCCTTCCCTGAAGACTGATGCCAAAGGATGGAGGTGTTGAAACCTTTCTAGGGTTGTTGTTTCAAGCCTGAGCCCCATCTTCCCTGAAACTCGCTGGCACCTTCCTCTGAGAAGGTGGGGTCTTCAGGACTGGATACAGGGGCTCTGTACTGAGTGACATTCTCAGCCTTTTATGACTGTCATTTTTTATTTTGAGACAGGGTCTTGCTAAGCTGCCAAAATGCCCAGGCCTAATAGAATACCTAATAAGAGTGCTGGGTGACAGGTGTGTGTCAGCCAGCTTGGCTCCCACCAGCTTCTGGGGGTCTCAGGAAGCAATGCAGGGTAGGGACTAAGGCTTTGGAGATAGGTACACTGCTTAAGTCCCTTCTTAGGACCTTCTTAGTTTTGTGGCTTTTGGCATCTTAGCCTTTCTGAGCCTCCTGCTAGCTATAAAAGGGTGAAGGTAGTATACATGCTTTGGGAGAAGGAGACAGCTCGCAAAGGACGGATCTTGCCCCTCTGCATCACTGCTTTGTCTATACCCTGCACCGTGCCACAGGGGTGAGATGCTAGGCAGCCACTGGCCTAACTTTACACTACTTGTCTTCCGAAGAACAGCTCACCCTTAGGGCTAAGAGCCTTAGGAATGACATCACTTGCGATCTCTGCTTCTATTTTGCCTGTTAGTTTTCTCCTTGTTGTTATACTAGTTTCCTGGCCTCCTAATATCTCAGTGCCACAGCACCTGGCAGACAGAACTCTAGACACAAATATTTGCTCCACCAAGGATGGAAGCTCAACCTCAGTGCTACTTAGTACTAGTTTTTATTAGTAGGTCAGATAAAGGACATTACAAGTCCTCTTGGCTGGGAGGATGTGTCTGGACCTGGAAGGAAAGGAAAAGGAAAAGCCTTTTCCGTGTGTGATCTGTCAGGGCTCCCCCCCCCCCCGGCTGAAGTTTCCCTTCTGTTAATGGCATAGTGTGATCACTGTCTAAGCAACTACTACTGTATCAACTTTAGGGTCTGAAAATCTGCTTCAGGGGAAGCTTCCAGTATCTTATGGGGCTAGAGAGGGTCCCTATTGGTCATGTGAGTGACAGGAATCTCAGATGTGTGTGGGTGGGGACAGAAGAGGATAGGACCCATCCAGGGGTCTGCTAAGGAGATGCATCTACCCAGGGACGGTCACTGAGAATTCAGTACCATATGAGAGCCTTAAGCATACTTTTCTCTGGATATATCCTAAAGGCAGCCAGTTAACACTCACTGCTTGTCCATGATGTAGCCTTGTGATGCGGGTAGGAGTTTTATACTTTTATTTATATTTTATGTGGATGGTTGTACAATTCATATGCTTCATACAGAGCAAAATATTATCATTAGTGCAAATAGCTTCTCTTGCTGTGTTTTAAGTTCATTAATATTAATCTTCTCCATATCTTTGGCTTTTCTCTCCCACCATCTTCCACTACATCATAAAAATATGTGCATATTTTTAAAAGGCGTACCACATGTGAATGGATGAGGTTGTCATTTACACATGGGAGGATGTATATCTCATACAGTTTCTTATTCCTTCGCTCGGCATTTCAGTCCAGGAATCTAGCCACATCTGTGAGGGTACATCAGGCTGCCTGTCCTAATTTTGCAGGATCTCTGTGCAGCCGTCACCCTCTCCCAGGCTCCTGGGTTGGGTCCTTTATTGCCTGCAATTCTTGGTGAACAGAAGGAGTGATGCAAAATGGCTCTGGGTTTGTCCCACATCCACTCTTTCCCCACTGTTTTTCAAGCATAGCCACTTGTTTTACAGAAACAAAGACAGTACTATGAGGTTCGGCATAGTGTTACCATTAGCAACATAGAATCACACAGTGATTGCACCATGGAGATCAGTTTGGTGCCTGCAAGCCATGATTGCATTTCTGCTTGCTAAACTTCACTCTTCTAATAGATAAGAAGCAGGCTTCAGGCTAAAATATTTGCAGGCAAGGCATGCTAGCTGAAATTTAATTATGCTGAAAATTTAATTAAAAGATAATTTAACAAAATGTACTTATTTAAACGGTTCTTTCTATTATTAATAAGCAAAACCGGTCTTCTATTTAAAGAACTGACATCCCATATTTAATAGAATCTAAAATGTTACTTATTATAAAACATCATTATTATATATTCCATTAAGAAAGAAAAATAATTCGAATTAAATCATCATACACCCTTGATTATAAGAAGTATGCTGCTTTCAAAGCTGTTAAAATATAAAGAAATGCATGTCTGTTTCTGTGTATCCTAACAAATAAAGTTATTTAAAGAAAAAGAATTGGTGTAAGGGGAAGGAAGGTAAACAAGTGACACCAATTTTAAGTGAATTTGTTGGAAATGGTGACACCGGCATAGGCACGATTGGAGTCTGGGAAGCAGAGTTACCTCCTGCAGTGGTCCTTGCTCTAGGCTTGTAAGGGAGGTGCTGCTCCTTCTGTTTAGCTGGCCAGGAAAACCTGGGGCAGAGCACAGTGGCCTTCCTAGGGCTGCAGGGTTAAGAAGAGACTTAAGCCAGCTGGACTCAGAAGTCCTGCATTAGATGCTAACAGTCCATAGATATTATGACCTGATTCCAATGTGACCAAACTTGTGCCCCACCCCCAGACACTCTGACAATACTCAGAGAATGGGCTCATTTCCCTCCAATCCTGAGCTCTTCAGAGCACCTAACTTCATCCTTGTTAGCAACCTTCCACCACCCGCCCCCATCTGAGTACGGACTCCTGTGTTCACTTGCATGCTGCCTTGCGCGGTGGCTGTGTTACCAGATGGAGAAGTCAGAGGATGAGGAATGGACATTTCTGACATTGTGGCATCCGCTGAGGGACTAGGGAGGGAGAATACTCTAGTTATAGTTATAGTAATACTCTAGGGAGTGTTAGGAATTTCTTTGTAAGTTACAGGCCCTGTCACTTTTGTTTTTATTTGACCCATTATGTGGTTAGGTATTAGTCCCATTTTACAGGTGAAAAATATGGTAAGGTTAATTTGCCTCAAAGTGCATGATTAATAATTAGTAGAGCTGTAAATAGAGCTATGAAGGCATTTCCTCTTTTTTAATTGAAATTTTTTTTTTTAAATTTTGGGCTAACTATAGAGTCACACACTGCTACAGAAAATAATACAGAGAGACCTGGTGTATGCCTGCACTTAGTACTTTCTTCCAGTGATGAGACCTGGCAAAGTTATAGCACAATCAGAGGACCAGGATGTAGTACTGGCATTAATGCAAGCAAGAGACAGACCCTTCCCATAGATGTCCTTCTGGGAGTTGCCCTTTACCAGTCACGTGTGCCTCTCTCCACCAGACCTGCTCATCTCTGACTCCCTCATCCGCTTCTTTCCCATGCTCCCCAGCGAGTCTTCATTTCTGTAATTTTTCCATTCCAAAAGTGTTACATAAGTAAACTCCTACAGCATGTAACCTATTGTGACTGGCTTTTTCTCCTTCAGCATAAGTCCTTTGATATTCATGCAATAATAATTCTTTTTGGTTGTGAAGTAGTATTCCATGCTATGGATATACCACAGTTTGTTGAACCATTTATCTGCTGAAGGACATCTGGGTTGCTTCAGTTTATTATGAATAAAGCTGTCATAAACAGTCATGAATATCAGCTTTCATTTTTCTGGGATTAATGCTTGAGAATACAATTGCTTCTGTGTGTATTTGAATATTTAAGTATATAAGAAAGCGCCAAAAGTTTCTACAGAGTGACTGACTGCATCTTTTTATACTCCTACTAGAAATACGCAAGTAACCCAATTTCTGTATCCTTACTTGCCTGTTTTTGTCCCCACCAATTTTTATGTTAGCCACTTTGATAAGTGTGTGGCTATAGAGCATTGTATACTAATCTGCATTTTCCTAAAGACTAATTATGTTGAACATCTATTTATGGCTTAGTTTCCATCTGATCTTTGGCAAAACACTTTTTTCCCTGATTTCACTTCCATTTCCCCTGATATCTTTTTTGTTTAGAAGAAAATCTCTGTTGAGATGATTCTAGGTTCACATGCATTTATAGGAAATAATAGAGATCAATAATAAAAGATGAATAACCCAATTAAAAAGTCAACAAGTACTTGAATATACCCAACCCATGAACTAAAACCAAGAATAAGCATATGGACAAATACCCAATCTCTTTAGCCAGGGAATATGCAATTAAAACCACAGTGAGAGAGATATTCCTTCCTCCCCACTAGAATGGCTATAATGAAAAAGACAGATGGTGACAAGTATTGATGAAGATATGGAGAAGCTGGAACCCTTATGTACTGCGAGTGGGGTTATAAAACAGTGCAGGCATTTGGGATAATGTTTGGCAGTTTGTCAAGGATTAAAGAAAGAGTTATTGTATGATTCAGCAATTCCAATCCCAGTTACATATACTCAAGACAATTGAAAACAACTGTACTGTGGCCATTTCTTTCTTTTCTTTTTTTTTTTTGTAAGAGGGAATCTTTTATGTCTACGTCTTCTATGCTGAGTAACTACTTGGAAGATAATGATACACAGTGTTTTAACTCTTCTTATTCTCTTAGTATTTTGTTATGGAACTTTATTTTATTTTCACAATAAACTTGAAAACATATGTCCACACAAAGACTTGTACATGAATATTCATAGTAGCATTATCTCTCATAGCTTCAAAGTAGAAAAACTTGAATTCCATCATTGTAAATGGATAAATAAAATTTGATCTACCCATAAAATAGGCTGCCATTTAACAATAAAAAGGAATGTAGTATTAATGCATTCTCCAGTAATGTTAAGTTTTTAAAAGTCAGTCAGAAAGGATCATGTATCTTACGGTGTCTCTTATATAAAATAGGAAACTCTATGTAGCCAGAAAGCAGATTACTGGTTGTCTTAGGCTTAGGAGGTGAAGAGATTGGAGAGTAATAATAAAAGGTTGTGGGGTTTCTTTCTGGGATAATAAAAAGTTCGAAATTGACCGTGGCAATGGATCCCACAATGTACTGAATAGACTTGAAGTTGAGGAATTGTATAGTATGTGGCTCTTTTCCCAATGTGCATGCAAATAAAAGAGAAGTAATACAGAGGGAATTTATGTGCCTTTTACCCGGCAGTATTTTGCCCAGCGATAATACAGTAGGAAATTGAAATTGATTTACTGCATTGATCTTAATTAGAGTTCTCCAATTATAATCATAGTTTCTCTCTCTCCCGTCTGTTACTACTCTATCTGCTCTGTCACATGTGTAAGTCTGCAAGTCCACTCAGTTGTCACTACGGGGAACAGAATTCTGCCTGTTTTACAGCTCTGCTCTCCCTAGATTCTGTCTGAAGCATCATTCTGGAAACCTTTAGCTTGTCTCACTGTTCATGACCAGATAATCAATAAGGCGGCTCCCCCTGCCTCCTCAGCTTCCCACCGAGCAGAGCATCCCCATCATTGTTACCAAGAGCAGAAAGCATGGAGGGGCGTGAGTCTCACCTACACAGAAGGTAAGAAAGGTTGGAATCTAGGCACCACTCATCTAGATTCTAGAATCACCCACACTGCTGAAAGAGTAGGAAGTTGTCTTACCAATGAGAGCAACGTGAATTCTGGAAGGGTTTGCAGCCCACTTTGGCCTCCCACCAATTTCGGAAGCGATTTCTCTAACTTCTGGCGGGTTGTCAGCATCTTTTGGAGATCTGGCATTTATTGGGGTGCTGCTAGCAAAGGCCTTTGTGGAGAAGCTTGGCCATGATTCATCTGTGCTAATCCCTGTGTTTTCACCAGCTTTGTCTCACTGCAAAGGGACAGCCCCGTTTGCTCTTCTCTATATCATCACTTTGGTTTCTCTCAAAATGTTTGCTCAGAAAAAGCCCAGAGTTTGGCCTCAGTTCGCTTTGGGCTTCCAGGGGAATTTCCCATCCTCTTGGGACTCCAGGGGTGAAGCTAGTTTGCTTTCTTCTCCCCCAGCAGAGGAGGAGGTAAGGCTATCTCCAGAACAGGTGTCTCTAGATAAAAGGCACATTGGTAGAATTGTATAAATCGGGACAAGAGACGGGCGAAGGGGTAGTACTCACTACTGTCTGCCTCTCATCCATCGTCCCAGTGCCCAGGTCACCTGCCTGGTCACAAGCAGACTACAGGCTTGTCCCACCTTTACCCCTGCTTGGGTCTTCTAACTCAGCTAAGATTTGTCTGTCTAAATTTATTTCAGGCACATAGAGCCCCAACCGTGGCTGCACCCTGCACTCTGATCTCACCATCCTCCCTGAAACCTCAAACCCCAACACTCATGATTCTGGTTAAACTTGGCACTGTGGCTAATGCTTTGTAAAAGCCATCAACATGAGCACTAGTACCGATGACAGCAATCAGGTCTGTGACTAATGGAGCGTGTAGCACACATCAAGCTGAAACTTCACTGAATTCTTACAACTTTGTGAAGCAACCAGAGGGTCTGAGATATGAGAAGACTTTTCCAAGATCACAGAGTATAATGATGATACAAATGTAGACTGGTAAGTTGAGATTTCTCCCCTTTAGTCATGGTTTCCCAGTGGCCTGCTATCTCCCTGCAGGTCACTATTCCAGAGAAGAGATACTTCACCTCCTTAGCAAGAACATAGCTTCACAAATTGGTGTTAAGGAGAAGAAATAGGTCTGCTAAAGTCCTTCACCTCCTGTATATTTCGTCAAAGACTTAACAGTGGCCTCTGTATACCATTAAAGCATGAAGCTGGCTCAAATTATTTTAGTCAGGGTTCTCCTGAGAAATAGAGTGAATGGGTGCTACACATTTATATATAAAACCAAGAGAAACAGAGCCAAGGAGAGGGAGATAATGAGAGAGAGAGAGACAGAAAGAGACAGAGAGAGACACATAGAGAGAAAGACAAAGAGACAGAAAAAGACAGACAGACAAACAGAAAGAGACAGAGAGAGAGAGACAGAAAGAGACAGAGAAAAGACACATAGAGAGAAAGACAAAGAGACAGAAAAAGACAGACAGACAAACAGAAAGAGACAGAGAGAGAGAGAGAGACAGACAGACAGAGAACGACAAAGACAAAAAGGATTTTGGAAGTGGAAAGACCCAGATCTGCAAAGTGGGTTGGCAGGAGGCCCAGGAAAGGGTCGAGGGTGCACTTTGAGTCAGAAGATGGTCTACTGGCAGAATTCCCACTTCCCCGGGGGGGAAAGCTAGTCTTTTCTTTAAGGCTGTCGACTGAGGCCCACACAATTATGGAGAAAAAACTGGTTTATTTAAATCTCCTACTGTAAATGTTAGCCTAATATTAAAAAGACCTCCACAGCCACATCTAAACATATGCCGTCAAGTGTCTGTGGGTGCGGTGGCCTACCTAGGATGACACACGTAATGAATCATCACACCAGCCTAGGCTTTACAGACAGGAGAAGCAGGGAGGAAAGGGGAAGAGTTGGAACCATTTTGTGTTCTAGTTTGTCACCACCTGTGCTTTTGACCAGGAAAAGAGAAGTGCTTTAGATAAATAGAAGAAGCCGCTGGAACTGAGGGCAGCTCTTATTTCTTCTTTGCTTAGGGAACCGCTGGGCACAGCTGCAGCACATAACACTGCCCCTGTGTCAGAAGAACCTCCAAATTGATATGGAATGGTGGTGCTTGTCAGGTGGGGTGGCTGAGAGGTGTAAGCCTCACTGACTGCCCTCAGTTCCTGAGGGCTGTGAGCTGGACAGGACCAGTCAGGTGTTGGGAGCTGGGTAGATGCTCGCAGGTCTCATGACGGCGTAGCTAAAGTGGTCCTACATAGAAGGCCGTGGAAACAAAAAATCTACTGGGCAAGGAGGAACAGATCCTCAGCCAGGCTTCAGCATGGTCAAAGACAGCTGTGTTACCCATAGAACATTTGGACTTTGACCAAAAGGAGAGGAGGCGTGTGTGTAACAGCAGACCTCAAGGTTCATCCACCGGCTTCAGTGACAAACGCCAGCAGGAATGTCTGTGCTGAGTTGGATCGAAGGTGTTATTCTGAAACCTATGTCCACCAGGCCGCGTATTGCAGGGGCCCATGTTTCCAACACACAATTTTGGAGAACAGCTATTTTGGAGAACGGCTGGGCCTACAGTAGGGACACCCGGGTGCCTGTGTTTACAGTGGCACAAGAGCTAAGTCATGGAATCAGCCTCTATTCCACCACCAAGGAATGGATAGAGACAACATAAATATACAAAACTTGGCCATAAGAAAGGGTACATTTCAGTCATTTGTACAGAAATGGACAGATCTTGAAAGTCTTGTGCTAAGTGAAATAAACCAGTCACAAAAGGCTAAATATCCTATGGCCTCTCTAATATGAGAGACCCGAAATGTGGACAGTTTAAAAAGCAAAATAAAGAGCCATGTGAAGCAGCAGGGAGGTGGACTCTGGAGAGCTGGGAGTGGGGCCTGAGACAGAGGGGTGGGGGAGGGTGGGAGCAGGGGGAGGAAAATGACCAGGATGCTGTATGTGTACATGCCAAGCTCCCAAGATGAATGTAGAAACTGTGTCACAAACAGGTACTCATGACAACAGAAGGAAAAAGGGGGTTGGAGGTGGTGGGCAGAGAATCACCATTTTCATTTGGAGGGCTTTTTTTTTTTTTCCTAAAGAGAGTGTAAAGTTTAAAATGGTTGGCTCTCACTGAATCTAAATTATATAGAAAGTCAAACCCATATTTGATGTGCTAAACAGCGTGAAGACCTGGATTCCTAGAATGCAGCAGTATCTATCACACTTGCAGTGTGAGTCCACGAGTGACCTTGTCACATTAATTAAGTGGTGAAACCAGGAGTTTAACAGCTAAGATTTTGTTGCAGGCTTCCACACATCATCAGTGTGACCAACCAGCAGTCTTTATGAGCACCTGTCACCCCTGCTAACTCCCACCAGCCTTGCCTCAGCCTCTGGAGAAAGCTACTGTTATGGTTTGTGTCTGCATGTCCCCCCTCAAACCTCATGCAGTTATGGGGCGGGATTCTAGCGTTTGTGACTGATCCGTGGTCCAATGCTAGCATTATAGGTGTGAGTGCTATACCCGCCCTGGGGCGGGTAGGTTGCATACAATGTAAGGGAGGAAAAGAGGCTGCTTGTTGCCACTCCTCCCTTTTGCTCTTGTTGATTTTTCTGTCTTCTGCCACTATGAATGGTTGCCCTCTGCCATGTGCCACTCTGCCTTGGAGCCAACCGAGTATAGACTGAAACCCCCACGAACTGTAAGGTAAATAAACCTTTCCTTCCTTCATTTTGGGCATCAGGTATTTTTTCCTAGCAACAAGAGAAAAAGTGACCAAGACAGCTATCTCCCTTCCTTCCTTCCTTCCTTCCTTCCTTCCTTCCTTCCTTCCTTCCTTCCTTCCTTCCTTCCTTTTATTCATCTTTCTTTCTTTCTTTCTTTCTTTCTCTCTCTCTTCCTTCCTTCCCTCCCTCCTTCCCTCCTTCCTTCCTTCCTTCCTTCCTTCCTTCCTTCCTTCCTTCCTTCCTTCCATCCTTTCTTCCTTCTTTTTTTCTCTCTCTTTTTTTTTTTGAGACAAAGTCTTGTTATATATTTCAGCCTGTCCTCGAACTCATGGTGATCCTCCTGCCTCAGCCTCCCAAGTGATGGGTTTACAGGCATTTCTAAAGTTTACTCTAAGGTCAGTGGAGGTCCCCTGAGGTTACTAGATGAAGGATACCCTCATTACAGTTTGTACAACCTATTGCTCAACTTTCATCACTTGCATTTGAAGAAATCTGAAGAGTACAAAAAGGTTTAAAGAACAACTGTGCACATCCTCACACAGTTCAAAAGTAACAAGTGCTGAAATTTTTATCATATTTTCTGCTTTTTAAAACATTGGTGAAACACTGCAGATGACATATTTGTTCCCTCTTTCGGAAGCCACAGATCCTAGCCCATTAATTCACAGACATTTAGATAAACAGATAGTGCTGGGGATTGAACTGAAGGCCTCACACATGATAGGCAAGTGATTTCTCACTGAACTATATGCCTAGCCTTTTAAAAAATTTTACTTTAAGACAGATTCTCTCAAGTTGCTCAGGCTGTTCTCAAACTTGAGATCCTCCTGCTTTAGTTCCCTGAGTAGCTGAATATTTTTTATACATAGAAATACATCTACCCATGAAAAATAAAAAATATTTTGTTTTAAAAATTAATCAAAACGGTACCCAATTATGCGTATAACTTGATCACTGCATTGGCACTCAGTCTTAGTTTTTAAGATTACATGCTAGCAAACTTAGGTGTGCATGTGTTTTGTTATCCTATTCATGAACTTATAAGTATTTTCTGATTTTTAAATTTGTGTCCAGAAATGCAGGACACATCCCTGTGCACATTTCCACATGTACCTCTCTCCGTGTTATGTTTCTAGAAGTAGAAGTTTTGGCTGTCTCATACCTGTCCAAGGTAGCTATCACATGAGAGGATCAATCACTTGCTTAGTGCCAGTGTCTCCCCTTAGGCACAGAGTTCTCCAAAGTCAAAGGCTGCATTCATCTCTGAGGTGTCAGTGTCTGAGGCATGATGTGAAATAAATAAACAACTACACAAATAAATAAGATGCCTTGCTTCCTCTATTCTGATTTTCTAGACTGGCTTCATTTCTCATTCTAGAATAATGAAAATAAGGGAAATTTCATGACATAATGCACCATGTGTGTTTTTCATGTTATCTTAATGAGTTACCACAATTTCCTTAGATGGGCCACTTTATAACTGACAACCTAAAGCTGAGAAAGGTGAATTCCTCCCATCATGCTGCCAGATAGAAGTAGAGCAGAGATTTGAACCCAGGTCTGGGCAAATCCAGAGCCCATGGCTTTTCTACTCTCTTCTGCTACTACTCAGGCAGCGGGATTTACTCTCTGGAAATGGTCTGATCTTTTGTCTACATGAACATGATATCAGCTTCCATAATTATTGGTCCTCCCACCCCATGAAATCTTTCTTCCCCCATAGAGTCTGGAGAAATCACCTTCATTCATTACCCCATAGCTTTGACTAAGTGACACACACCTTTCTTTTTGTCACGCTTTGAAATTTCCCGTTAAAAATCTCTAAAATGTTAACAGTATCAGAGAGGCTGAATCCTTCATTTTAGAGATGGATATGAGGAAATGTGCTCAGGCTGGCACAGTGCGTGAGAAGCCAAGATAAAAATCACACCAGGTCTCTTGCGACTGGGTCTCTGATCTGTCTTTTGGTTGTCTGATAGGGCTGGCTAGCTTCCAACAGGAAGTAGAGGTGAGTGGTGTACGGCTTTGCTTTCTTACTGAGTTTAGGGGTAATAAAGGAATAAGGCGAGGGCTAGGGGCTAGGGAGAGCTATCCCAGAAACCAAGGAACTTGCTCCCAGTGAAGTCCAGCTTTCAAAGCAGCAGATGGAAATTCCAATGGGTGCTGAATTTGCTGGACCAACGTCTGAGAAGAGAGGATCCTGGGCTGCATTAGTCAGGGTAGGCTACCTGCTGCAACAAAGAGCTCCAGGAGCTCAGTGGCAGAATGCTGTGAACCTTTCTTCATTGCTTGCTCACATCACGGTCCAGTGCTACTGGCGAGTTTCATTTCTACTTAGTGCAGTTGTTCAGATCAGGTTATTTCTGTTGTCACATGCTTCCCTGCATAGCACACAGGTCCCCAAATCGATGTCAGAGGTGTACCAGGAGCCCAAAGTGCACCATCGCGGGTCAGAAGCAGCACCTGGACTGGGGGGGGCATTCCTGGTTCCACATCCAGTGGCCACTGTTTCTCCCCTCTTGTCCAGCCTCTTCACAGCTCTGCTCCTCAGTTTGTTCTACTCTGAAATGGGAATGAGACAGTCGGATCTACTCACCCTCAGGACTGTGAGTCTGGGATCAGTTTGTAAATGGCTATGTCCTACACATATAAGGATGGTATGGGGCTTTTTCCTATATTACAAAGAACCAAGCATCTTGGCCACCCCAACCTGGAATTCTTTCCCTTCTGGCTGTGAAGGTAAATGACAAATCTGAAGAAAAGCTCAAAGAATGGAAGGCAGGTGCAATGCAATCTGTCACAACACAGACACGTATTTGGTCTATGGTGCAGGGAAGAGCTGTCCCCTAGATGCTAGTGAATCCAGGCTGGGTGTGCATTTGGATGCCACTCAAAATCAGTTCCTACTTCTTCCAGCCCCTCCTACCTGGTGCAACCCAACTTACAACCTCAGGGTTGATGCTTAACCTGGAAACCTGGTGGCAGCACCACCAGACCTGGCTGGGTGTTTGGTTATAAAGGCGGAACTTGGAATCTTAGTTCTAGTGTGTAGTGGCCTCACTTTCCCCATCTGTAAAAAGGGAGGCTAACATATAAGTGTTTTGAGGTCTAAATGAGCTCATTTTGAAAACTGCTTAGCAGACTGACTGTAAATAGTAGTGCTCAGGAAAGCTGCGGTTGTTTTCATGCCGTATCCAATGCGCTAGCTATGAGTTCTGGGCACTAATTTGCCTCATAGTTCAGTCAGACCTTCATTCTGTGGCTTCCCTGTTGGCCCTATTTCTATGAGCAGCCTTCTGGCAGCTCTGCATCATTTCCTTGTTGTTTACCATTCTTTCCCTGAGTCTTATGCAGCTCAGCCAAGGCCTCAATACCCCATGCACCCCTCTTGAGGACAGACCCTGGGGTGCATATCTCACTCCTCCCTCAGCATTGCATTGAAGTCTTATCTGCTACCTTTCCATGGGGTGGGAGGAGCTCGGGGCTCTGTCATGACAACTCAGGCACTGAGGTCTGAAATTTAACTCTTTTCCACTGGATCTTCACTATTTGACCCACTCATTGTGGTTGGAACACACAATGAGTTTCCTCTTCAGCTTGCCAGGTCCAAAGCAGAGCCTGAGACAAGGGTTTGGGCAGTGGTTCCAGAATGCAGGAATGAGGCAGTGGGTAGGGTGGGACAGGGAGGAAAGGAAAGCCACTCATGATGTGACACAGAAACAGCAGCTGCTTTACACAGCAGGCTGTTTCCCACTGTAAGCTGTTTGTAGGAACTGCCCTGGGTCACTCTAAGATCCAGATTCACATGTCTTACTTCAGAGAGAACGTTCTTGGCATCCTATCTGAAGGTACCTACCTGCTTTATTCCATCCCATGCTGATTTTCTTCCCATGTCCCTTCTCTGGCAGCCAGGCCAGTATGGTGTGGTTTAAAAATCTAGCAGCCCACAAATGTATCCAAGTCATGCCAGCCTTCCTTTGGGCCATTATGGAAGGAGAAGGGTCAGATGACAAGGCCTAGTTAGAAAACAGGTCTGAAGGGAGCCATATACACAGGTATAAAATGAACTGTGGGTTCATTTTGTCAACAGGTATAGGGTAGAAGATGTTAGAGGTGAGGGGAAGGATTCTGCAGTCAGAATCAGATGCAGGAAGCAGAGGGAGCAGCTTACAGAAGACAGCACAGAGCAGGAATGGGGCGCAGGCAGAAGCCAGACAGGCCCAGGGTTTTGTCTGCATGCAGTGACTGGCTGGCGGGACAAATGCATTTCTGGTCCAGTTTTAGGTCAGTGTGAAGCATTCCTCTGTGTCTGGGTTCCACCTGCTTAGTGTGGTCACGTGGATGACACTGGGAGAAATGACCACTCTCTTATACCTCTTGATGAAGACACTTGGCCATCTGGTTGCCATTCATCCTCAAGGTAATGTGAACCTAGAACCCGGAAATAAGCTTTCTTTGAGTCTCAGTCCGAAGCAGCTTCTGAGGAAACGTTCTGTGCCTGCAGTGGGTCATTGAGTTCTGGAGAGTGTGGACTGTGAAACACGATGGAGGGATCTCCCTCTGACCCTGACTGTCTGGGCTGTGGGTGGTGAGCCACAGCTTTCTAACAGATCAGCTCAGCAGGACCAGCTCCTCTGAAGCCAGTCTGCACGCCCCATCCCAGGTTGGGACTTGAGATTGCTGCTTCCTCCTGTGGTGACTTCCCCATCTCTGTCTCAGTTCTTCTTGCTATAGGAAAACAGCTCTATTTTCTAGGCAGAATCTACAGAATGGTGTATCTGCCTTGGAAACAGGCAGAATATTAGGGTGCCTGTCCTTTTATCTACTGCAGTTTTTCCTCCTAGAAATGAAGTTACAACAATAAATCACCTCTTGGCTTTCACTTTTGCTATGCTTAGGCCACACAGTTCTAACTGGCAAGCTTTGGTGGTGCAAAGAAAGTCGAGCTCACTCCTTATCATTACCGCCTGTGTCTGAATTGTGCGGGCTGATGCTGTTACCGCCATTAGAAGCGTATTCATTATGTTTATAGCCATCTTCCCAGTTTCCTGACAATGAGGTTCTAAATCAAAGTGTTCCATTTTAATCCTAACTACATAAGTGGAGTAGCACTTTGATGGTGTAATTTTGTAGTTAACCTGAACTTTCCATGCCTCAGTTTTTACCTTTATACAGTGATATTAGTCAGCTTTCCCATTGCTGGGGGAAAAAAATGCCTGTCAGCTGTAATTTAAAGGAAGATAGGTTTATTTTGGCTCACGGCTGTGGTGGTGCTAGTCCATAGTCAGGGTCAAGGCAGAAACGGCCTGAATGAAGGGCATGGGAGAAGGCGGCTGCTCACTGCACGGCAGCCAGGAAGCAGAGAGAGAAAGGAAGTGCCAGAGACAGGAAAACACATTTAGTTGGGCATGGTGGTGCACGTCCGTAACTCTTGCTTTCAGGGGGCTGAACCAGGAGGATTGCCATGTGTTTCAGGCCAGTCTGAGACCGGCTTAAACTCCATAGTGAGACCCTGTCTTAAAAAACAAAGCAAAACAAAACAAAAGGAGCAAACACACTTTCAGGTCCTGCCTCCAGGGACCCCACCTCCACCCTGTTTCTACCTGCTGACGGCACATTCAGCCATGAGCTCATCCGGGGATGAATCCACTGTGAGGACGGTGCCCCTGCGATCCCACCACCTTCCCAAAGCTACACCTCTGAATGTGTGAGACTTAAGGGGGACATTTTACATCTAAATCATAGCAATAGTGGAGATTCTGAAATCACATAGTTCATAGGATTTTTGTGAGGATTAGACGAATTTTTACATGGGAATCACTCTAACAGCGATGGGTGCACATCAGAAATGGTTATAAAGGTTTGATGCTATTTTGTAGCATCATCACTTGTTTAAGGCAGGTGAATCTTGAGGAATAGGAGTGGGGTATATATTTCAAAGTGGGGATCTGTTTCATGTTTTTAATGTTCTTTTATCTTACGTTTCTGTGAAAGAATTTGAAATGGTTTCTGAGCAAACAAAAACCAAAATTGATCTATTGGGATGAAAAAAGAGAACAGAGATGAGGAAGAAACTAGAGTGAACGGATTACGCTGTGGTCCAGAGCCATGATGGATAGAAAATGTGGCCAATATCTGTCCTTACTTTCCTTGAGGCTAAGGAAGCTGGGAAACACATTGGCTGGCAAATATTCCTCTTCCTGGTCACAGCATCAAACATACATTCATTTGCAGAAATAAACTCTTTGGGGGATCAGATGCAGCAGGAATGTATAATGTGGTTCCGTTAGTACAAATCACATCGAGTGTAGTTTATTGCTGCTATATATTCAGTTTTATTATGACAGGCTGTTAAAGGTGTGAACCTTATATGATCCTCTGGACCATTCAGGGATTTTGCTTTACGGAACTCAAACTCTGAAGTAGAAATCATAATGGAAGTGAAAGATAAATACAAATGTTGGCTGCCTCTCATGCTTAGCAGAGATACAGTTGTGTTTTACTTTCCTTCCCTCCCTCTGCTGCAGACTCCTCCAGTTTGCGGTTGCATGACCTGAGGCACTTGACCTGATCTGTGGTTCCTCCTAAATTAACTGAGAATGGGCATGCAGTTGTGTCTATTGACCAGCCAGTCCAATGGATATTGATCCTTTTCTCTGAGTGAGAGGCAATAGTAGACAATGAAGAGAGTTACTGTGGACCAAGCACCAACTTTGTGTCACACACTCTGGAGCACTTTATACACATGGCTGCATTTGTTGCAGTCATAAGAGGTAGTTATAACTATTTCTGATTTATGGATGGAAACAACTTGAGCCTTAGAGCAGTTGTGTAACTTGACCAAGGTCATGTGGCTAGTTCTGTATCAGAACCCAAACGAGAAACAATCAGCCAATGGATTCACTCACTGATGCTTTTTTGGCCAGGGGCTGTCCCTACAAAGGTGCTAAGACATGATTTCTGTTCCCAACACACCCACTGTCTGGTCAAGGAGATAATTTTCTGACTGCATGGCGATGGGTCTTGTGATACTCAGTCTCTCACCTTAGTATTGAAAACATGTATTGCATGATGTGTAAGGGGTGATTGAAAAATACAGTGAATGCTTAAATTTTTAAAGTTTATCACAGTGAAACACACGTTGCGATCATTCCTCCTCAGAATATCCCACCTCACTTTGAGCACACTCATGTCATCATCCTTGTCTCCTTCTGCGGCGGTCGTGGAAATCCACTTTCACGTCTTTACAAGGTGTGAATGCAGCGGGTGTGTGCCATCCAACAGAAAGGTAGGCTCATAAAAATACTATGGTGTGTCCTCCTTCATCTCATTCTATGGATCCAGACCTGTGTGACTTCTGACTCTTCTTCAAAGCAAAAATGACCATGAACGGTAAAAGTTTGGAATCAATTCAGGACACTTTAGCACAACAAAAGACACAAAACATGACTTTCAAAAGTGGCAAGAATGATGAAATAAGCGTGTTTTGGCCAAGGGGGAGAATTTGAAGGGTGCTAATTGCAGTGTGTCTCTTTCTCTATACATTTTAAAAATTTAAAAGTGCAGTTTTGTTTTGTTGGATCACACCTTGTACATCAAGTCTTTAGAATTTAACTTGAATGTCCCTGGGGATTAACAGGGAAGAAAAATGATGCAGTGGTGACTGAGGTTGGAGGATAACTTCACACTTCTTTTTACATCAGAGGCCTGCTTTAGGAAGACCATACTTAGGGCAAGGCTCTTGTAACTTGTAAGTGAATTGTAGATAGGCTCCCCTAAAAGAGAAATTTGCCCTGGGACAATCTCTTACAGAAATGATCTTGACCCAGGAGGCAGCGACCTTGTCTTCCATTAGATCATGTTGGGAGCTATAGAATTCCTTGCTAGTAAAGAATTTTCCAGAGTGTTTTCTCAGATGTTTTAGGGGATTAGGGTTTTACCAACTTGCAAGTGTGGATCATTTCTCCTCCATGTGCTCCCTGAGGGAAGGCGCTGCCTGCGCAGGGGAACTGGCAACATCCTTTCTGTTCTCCCCTGTGATCTCCACAGCGTAGCTGCTTAAGAATAACATCAGCAGTGTTCCCTGGTGCTTTGACCTTTTGTGACTGCCTTCCATATGCTGCAATTGCAGTGCAGGCTAGGGCCTGGAAACAAGGAGCAGAAGTAGTTTCAGCATCTTGCACTCAGCAACGAATTAAACAGGAGGTGCAGAAGGTGCATTTGAGGGCTGACGGGGCCATTGCCATTCCAAGGGGTTCTTCTAGGAGAGGGTATTCACTACTGCTCTGACAGTCTGTCCATTCTCTAGGTGGCTTAGGTCAGTTGAGGTTCCTTTTAGTGTGTGCATGTGTGGTTTGTTTCCCTGTAGACTTCACCACCTGATCCTAGTTTTTCTCTCTGTCACTCCATAAACCCGCTCTCTCCTCTCCATGACAGACCTCTGTGAGATAGAGACCGTGTCCAGTCTGTCTCTCCCAGTTTTCTTTTTCTAAAGAGGTAGTTTCTATTCTTTGTAGTATTCCAGTGGTCTAAATATACTTCCTTCTAAGGATAGTAACTATGTTTATATGCCATCTAGCAACCTCTTTTCTGACTCAGGCTGGTTGTAAACTCTGAATTTGTCTCAATAACTTCTAGGCAGTTGTTATAAATTGATTTCTTAACGAAGACATTTTAATTGTGTGACTATTATGTTTGAACAGCATGCCCTGGGGCAAAGGATTGCGGATGCAGTAGTGTGGGTGCAGCATTAGGGGTGCTGTGCTTAGCAGAGCAGAAAACCCACATCCTTGTCCTTACGAATTTTCACCCTGCTCTGGAGCTTCCTGAGAGTAGTGCTGAATTGAAGTCTCTTTATACCTTCAAATTGGGCTTTTGGTTCTGGGACTTTCCAAACCTGATTCTGATGCTCATGAGGGAGGTGCCCTGAGGGTGTGAGTGCTCAGCGTCCTTGAGCTGTCTCTGCTGTCTCTTCTTTCTCAGGCTCCTTTCGCACATCTGAGGCCTGCTCCTCTTCTCTGCAGTTTCTTTGAAAACTTTCATTACAGAGAAATATTTAAAATTTTTAATGGTACGTGTTTGCCAAACATAACGATGGCATTTATGGAGAATTGGTACACATACATAACACATCTTAATACTTTTGGGGGATCCCTGTTTTAGTTACTTTACTCTTGTTACTGGGACAAAATACTTGACACCCAGAATTAAGGAAGGAAGGGTTTATTTAGCTCTCAGTTTGAGGAGGTTTCAGTCCATACCGGGCTGGCTCCAAAGCAGGGTGGCACATGGCAGAGAGCAACAGTTCATGGCAGAGGAAAACAGCAAAAACAACAAGAGCAAAAAGGGAGGAGTGCAAGAGAAGACTGTTTTCCTCCCTTGCACTGTACGCAGGCTATGGGCCCTGGGGTAGGTGTAGCGCTCACACCCATAATCCTGGCACTAGACAATGAACCAGTCACACACTCTAGGCTCAGCCACCCTTATGACAGCATGAGGCTTTGGAGGGACACCAGACACAAATTGTAACAGTGCCCTTCCCCTCCCATTCTTCCTTGCTCCTCTCAACTCTTCTTCCCCTTCCTGTGTGCGAAAACTCTGTTTCTACTTTTCTTCAATTCTCCTTCTCTTTAGTCTCCTTTTCCCCTTCTTTTCTTCCCCTCTCCTTTTCTTGGTCCCCTTCTCATTTGCAAAAAGATCTTCCCACTTCCTATTATTTATCTTTTATTTTGCTCTTTAGGGATATTTTGGGTTTTTCACATGAGACAACCCAGGTGGCATTTAAATTTGTGTGTCTGATTCATTTCACTTAACATGTGACCTCCAGGTGTATCCATTTACCTACAAATGCCTCAAGTTTATCCCTCTTACTGGCAGAATAATACTCTTGTTGTATATAAATATCACATTTTCTTTATACATTCATCTGTGGATCGTTATATAAGATGTTCCCAAGATCTAGCTATCATAAATTGTGCTGCTATAAACATGATATGCACGTATCACTGAAAAAAGATGACCTTAACTCTTTTAGGAGGATATCTAGAAGCTGGATGAAATGGAATATCTTGTTTTAGTTTTTTGAGGAATCTCCACACTGATTTCCACAGTGGTTATACCATTTTACGCTCCCACCAATAATGAAGAAGTGTTCCTTTTGCCCACAGCTTCTACAGGATTTGTTATTAGTTTATTCAACTTGCATTTCTTGGATGACCAGACATGTTGAACATTTTAAAAATGTATTTATTGGTCATTAGTACTTCTTTATTTGAGATGTGTCCATTTCAGGTGTCCATTTCTTGCTTGAGTCTTTAAATTTAGGAGGTCTAATATTTGAGTTCTTTATATATTCTAGATATTAGTCCTTTGTCTGAGGAGTATCTGGCAAACATTCTTCCCTATTCTGTAGGTTGTCTTTCACTCTGTTGGTGGTTTCCTTTGCTGTGTAGAAGTTTTTGAATTTGATGTGACCCTATTTGTTGACCCTTGGTGTGATTTCTTGTGTAAACTAAGATTCTTTGCCACATCTGTATCTTCAAGAGTTTTACCTATTTTATCTTCTGTTTTAATATTTAGGGTTTTGCTCCATTTCAATTTTCGTCTAGTGTGTGGTGAGAGATATGTTTGATCTTTGGCATGTGCATAACCAGTTTCCCCAGCACCATTTGTTAAAGAGGCAATCTTTTGTTCAGTGAAATTATTCAGCTCTTTTGTCAAAGATAGGGTAGCTGAGTTTGCCTGGAGTTGTTTCTGGATCCTTTATTCTGTTTTATTGATCCATATGTCAGTTTTGGTCAATATAATGGTGTTTATATCACTGTCTCTTTGCAGTATAACCTAAAGTCAGGGACTGTGGTGCCCTCTGCCTTGCCCTTGTTTCCAGGAGTGCTATTCTTCTCTGGCTCCATATGAATTTTCAGATTGCTTTCTCTAGTTTTGTGAGCAATGTTATTGGTACTTTCTTTGGGATTGCATTAAATAACAGTTTTGCAAGTATGACCATTTTGACTATATTGGTTCTGTCTGTTCAGGAATGGGAGACATCTTTCCATTTTATGATATCCTCTTTGATCTCCTTTTTCATAGTAGTGTAATTTTTATTGTAGAGGTCTTTCAATTCTTTGGTTAGGTTAATTCTGAAGTATCTCATTTTTCTTGATGCTATTATAACGGATATTGTTTCTCTGATTTCTCAGTGAATTTGTTATTGGTCTACAAGAACACTTGATCGTTGAATGTTGACTTTATATTCTCCTCTGCTACTGAATTTGATTATTAATCCTAGGAATCTCTTGGTGAAGTTTTTGGGGTCTTTTATGTTGAGGATCATGTCATCTGCAAATACTGATCATTTAACATCTTTCTTTCCTATTTATATCTCTTATTTCTTTCTTGTGGTGAATTTCTCTGGCTAATGTTCCAGAACTGTATAAAGCAGGCGTGGTTATAGAGGACATTTTTGTCATGTTCCTGATTTTAGAAGGAAAGCTGTTAGCTTTTCTTCATTTAGAATGGTGTCGGCCTTTGATTTGTTGCAGATGGCATTTATCAGATTGAGATAAAAGTCTTCTATTCTGATTTTCTTCATAGTTTTTATTACGGATAGATATTAAATTTTGCGAAATGCTTTTTCTGCATCTATTGAGATGATCATGTGATGTTTATCCTTCCCTCTGTTTATGTGGTGTATTACAGTTTTTGATTTGTATATATTGAACTATTCCTACATTCCGAGAATGAATCATACTTGGTCATGCTGTATAATCTTTCTGATGATTTACTGCATTTTGCTTGCCAGCATCTTATTGAGGATTTTTGCTTCTATGTTCATTAAAGAGATTGGCTGGTTGGTCTCTTTCTCTGGTTTTAGAATTAAAGTAATGCTTGATTTTAGGAATGACTTTGGAAGTAATGCTTTCTTTTCCATTTCATTAGCAAAAAGTTTGAAGACTATTAGCATTAGCTCTTTGAAGTCCTTGTATAATTCCTGAATCTGTCAGGACCTGGGCTTTTCTTAGTTGACAGTTTTAAAAAATGATTTATTCACTTTCATTGACTGATATTGGATTATTCAGGATGTGTATATATTCTTGTTTCTGCTTTGATAGTTGATATGTACTTTATCCATTTCTTATGAATTTTCCATTGTATTAGAGTGCAGCTTCTCAAAGTAGCTACCAATGATTTTCTGAAATTTGGTAGAATTTGTTGTTATGTCACCTGATCTCTAATTGTTTGGCTCTAGATCTTTCCGTGTTTTGGTGAGATTGGCTAAGGATTTATCAATTTTGTTTAATCTTTCCTATAGACAACTTTTTGATTCATTGATGCTTTATAATTTTTTCAGTCTCAATTTCTGCTCTGATCTTTATAATTTTTTTCCCTCATATTAGCTTTGGGTTTGGATTGGACTTGTTTTTCTAGGACCTTGAGGTGCATTGTTAGGTTATTTATTTGCACTTGCTCTGTTTTCCTGATGTGGGAATTCACCACTATAAACTTCCTCTTGGAACTGTTTACACTGTGACCCACAGGTTCAGATATGTCCTCCTGGCACTGTCATTTGATTGCAGGAGCATGCTAATTTCTTCTGTGACTTAATTTGTGACCCATTGATTATTCAAAGGGTGTTATTTAATTTGCATATGTTTGCATAGTTTTGGTGGTATCTTTTGCCCTTGATTTTCAGTTTTGTTGCATGATACCATGCCTGGGATAATTTCAATTCTTTTGCATTTACTTAAGAATGCTCTATGGGCTTTTACGTGGCCAATTTTGGTGAAAGGCTCATGTTGCAGAGAAATATGTACAAAGAGAACTGAATGCCTCAGGGGACAGTCATGACCTCCCTAGCACTGGGAAGCAAGCCTTTACTGAGAAGCTTTTAAGCACAGAACAAAGTGAAACTAGTTACGACTCTTCTCATATACCTGGGAAACTCCCTCTCTCCCTCCCTTCGTCTTCTTAATAAACTTTTTAAGTGAGCAATTGCAAATAAAGGGCTTAAGAGGCCAGTTAAGTTGTCTGTTTGCCCATGGACCTTGATAAATGATGGCGCTTAGTGTGGCAAGCGGCTAGAAGCCCTGTGCAAAGTGGGGAGGGTGCTGTCCAAGAAGTTGCATGAAGGAAAGTCCTTGGAAAAGTTATTCTGGTTGGGCCTCTGATGAACTCTGCTTTTGAAATACCTGATGGTCATATTTTTCTCTAAATATCCTCTGAGACCCCTCCACTGGAATTTGATCTGTTTCTCAGTAAGGAAATCTGCTCCTGAGTTCTTGATAGAGCATTTCCTCTGTGGTGTCTCCAAGTCACTCTTCCAGGATCCTTCCTGTTGAGGTAATGGTGTGGGTGAGCAGAAACTGAATTTGAATCCCCACCGATTACAACATGGCTTTGGAAAAATCACTTTCTCCCTGTTTCAGGCGTAAAATGATGATCTGGGACTAATGGATATAGTCAGCTCTAAACAAATTGGGAGACTAATAGGCCAGCTAGACTCTCCTCTTGGGACTGGCCATATCCTCAGTCAACAGGTAGTGATCAGGAAATGGTAAAATGGGCTGTGGTCTGGGTTCCAGGAAGAGATCAGGGAAGACAAGGTGTTACAGTTGATACATTGTGTCAACTTGGGGAGTCTGGAGGTTTAGTTGAGTAACTCAGCAGTTGTAGATCTTGGGGTGAAAAGGACATGCCCTTACCCTTCTGGGATGTTGTTTATTGTGTTAATTTGGGAAGTTTAAAAGATTAACTATGTGATTCAGCAGGAAGCCAGGGTGCTTACTTTGTATATACATCCTGGGGCTGTGGAAGAGGAGGGCATGGAGACTGTGTGAGAGCTACACACCCCCTGGGTGGAGGCAGGCTGTTTACAAGGTAGAGGAGAGAAAGAGGCTGCTTGCCTGCAATTCCACATTTGCTGGTTGTTTGCTTCCCTGAACAGTTTGCCCTCTGCCATGTGCCACTTTGCCTCTGAAGCAGCTAAGTATGGACTGAAACCTCCACAAACTGTAAGCTAAATAAACCTTTCCTTCCTTCATTTTGGGTGTTGGGTATTTTGTCTCAGCAACGAGAGAAAAGTATCCAAGACACAAGGAAAAAGTTCCTACTTGATTTCCAGAAAGCAAACACACAAATAAGTAAGTCAGGTGAAAAGGAGAGCTGGGCTTGAGGCTGTGCTTGCACACCTACCTGCAGGCACTAGGCAGGATGATGAGGGGAGGCCTCCCTGAAAAGATGCATCAGAAGATACCTGAGAGAAGCATAGAGCAAGCCCTGGTTTTGTCAAGGGAGACAGTACTATTGGCTGAGGCTGCAGACAGTGTACCTGCTGGACTTGAAGGACCACGGGGAGGCCCATGTGCTCAGAGCATCATGAGAGAGGTTAAAGTTGGGGAGTATGGGCTTCAAAATCACCATAATGTTGGGAATTTTTCTCTGATCCAGAAGATGACACTGCAGGGTTTGAGCACCAGAGCTCTGTGAAACAATTCTCTGTTTCAAGAAGATCTGCAGTGCCAGAGTGCAGAGGGCTGTAGGAGGCAGGTGCTAGCTTCATTTCCAGTGTTACTCCTGATGCTCAGCACTGGGTATTTTAGATGAAGAGAAAGTCCATACAATAGATGTCCACTTCCTGCACAGGACCATGGAAGCCTGTGAGCCTGGCTTTCACAACCAGGAATATGGATCGGTGAATAAAAACCAAATGTTAGTGATGGGGCACGGTAAACGCAGCCATCGAACACGCTAGAGAAGTTGGGTGATCCTTTCCAAATCTGAGCAGCAATTGGCCCCTGGACTGGATGCACTTCCTCCATCTAATGTTCCTGTCCGCCACCCTAGAATACATTTACAGGAGGTGATAGGCAGGAAGAGTTTGGGCGTTGATAGTTTTCTTCAGCAGTTATGGATCAAGAACAAAAGCAAGGAGCTGTTGTGTTCCTTAACTTCTGGGCAAGGGCCCCATGGGAGGATTCGTGAGAAGCTGTAGGAATTGTTTCCCTGGAAGTGTCTGCGAGCCGGGGAGCCCAGTTGGCTGGAGCTCCTTCCATACCGATAACGTTGAAGGAGCGGTCTTTGCTCCCCCAAAGCTGGGCGGAGGCTGCCATCTGCTGGTTGAATAAAATAGTTCCTCTCAATGCTCAGTTCATCTTTATTTTAGGGCAGAACTGTGTAGACAGCATTCTCTCCAGGCAAAGCATTGCCCATTTTCTTATGTTGTGTAAAAATCTTATCAGCGAAGGTATTCTTCACTCACATTTTAAGACAAACTTGGAAAAATTAATTGACTAAGCTAAGATGGCTCAGTAATTAGAGAACTTGTGATGTGAGCTTGGTTCTGACTACAAAGAGGAGTTTACAGAAATTGCTATGATGCTGGTTTATCCCGGCTATGCGAACTCTGCAGTGCTGTGGTGGGATTGGTAAGCGGAAGATGTCCAAGTGTCCCAAATGGAAGACTAGGGAAAGGACGTTCTTCAATGTACCGAGCCCTAAATGGACAGAAGAGCCACATTTGAGTTCCAGCTCTGGCATCTGAAGGAGGGAAGACCTGGGAGAAGTCACTCATTGTCTTGAGACACAATTTTTTAAACTGTAGTTCCACTTGTGCTGGACAAATATGGGACATAGATATTTTTAACTCTCCTTCTCTCTCTGTTTATGTGTGTGTGTATTTTCCATAAAATACTGAATTCAATCCTTATTTTCTGGTCCTGGTGGGGATTGTGAGGATTTTTAAGACAGCCTCTCTCTGCTTATTTTCCTGAGACTAATTCATCTGTAGTGGGGCACCTCCGAGATTGAGGACAGAAGGAGTGAGCCCTCTGCTGGCTGCCAAATACTGGAGTAGCCCCATCCTGAGCCTCCAGCGCCCCACTGAGGCCGGAGGACACAGGTGGATTGGGAAGATGCATTTCTAGGGAGGGAAGCAGCTTTGAGGAGAGCAGTGTTCTTTCCCTTGGGAACATCCCTCAGAACCATGTGCTCCATCTGCATGACATAGCCTGGTTGCGCTCCCTCCCCCTGCCCTCACTGCACCCTTTCAGCAGCTTCTCTATGATCTCCTTCCGTCTTGATCCACCTCCTGGCCAAAATCAAGTAACAAGATGATTTTAGACAAATAGATAGAACTATTATACTCCCCTGCTTCAAACTCCTTAGTAGGCTTCCATTGCATTTAGGCAGACAGATCAGAATCCTTATCCTGGACCAGGCAGGCCTAGAGGATGAATTTGTACTGCCTGTGGCAGCCTCGTCTTCCCAGCCCTCTCTGTGAGTCTGCTCCTGACCTTCTCTCTGTGCAGCCTGGCAGCTAGGCCTGTGAAGAAACCCTGCCCCCTGCCATCACTTCCCTGTTCCTTCACCTGCTCCACGCCTGCTTGTTGGGATCTGTGTCTCCTCTACTTGCTTTTTTGCATCCAAAGCATTGGCCTCAGTTTGCAATGATTAATTTGCTGGTGCTCATTTTGCTCACCCAGTATGGGGGTTATGAGGGAAGTTGCTGCACAAGAATGGATTTTAAATGAGAAGAACAATGATAGTCTCAGGAGAAGAGGTCCAATCGGCACAGCCCCCAAAGAGCTCCTGTCTTTACTGGGGTTCGGGTGTTGAGAAGCGGAACATTGGAGGTGGGTGTCTTCATTACTTTTCTCATTGCTGAGATGAAATATTCAACACCAAAAGTTAAAGGAGAAGAGGTTTATTTTGGCTCACATATTGTAGAGCCTTCAGTTCATAGTCACACCTGGCTCAGAGGCAGAGTGACATTGCGAAAACACATCACAGTGGAAAAACAGTGTATGGCAAGGTGGGTAGGAGGCGGCAACAGCAAGCAGCCAGGCTCCATTTCCCTTCTTCTCCCATGCAGGCTACCAGCCTTTAGTACCACAGGCCTTAGTCTCAGTATCACACACCCCAGATCCGCCCAGTTCCGAAAAGTCACACCTCTGAGTGCATGAGGTTGTGGGGAGACTTCTATATGCAAGCCATAAGAGTAGGGAAAGCAGAGAAGGGGGAATGGCTACCCCAAAGAACCGGCTGTACAGAGAGGTTTGACAACATGCAGCCAGGGAGGCTCAGAGGAGAGAGTTTTGTGACTACCATGCTGTACTGCAGGGTTACTCTCAGAATCCAGAACCAACTTGCCACAGGCCAATACCTAGCCTTCTCTGGGTGCTGCTTGCCCATCTTTGAAATGAGGGGGAATGATCAATGACTAAGTGTGACAGATGTTCACTGAATGCATCATATGTTCCTCTCTTGACTCTTTCTCAACAAAACATGTCCTGACTACCCCATTTCAACATTGCCATATGCCCTCCTGTTCTGGCACCCCCACTTCTTACCATAGTCCAGTTGTTCTGTTTTCCCAGGGCATTTGTTACCTTTTCATATGCTATTTAATTTGTTCAGATACTAAGGTACCTCTTTGGGATGCAAGTTGCTTGGACCTCTTCTTTTTTTTTCACTGAGGAAGCCCTTCTATAGGCAGTGTGTTCAACAAGGACTTTTTGCAATGAATAAAATACTATTCTTGGTTTGTTGAAATGAGTAAGACATCTTCACTACAAAGAAGTTGGATTTTTCATCCAGGTATCCTACCTTTAAATTGTGACCTGAGACCTACCTTCATGTCTTTGTGTATTTGTAACAATCACCTGAGTTCTGCTTAGTTTCCTAGAGAAAATAGAATGGTCTTGACTGTCTATAGGTCACTATAATTATCAAACAAACTTCTAGTATTTAAAGAGCTGAATACAGCACTGGGCTTACAAGAAGGGCAATGAAAAGGAAGTGCTGGTAGGTTATAGGAGAAACATATCGATCGATGCATTTGGCTTCAAGCATCAGAAATAATCTTGAGACTACTTAAGTAGGATTGGAACTTTCTAAAAAGATCTCAGGAAACTCATAAAATTAATGGAAAGTTGGGAGCAGTAGGCTCTGAAATTCACCAGTAAATCAAAGGATTCTAGGAAGCAGAAACATTAGCCAGGATGCATTTGTCACTATGAGGAGGCCCAGTGCCTTTGCCATTAGAGGAAGACACTGCTGCCCTTGATGCTAGTCTCGGTCTCATTGCTAGACACTGCAGGGGAGCTCGTCTCAGAGGCTCTTTACTTTGTACTCCTCATTCCCATTTAAATCCCTTTTTTGGATAGCCGGTTGTCAAAACCCAAGTTTAGCCCTCATGCAATAGCTTCCAGGATAGGGGTATTGAGTATTTCTCCCATGATCTTCATTGTAGAAGGAAGGATCCCCAGCCACTGGGAAATTCTCTAAAACTAGAAAGGAACTTGGATGCTAGAAGGCTGTGAAATGACCACTGACCACTGGGAAAGGGAACCCTGAGAAGGAGACAATGATGCATACGATAAGCATGCGCTTCTAACAGGAGTACAAAGTACTTGGATATTCCTGAGAGTAGATGAGCTGGTCAGGGTCCCCAAGGGGAGCCTAAGTGGAAGGGCTATTTCCAAAGCAGTAGACAGAGCAGAGAAGAACCAAAGGCGCAGCACAGTTACCCAGGTCTGACAGAATCGAGGCACAGTGGCCACTCACAGGCCTGAAGGAGCAAGTCAGGGGAGCAGGATCTGAACCTGAGAGAGAGAGTTTTGTGAGGGCACTGAACGGACCATGACTGCATGATTCTTGAGAGCAGCTGTTGGTTCATGGTAATGCTGTAGAAACAGAGCAGGAAAATAAGTACCCTAACTCACCTTAGACTTGACTCCCTCCTTCAGTATTCTGCTAGCACACCCCTTTCTATGCCTATCTAGAAGCTGGAGGCCATTGACAATGTTCTCAGCAGTGTCTTGAAGGGCACAAAGCGCGGAAAAGGAGGAGAGCAGATGAGAGGAGGGACAAAGAGTAAAGAGACCATCCTGGGAATGGGGTCTCAGAGATAAAATTTCAGTTGCTTCTTGGTAGTAAGGTGGAGCCCAAACCATGAGGATAGAGTAGCGATTGTAAGAGATTTTTTTTAAGAGGAAGGAATATTATAGCTTAGATCTAAAATGTCCTTCAAAAGTTAAGTGTTCCAAGGCGGGACTTTGGGAAGATGATTGTGTCACGGGGATGCTATACTTGTCAGTGGATTAAACCACTGATGAGTTGAGAGTTGAATGTGCTCATAGGAGGTGGGGTCTGGTGGAAGGAGGCGTGTCAGTGGGTGTGACCTGGAAGGGTGTTATGGTTGATACATTGGGGAGTCTAGAGGTTTGGCTAAGTAACTCAGCAGTTGTAAATCTTGGGGTAAAAAGGACACGCCCTTACCCTTCTGGGATGTTGTTTATTGTGTTAATTTGGGAAGTTTAGAAGGTTAACTATGTGACTCAGAAGGGAGCTGGGATGTTGATTTGTATTCATCCTAAACCTGTGCAAGAGGAAGGCCTGCAGAGGGTGTGGGTGTAGAGGACCCCCCCACCGCCCCAGAACTGGTAGGCTGTACAGAAAGGAATCGAGGGAGGCCCGGCTGCGGGTTCTTCGGAGGAGCTCCGGTCTTCACCTTTAGCTTGGCCGTCTCTTGGCTTCCGGTGCAGACTCTGCAGCTTCCGCCTGGGACTCTTCAGCATCCTGGTGTTGGCTCTCTGGCCTTCATCCTAGATTCATCAGCATTTCATCGCAGACTCAACAGCCCTTGACACGGACTTGCACAGGCACTGCAGTGAGCTCCAGCCCCAGGCCTGGGCTCTTCAATCTCCAGTGTTCAGGCACCCTCTGCACACTTCCTCATCTAACCCTGTAGCTGGCCATTGCAAGCCAAGTAGGTAACTTGTTGTACATTTGTATATCTTGTGTTAAATCTGTTTCTCTAGTAAACCCTGACTGATACAAAGGGTGTGCTCTTGTTTCTGGTTCCTCCCTTTTCTCTCTCCTGAAATAAATCTCTCCTCCTTAAATTGTGGGTATCAGGTACTTTGTCTCAGTGACAGGACACCGACTAATTTAAGGGCATTTGTCTGAAAAAGCTGCAAAGTCAGAGCCTGAAGGATGTATTGAGAAATGGTGGCCTCAGATCCTCTAGTTCCTACTTGGGGGCATCTGCAACTTCCCAAGGCCATGGTTAAGAGTTTCTGTTTGGTAGGACTTCTTCACAAATCAGGATTTGGTTCTTGTGGGGCTTTGGGTAAATGCCTTAGCAACTTAGTTATAGCCACGGTCCTGAACATGGGGTTGGGTGTTGACATTCGCAAGTCAGCAGCCAGTAGAGAGTCAAGCCTCCTACTTAAGGTCTGGTTTTTAGAGGACCCTGTTTGTTTGGGTTTGCACAGCCAGCAGAGTGTTGCTATGGCTGAACTGCCGGCAACAGGTCTTGTGATCTGGAAAAGCAAATTGTGTATATAACATGACAGCATTTATTAAAGTAAGATAAACTCAACAGCAAAAGATCTGGCTGGGGGCATAAATTCCTCCTACCGTACCATCTGAGCCATCACATTCCATTTGAATGAGGCCCATCGGCTCAAGCATTTTGATGAAATATGTCAATTTGCTGAAGATCGCTGAGAGAATGAACTGGGACTTGGCCTCTTCCCTTGGTTCTGACTCACGGTACTGCTCAGTATGAAAAGACCTGCTGTGTTGGGCAGTGAGTGCAATTGTTTGGGCTAAGGCAAGGGACTCTGGGATCTCTTCCTTTTAAGGGGAGTTGGAGAAGTGGGGGAGGGACATATTCTGAACAGACATTCTTTCTAGTTCTAAGAACCCAAGACTGTAGGAACCTGATGAAGATTGAACTGAAATTCCTTCGTGTCTCCAATTTGTTCTCTGCTCCTTGTCATCATGGCATCCCATGGCCCAGGAATGGAGAAGTTTTTTTTTTTTTTTTTTTATCAGAGACGAGGCAGAAAGTTGAAACACTGGAATCAGAGGTCCTGGGTTTAAATATCAGTTCTGTTATTAGCTAAGTAAGTAGCGATAGCCAAGTCTACAAACTTTAGTTGTGAGAGCTTGTGTTTAGATGTTCCCCCAAAACTTCATGCTGTCATAGGAGGGGATTTTCAGAGATGGCTGGATCTAGAGTGTATGATGCTGGGATGAAGTGTGTGATGCTGAGGATCAAGGGTGCGTGATGAGTAAATTTGTCCACTGATTGGGTTGGTATAGTTCTAAGTGTGCACAATAGGAAGGCCCACCCTGAGAGTGAGTGCTACCCACCTTAAGGGCATGTAGCCTAAATAGAATGAGTATACGGGATAGAAAGAGGGCTGCTTGCTACTTCACTGGCGGCTTGCCTCTTCATTGCTCCTCAGCCTTCTGCCTACCATGAACTCTTTCTCCTCTGATATGCTGCCCTGCCTTGGAGCCAACTGATTATGGACTGAAACCTCTGCAAACCACGAGGTACAATAAACCTTTCTTCACCTAACTTTGGGTGTTGGGTACTTTTGTCACAGCAACAAGAAAAAAGTGAATAAGATACTAATCTATCCCTTATAAGGTGATGGATAGGTAGCTAACACTTACTAGCATTTCATGTATGTCATGCATCAGGTTGAGGTTTTGTATGGAGGTCATAGTTTGCTCCTCGCATGAATGATGTGAAAGTAGAAGTCTGAGGGTTCTTGCTTTACAGAAGACGAAAGTGAGACAGGAGGAGGCTAGCGCCCTTGGGAACGGTGGAACTCGGAGGCTCTGCCTTTGGGGATTTTAAATTTGTGTAATAATAATTCCCATCTTATCTACATTATAGAATTCATAGGTTACACTAGAAAGCTTTTAAATTATAAACAATTAGTTGTGGGAAGTGGAATGGTTGAGCAAGAAGCAGAATGTTAAGTTGCTAGTTTTTCCATTTTTGTTCAACTTTGTTCAAAACAGCATATTCTTTCCGCTTAGCCTTGTCTCTCTTTCCTTCTTCCCCTCATGTCTTTCCTTACTTTCCTTCCTACCTCCCTCCTTTTGCTCAGATACATTGGCTTTAGTGGAATTCAGACCAGATAGGGAAAATCAAAATAACAGGAAAATTCAAAAGTACTTGTGGTTTTATTAAAAAAAATACAGTCAGGTACTGTCCAGATGTGTTTGGAAAAGGAACAACTCTTTAAAAATCCTTAGTTCTCATTATCACCATCATTATTATATTAATAATATTAATAATTTCCTTGAAAGGGGAACAGCATTGCTCTTCTGACTTGGGTTGTACGAAATGTAGAAAAGGGGGGGGCAAATTCCAATGACACACATTTTATCTTTACTAACAAAAATAATGACAATTAATTATATAGCTTTGTTTAAAATACAGCTGGTTCTAACACAAGCTACCACTGTCTTCCCCTCTCCCATCCCCAGAGCCACCCAAGAGACATAAAAACTATTGTGTTGTTGTCACTGGAAGGATTTTGCTGAGTCAAACAACAAAACAGAAGCCTGCTGCAGCCTGCTGTCTTTGGTGTGAAGGAAGTGACCGCAGAGTGGGTGATGCAGTGGCCTCATGGCCTGGGGTCAGCCTTGACTCTTGCCCAATGCCCAGGTGTGGCCAGATGGTTGGACTGGGTATATTGATGCTTTGGTAAAATCCTTTCCTTTCTCTGGGCTCTTGTCTTCTCTCACCCAGTTGTCCCTGGAGCTTATGCCCGTTTGCGTCTACTTTCTAGATTTCTGAAGTTGCTGGGTCTTAACTTCATCTCTGCAAACTGGATCGAATATTCATGGCCCTTCCAGTGGAACCAGTTAACTCCCTGTAAGAAAGAAAAGACTATAGAGTTTTGGTTTCCTTTAAGCAAGGTGCACATTGATCCTCACTGTTTAGTTTTTCAAACAAAAAGAGCTTTGTTTCAACTTGTCCATTTGGTATAAAACAGCAGCTCCCTCTTGCCTCTCTGTCTGTTGGGTTGTGCTGTGGAACTTTCAAAGGGGCTAGCTGAATCTGACTCAACATCTTACCATGACAGGAGTCACCTGAGTTTGCACTGAGCTCTGGGCTGCCATCTTGAAACAAAATGGTGGCAGATAAGAATGGCTTTCTTAGGACTAGTTTCTGAAGAAGTTCAGGTCTTGACTGGAGGCTACAGAAGTGAGTAGCTAAGTGCAGGGTATGCACGCTGGTATGGATTAGCAGAAAAATCAGAGCTGGAACACAAGCTCTGCAATGTGACCAAAAGGGTGATTATTAGTGTTTTTATTTGAGAGATAAATGATCTTGAACAAGTTATCAAACTGTTTTGGGCCTCAGTTTCACTGTCATTTCCCCGCTTCTTATTGTGCAATAATCTCAACCTTGAAAGAGGCTATGAAGATTGAACAAGTAGAGATGCTCTCACTGAGCTGGGCATTTTGTAGGGGGCTTGGTAAATATTATTTCTTTAATCTTAAAGGGGGAGAAAATTCTTTGAAATTTTGGCTGAGGCATTTTTTACAAGAAAAGATGACAGACTTCCCAGTTCCATGGGTAGCTCTTTAGTGGGGTCTGCAGATGGCATAATCTGCTTAGCAATGACGTGTAGTCCTCACCCAATGTGGGCAAAGAAGAGATGGGTAGCTGTAGCTTCCACACTGTTCCTTTGCCCTCCCCCAGCAGCGGCTTCTCTCCTTTGTAGGGCTAGGGAACGTGCCCACAGAGAAGGTAATGGATAGAGACATGAAGGAAAAATAGAGACACACTGTTTGCTTCTTTTGGCATTCACTGGCCTGTGAGTCTGCCAGAGAACTAGGATTTAGGAAGAGCTCGTTCATTTCACAGGCAAATGCGCTTATAATCACTCAGCTATGGTGAGGCAGTGCAGCCCACCTGCTTGGTTTGGAAGCCAAGCCTCCTTATGTTTTGGTGGAGACTGAATCGAGAAAGGGCAAGGAGACTTTGCAGAGGTCACACGGTGACCTGAGCAGAGCCAGAGCCAGGTCTGAGCTCTTGTGAGTTGTGGCCTCCTGTGTTATCTCTTTCTTCTGAAATTGGATGGAAAGATGGAAAAAGAGATTTCACTTTTGACATGAAGTCTTTGGCTTGATTTGTTTTTGGGAAAATTGTCGCATTACATTGGTGTGAACGGGCAGGACAATAAAGGGTATAGAGAAAGGCTCAGGGTGGAAATGCTACTGAGGCAGTGTGAGAAGATGGAGAGAACCCAGGAGATGGGTGCCTAGGTCTCCTGAAGTGGCTTCCTTGGTAACGCAGCCTGAAAACCCAAGTTCTGGCTCCCTCACAGGATAAAACCGATATGCGCACAAGACTGAGAAGGCGAGAGCTCTTTGAAAAGCTTTGTCAAGGTGAGAGGTACATTTCAGGTCACAGGTACCATTTGCTAGTAGTTAATCTAGGTCTAATCGCAGGTATCAGAATTGCTGATAATGGAGTGCGGCAATCCCCAACCCCACTGCCTGGCATGAATTCCATGCGGGGCCCAGGAAGAAAACAATCTCCCCAAGTCAACAACAATAGAAGCACAATAAGCAAAAATTGTAGGTGCTGTACTACTCTGGGGTCATCAAATACAAATCCCTAGAGGTGTAATGTGTGACTTGGGTCACTGCTTTTTTACAAAGGCCTTGGAATACCAGTAAGGAGGTCTGATAAGAATCTTCAAGGTCCAGAGGTCAGTGTGGGGTGGTTCTGTGAGAACACCTGTCCTCTTCTCTTGGATGAGGATGAGCTCCTGATCAGGGCCAGGATAGGAGCTGGTTAGGACTAGTGTGCTGGCCCCACTTGGCAATTCTCACTTTCCATGCACACGCTGGTGCAGGCAGGGCCCATTGTGAAGGAGACAACTGGGTTTGTTTTGGTCCTCTGTTCCTAAAGGGGACCTCAAAAACCTACTTCTATAATTGCAAAGGTGGTGCTCAAGTTGCATGTGGTGCAGGAAACACACTGGGGCCTGGAAGTGGGGAGGTTTGTGTCTGACTATGACTTCATTCATGATCTCAGGAAAGTTGCCTTTCTCTGGCCCTTGGTCCCATCATAAAGTAATGGGATTTAAGGTGTGCGACTTCATCCCAAGGAAGGCCTAGGGGTCTGGTGCTCTCAACCCTCCTTTGTCTAAATGGCCTCCACTTTTATCTGCTTTGCTTTTGAGGTGCACATTGAGCTTGTGTCTGAGAAGAGCTCTCTAAGCCTAGAATACCTCTGACTAAGGGTTCGCCTTGAGATTTTCAAGGGTTAATGTGAACTCTTTCTATTTTAGCTGATCTGTACTCTCATTGTGATTTCTTGCTGTGTTGGAGAAAAATTTATCATCACATCTCTGTGGTTGCTGCCTCCAGTGTCCACCACTATGAGGAGCTGAGATGTCTCCTCACCCCATCCAGCAACCCAAGCTGTGCCTGCTCTGGGTCCTCATGGTCAACTCACCTGACTGTGGTTGTTGTCCCCATATCTCCCCATCAGGTTGACACGGTGACAGTTCTTGTACCAGAAAGCTCCTTTGTAGGACAGGGCGCAGTTGGTGATGGCTGAGTCTGTGTCCTTATCATAGGTTGAGAAAGATCTGCCATTGTGGTAGGCCATGGAGTCACCTGATGGGGGGGACAGAGAAATAAGGACCTGCAATCTCAGCTGGAGTGTCCTCTTGGGCTGGGAAGGGCAGAACCAGAGGTAACAACTGTATGGTCCTGGGGCGAGTTGGCCTTGAACTCCAGACTCGGAGCCGTGATTGAAAGTGGGACTTCTGGGACATGAGTGAACTCCAAGGGCTCATTTCTGACAGCAGCAGAATAATAGGTAGGAAAAACTCTGTAGGTGACTGTGGAGGGTCCAACTTCAGGTCCTATCTCACTCTTTAGCTGTGACCTTGTATGAATCAAGCCTTTTGCTTACCCTCTGTGCCCTCATCTGGAGAACAGAGCCAACATATTGGTTCCCTGTAGGTCACAGTGTTGTGTGACAGTGGCGATGAGGGTGTGCTCTACGTAGGGAGAGTGGTATGCAGGTAGGTATTTATGATGATTACATTTATAATTTTTCTGCATTCCTTTTACAAAAAAGAGCTTTGAGAGTAAGATGAGACACTTTCACTTAACAATGATGTGTGCTTGTTCCACAGGTAGAGCAAGTTAAGCCCCTCAGATAGTGGATGTTGCCAAAGAGGCTGTGTCATATAGCTATTTTTCAAAAAGTTTATTTGACTAGTGTTCTTTGACTCTTATATAAGAAGCCCATTTCATATACGTTTATTGGGGAATGTAGCTTGTAATTTAATACGTTGCAATTTGGAAGCAATTTGGTGGCATTTGGTTTTGCTGTGTACAAACATTTCAAGAGCCTGAACATTCTATGCTGATATTTGGAGCAAGTTGTCAGAGCAGCTCATGCGGTTTACTGACTGCTGATGTTACCCAGAGCATGAAGATGGCAGGTAGGTGTGAACGTAACAGGTTGCTCTCCTGTAGGGACCTGGAGGCTACCAAAGCAGAAGAAAGTACAACCTTACAAACGTTGCCACACTATAGGGAATATGGTGCATTTTCTCACTGGAAATGCAGAGAAGTACAGATGCCACATTCTTGCTGCTTGCTGGATTTGATTTTTTTTTTTTTTTTTTTTTGCCATGTAACAATATCTTTCTTGCCCAAAGCCATCACAACCAGAGGTATTTATTGTCAGGTAATAAGATGTCAGAATACTTTCAGGCATGCAAGAACTAAAACAAGTTTCACCCCTGGCTATTTCACTTCGTTACCACCAAGCTGCCATCTTGAAAGAGCTTTGTGCCTCCTTAGACTGGCTGGAGCTCTTGGTATCCCTTTATCTGCAGACTAGATAACAAGAGAACCACTGGCTACATTTCTCCGCAGCTACTCACCCCCGCTTCGAGCTACTGTTTCACCTTGGACAAATCACTGAGCTCTTTTGAGCCTGTTTTCTCATATTAATAACCACATCTTCTTGAAAGATTTTTGTGAGGACTAAATGAGGATAATACAAGTAATACGTTTACAGTAGACAATGCTACCCTGCAGACCTTAATGTATATTATTTCCTTGTTTATTTCTCCTCTAATGTGCAGCCAGAAAACCACACAAAGGCCATACCAAGTCAAAGAAATTTTCAGAACTAGAACTAGGACTATGACTTACACCTGGAATGTAAAGGTCACGCAAGAGGTAGTGTAGTGAGTTTCCAGTCACGTGGGCGTGCAGGCTGAGGCTCTATGGTCATGTGTCAAGGGTATCTTAGAAGACATGTTAGCAGTTAGGGGATGGGGTACATTGTTTGTTACTCAAACTGCAGTCCATAGACCAGCAACACCAGTGCCACTGAAATAACCAGGGAGCTTGTAAGAAAGGCATTCTCAGTCCCGCTTGGACTTCCTGTGTCAGGGTCTGCACATTAGCAGTGTCTGCAGGGGGTCTTCTACCCACAGTAACCAAGTGCTGGGTGAGGGGAGGACTGAGAGCTTTGAGTAACCATTTTTCTATCAGTCTAAAGCTGATAGCTAAAAATGGATAAGAAAGACATATGTGGGGTGACCAAAAATACCATGAATGTTTCAATTAAAAATTATTACAGTGAAAGACACATTGCTACTATGTTCCCTCAAGGGATTACATACTCCCTCTCATTTTGATCATATTCATCCCATCCTTCTTGGCAACGTGCATTTCACTGTAATAAGTTTAAAAACGTTTTTAAACATTTACTGAACTTTTTGATCACCCCTTGTATCTTTTGAATGAGGAGTTATAAGTCAATCCTGATTGCCCAATTCTCAACCTTCTCCATGCTTCAGTGACCAAAATATTCATCTAACCTTTTTCTTATAGTTCTTCTGGATTAGTATTTTACTTAGTGCATATTCAAGTATTGATTGATTCAGTAAATGGAGGAAGGAAGGAAAGAAAGAAGGAAGGAAGGAAGGAAGAAAGGAAGGGCGGGAAGGAGGAAGGAAAGAAAGAAATTAGCTGAAAACACCAAGGAGGCTTTCAGGGTTCCGGTGTGGCTGTCCCATACCTGCTGTCCCACTGTACCCTTCCACATTCAGCTTGTATCGAGTCTTGGCGTCTCCCACACTGAACCTGTCATAAACAGCATAGGCTGTCTCTCCATGGTCTTGCAGGTCCACACGGAGCTCGTATTGCCCTTGGGCGGTGATTTTGCTTAGGTTATCCAGCCCTGCAGAAGACAGGCCATGGTTGCAAAGGAAGCACAGAAGACTGAGACCATGATCTTCTGTTCTACTCAGTAAAAGCATCAACTGGGTACATTCGAAAGAGTATGTGTCGCCGAGACATGCTGGAAATGTGTTCCGCTGGTATAATACCAGGCAAAATATGTGATGCTTCTGAGCTTCAGGTAAAATCAGGTTAGCATCATTGCCTTTCTAGCCTCCTACTACATTGTGAAAATCAGAGACAATAAGGGCCAAGACACCCTTTAAGTTCTGAAAATCCTTACACATGTGAGGCAACAGGCAGTCCTGGGGATGGATATTATCAGGCCCAGGCAATGGCACAAAGAACAGCCGTCTGTTCAGGTGGGCTGTTAGAAAGTGTGAATGGCGTGGATGGATGGATAACAGTGTGTTAGCATTGATTTGAGAGGTGTTAAATTGTAGTTCAGTGGCTCATTGGGTAGATCACCATGGGCAAGCCATTCAGCCTCTCTAAGGGTCTGCTTCCTTGTGGGCCTGAGGTGAAGTTTGTACTTGCAGGGGTGCTCAGAGGGTCAGAGGCTATGGAGATAAGGGACCCATCTCAGTAACTGGAGCACAAGTCAGTATTACTGGTGAGTACAATTCTGTGACTATTATAGCGACTGACTGAAGGCTGGGTTAATTCATAATTAGGGCTGTTGGCCCTCAGGGTCTTGGTTTTAGTGACCTGAAGCTTTTAAATAGTGTCTTATACTGGGATGTAGGTAGTCTGGCGTATCACTAGTGCTGGTGGCAGCAAGCTCCTCTCCTTCTAGCCCCTTCCTCTCCCTGTAGGTCATCATGGTTAGAACAAATGGCAAAGCAGGCAGAAACGGGCATTTCAGACACAAGCATGCACAGGTTCATTACCAAGCCAGAATTCTTCCCTGCGGTCCCCGAATCCAGCAGCATAGGCTTTCCAGTTTCGATAGAATTCTTCATGTCCATTTTTGCGTCTCAGGAACACCTACAAATGCAAGCAATGCATCTGGGTGCACTTGAGCTTGAGGAAAAGAGAGGGCTTCTTTCTGAGAGGAAGACACATCGGAACAGGGAAAGAGCATCCAGCCCTGCTGGATCTGTCACTCTCTTTCCAGGTGACTTTGGGCAGGTCACCCCCTTTCTCTGACCCTGAACCATGCACTGCATTCTCATCTGAGAAATGAGGACTGAAAATATTACCCAGCTCTGGGTGATAATGTCAGTGTATGAAGTGTCAGTGCAGGTTCATTCATGTTTCACAAATACATCACACTGGGGCAGGAGATTGACAATGAGGGACATTGTGTGGATGGGACATAGGCGAACTCTACTTTCCTATTTATTTTGCTGTGAACCTGAAGTTTCTCTAAAAGTAATTTTATTACTACTCAGCGCATGTGGTAGTGGGGTTTAAATAATTCCTGTTAAACTCTTAGAAAGTGCCTGGCAGAGAGTAAGGGCTTAGCCACTGCTAATAACTAATGGGTATGATGATCACTGTCATTTATACAGGGTTGTTTGGGGGGAGCAGGTGAGATTCAGGTGAAGAAAGCTATTTCTTATGTTATTTTTTAATCCACAGCTTCTTTCCATTTCTTTGTTTAAAGAGGTCATTCCTAAGTCCCTCTGTATGACAGGCAGTGTCTTGCAAGGTCTCATGCATGTCAGTGTCAGAGTGCACAGGGAGGGGGACATGTGCTCTCCTACTCCTGTGTGCCCTTTCTCCATGTCTGAGAGCTCTGAAATTCATCATGATACTCACAATCCAGCCACCACCATCAGAGGTCATGTCACAGAAGACTTCTAGGGCCTGGGTCTTATCATTGTTCAGATAAATGGTGTAGAGGCCAGAGGTCGTGTCTCCATTCAGCATTGCTTGCGAGCAATCCCTGGGGAATGGGTACAGGAGCCCAACTGCAGGGAAAGGAGAAAGAGTGAATCTCAGAGCTGGAGGACCAGGGTAGGAGGTTTCAGAGTGCAGTTCAGTTGTTTATTGGCTTGATTCCTATAGGGCAAGCAAGGTGACCTCTCTTAGTCTCTGTTACCTCCCAGACAAGATAAGGATGTGACCCACTTTGCAGGGATGCTATGTGGCCTGGAAGCCACGGCATGAAGGGCCCACCCAGTCCCTCATACTGGTGGACACCGCGAGCCATGTTGGTGGGAGGCGATTAGAGCTATTGTGAAGGTGAAGTAGCAGGGGCACCTAGGTCCTGGGTGTGCGGGCTGAGATTCTGGTACCCACTGGGTGGCTTTGTGTGGAGCAGAGCACTCTACTAGTGAACAGGCTGCTCTGAGACTTCGACAAAACTCTGGAGCTTTGAGCTCCCCAGATAACTATATCTCAAACTGAAGCATGGATCCATCTCAGGCTCTTCAGGAATTCCAAGACCAGGGCCCCAATCCTTGCTTACTGTATGACACTGGAGGAGACATCTGACTGTTCTGAGCCTGAAAATCTTGGCTAAAAGAAGAATCCCTGGGCAATTTTCAAGTGTAATTAAATGACATAAAACTAAAAACTACAAAAATGGACAATTTGGGGGCTGTTCTCAACCAGGGTCCGAGGAACTGTCTCTTTCTCACCGGACAACACTTCCTCACTGTACTTTACCTACATGAGCTGTTTTCTTGCTTATTTCACAACCCTAGTCTGAAAGCATCTTTAAGGTGTACTTGTAATTCATGTTCCCTAAGATCTGGAAGGATCTGAATAGGAAGCGCCCTCCTTGGCAGACATGGCAGAATGATTGCCGAGGAAAGTGTGACAGGCAGGAGGCATTTGCAAAGGCCATGCTGCCCCTACTCATGAATAGATGCAGCTTCTTACAGATGCAGTGGAACAACCATTGGCCACTGGGTGAAGATGTCCAGTGATGAGAGCAGAGGAGGCTCCCAGGCGCTGCAACACCCAAGCCCAGCTCTGACTCATGGTAGCCTTGAACAGCTCATCTAGTCTCTGGAAGCCTCCATTTCCTCACTAGGAAATTAGGCATAATAATCATTGTTCACTGTTCCAGCTTGGTAGGAGGGACACTTGTTATTCTGAACATGCACCGGCTTTGTGAACACCGATGTGCTGAAGAAGAAGGAAGAGACTTGAGTACGTACTGAGTCTGACAATATAAGGATCACACACTCCTAAGACTTCAAATACATTAGCCCTCACTAGGTTCTTGTGAGCAGAGGATGCTTGTTAGGCCTGTTATACAGATGAAGAAACTGAGGCTGATAGAACTTTGCTCAGTCAGTTACAGACATGGGGGCTGAATCCAGACGTGGTCCCCTTGCCCTGGTCTTCCTTTCCTCTCACCAGGATGCCCATATCCTCCTGCACTCACAGTCCTCAGGGTTCCAAAGCATAGCAGGGAACTGATACTTTTCAGGGACTTATTTAGAAAATATAACCTAGAGATCAAAGAGGAAGTAGAAGGTTGATGTTGTTTCATGAAGTCAGATCTCCAGCCCCTGCTGCTCCCTGGACCTCCTTACTTGTGGTGAAGACAGTCTGGATTAGCTTGCTCCGCAGGGGTCCACTCAGTGCCTGGATCCTGGCTGTGTAGTGGGTGGATGGGCTCAGGTCTGTCAGGCTGTAGGAGGTGGTGTCGGGACCCATGATGACTTCCTAAGAACAGAAGAAAAAAAGATAGCAGTTTGACCAGGGGTTTTCTCAGAGTGTTCAAATGGTGCATTCATCTGTTCTTCCAGTGAGAAGCATGGAGCGCTCACTCTGAGCCAGGCTCTGTGTGCATGACTGGACTATCAGAGATAGGGAGAATGCATCCTAAGCATAGGCCCTGGGGCCAGAAAAGGCAGAGTATGTGAAAATAATGTAAAGAAGCAATGCTCTACTTGGCTTCAGATGGAGAAGCAAAGGAAAAGGTAGGAAAAGACTGGATTGTAAAGGGCCTTAAATATCAAAGTATAAAACTGGAAGCTCATCGTTATAAAGAATGGGAAGATCTGAAAGTTTTTTGTACAGGTGATGACATTAACCCAGCTCTACTTAAAAAAAAAAAGAAAAAAACTTAAGCTGGTGGCAAGATGAATTACGTAAGGGTCAGAGGACTTTGTGACCAGTCCACTCAGTGGTCCCTAAGTACGGCTCTTTCTCACGGGCCTCTGGGGAAGCTTTAAAATACCAAGATACTTAGGCCCCAGCCCAGACTAACAAAGCCATCATGCAGAGAAGTGGGGCCCTGATCAGGTGTTCATTCAAGAAGCTTTCCAGAAGATTCTGATGCAAAGTCAGGTTGAGAACCTCTTGAAACAGGAGATGATTCCAATACCTCAATTGGTGGGGCATGGCGGAAGGTTTGAGCTGACCTGGTGTGACTTTTCCAGAACAGATCTATCCAATAGAGACAGACAGGAGACCCACTCTAACTATGTAGTTAGTCCCTGGACTACTGTCTGGAGGTAGGGATCAATTTCAGTTTTCATGATATCCTCTTTGTTTTCAAGTCCTCCCTCTGGCTTCCAGTTCTTTTTAGCAGATGACCTTGGTGTCTGAGATTGGAATTCAGCCAAACAGCACGGGCTCTCTGTTATACACAAGCACGGCTTACTGGGTCTAGGCAGTAAGGGGAGTCAGTGTGAAGGCCCCTGGAAGGCTCCTGCATCCTGGGCACTGGGAAGTGCATGTGTTATCCTGACTTCCACTGGGGGAGCTGAGTTCCAGAGGAGCTAAGAGATTCGCTCCCATTCCATAATTTGTTGGTGGCAGAGGATGACCTTGTACCTTGGTCTCTCAATTCCTTATATGGTATGCTTCTCTACTAGGTTGATTTTCTTGAGTAAGAAATCTGAAGCTGGGGATGGAACAGGTAAAAATTAAACCAGGATGAGTTCCCATTTAACACCAATGACCTTTACGCTTCTCTCAGGTTTGGTCCCTGGGGAAAGATTGATTATCAGGTACAAAGCTGGGCTCACTGCAGTATTTGGGGATACAATTACCTATCAGCTTTCTAGGCTGCTATGCAAAGTTGTCTTCTGGGCAAGTAGGATAGCTTGGAATATGACTCATAACTGAGGCAGACACTGTCCTAGATGCCTAGCTGTGAGGGGACCACAGACATCTGTCAGTGGGATGACTGACTGCTGACCCTGAGAAGACCAGGGACCTGCTTCAGGTCACACTGAGTTAGTTTATTGCATAGCAGTTCTAGGAGTGGCCATGGCAGTAACTAGAAACAAACATCCATGACTGCTTAAACATGGCATATTGGGTGTTCCCATTTACTTCTTCTTGCTTCTGATGTCTACTAAAGTGAGAGTAAAGAAATGTGGGATGTTAATACAAGGAGACTGAGACAGTCACAGGTCAATAGAATCTTGGTAGATGAAAAGCAGGTGCTGGAGCAACCCCTGCAGGGCCAGGTAACAAGAGCTGGGGGCTAATTAGAGCGGGCAAGGCTGGCCCAGGCTGGCTGATGTCAGGCAAGTTCAGGATGAATGTGTACATTGCCTTTGATGGCAATGTGGCATGTGGCTGGGCTAAGGAAGGTTTGGTATATTTAAAAGCTTTGTGAAAGAAACAAACTCTCAGATCTCCCTTCTCACTTCTGGTCCAGATGGAAAGCTGAGGTTCATTCTTTGGAGAGACAGAGATAGAGAGAGGGCTTGGAATTCAAATTCACCAGGTTCAACTTCCAGGTTCAAGCTGGGTGTTACACTGGAATCAAAAGATAAAGTGAAACTCCGGACATGGTGAGAACCCAGGCTTTGTGATACTGATATTCAGCCCTCACAAAATTGCCAGGCACTTGCCTGATTTCTCTATAGTGGATCCCATGACTGGTGAGCCCTGCTGGGCAGGTGGAACTCCCAATCAGTTCTTTCATTCTTGGGTCAAGGGTAAAAGGATAAACTAGGATTAACAGATGCTGATTGGAGACTCCAACTTGGAAAAGGGAAACCAAACCAAAAGAATAAAACAGAGAGGAGAAATTGGAAAAATGCCACTCTAGAAATGCCAATAATATATTTTAGAGATAAAGGGAATACATGAAGTGCAAATAAGATGCTAGAAAAAAAAATGAATTACAGAGAATAAGTAAAAGACTTTGGAAATACAAGGTAAGATGACCAAGATGAAAAAATCCAATCATATGGGTGGAAGGTAAGCTTTAAAAAGTCTTTTTCAGTTGTTGGAAGGTCTGAAGTTACTTCAAGTTAAAAAGTAAAAGAAAAGGAAGTTCATGGGGGAGAGAATAGAACTAGTACCCCCAAGGGACACAAACAGTATTCACAATTACTGCTATTCAGACTTGGTGAAATATGTTGTAATATGTAATGATGTCATCTGTGAGATAATATGTAGGCTAAATGTGCAGAAAGCTCTTGGTCTTTGCTCAATGTAACATTAATGAGCAAGGAATCTAGCTCCTAAAACATCCTCAAGTCTTGTAAGTAGTGGTCCTAGAGATTGGTTTTCTATAGACCCAGGAACTGGTTAAAATGAGAGAGACTATAGTGTATGACTCAAAAGGGTCAGCACCGCATCCAGTCCCTACTACTTTTTTTGTTTAAACTCTCTGCTTCACTGGTCTGGAGAAACAGCATCGGGTTAAGTTCTTCTTCCTTTGCAGGTCACACACGTGTTTCAACCAGCAGTGGGGAGCTGTTTATACACGTCAAGATACCTTGAGTGTACCATCCAGGGATTCATAAACCAGGAGATAACCAGTGACAGATGCCCGGGGAGGCTGCCAGGTGAGGAGGGCAGTTTCTGATTGAACCTCAGTTGCAGTCAAACCTCTTGGAGCATCCAGGTCTGGAAAAGACAATTAATATCAAATAAGTCACTGAGCACAGGACAGCCAGAATGTAGAGGACTAGGCTGAAGTCCCTTCCATCCCCCCAACTGGTGTGATTTTGGGTGAGACATTTCACTGTGTATGGAGGAGAATGATAAACAGGTCTTTAAAGACAGATTCTCCATGGTCCATCTCTTCCTAAAGGTTGGATTTGTATGAGCCCAACAGAGTCCTGCTTGGCTTTGGGTGGACTTTGGGGAGAAAGGTCCAGCTGGGCTGATCATTACCAAGGTGATCACTAAACCACCTTATTTATAAATAAGAGGGTGATTGAGTGCTAATATTACTATTCCCCCCACAGAGAAGACATTCCTTCTATTTCTCTGATGAAATTTGTGAAAAAAATATCAATGCATAAAGCCTCACTGGATATCTAGAAAAAGTTGCCTGAAAAAAATCTTTCTTTTAAAACAGCTCCCTGCTTGGAACATGGATCATTAAATTTTGGGGTTAGGGCCAATAAGGACTGTTTTACCACTTAAAAATCTCTTCTCTTAAAATCTTTTCCTCATCTGTGAGGAGAACAAGGTCATTTCAGTTGAAGAGGAAATGATGTGTTTCTTCAGGTCCTGACTGAGTAGGCACTGGTGACTCAGCAGATGCAGAAGTCACCGCATTGCAGGGGGCTGCCCTTCTTGTCCTTGTAGATGCAGACTCTGGGAAGGAATCTCAGGGGGGAGAACTTCCAGCTCTCTGTGTCTTTGTACCTGTTGTGAACTTTGTAGTGATAGTGGGACTCTTCTGGGGTCCTTTCTCCGCGAAGATTCTCAGTGTGTATTCTGTGGCAGGCTCGAGATCAGACAGAGCATACTCCACTGTGTTCCCGGACACTGTGCGTGTAATTTCTGGCACTAAACATGAAACACACATACCAGGGCCATTACCTATTGCTGTCTAAGCCATCAGCGACTTGGCAAACAGCGTACACACCTCCTCCTAACACAGAAACTTTCAGTGACCCTGCAGAGAAGGAGGTTTGATTTCTGAAACGCCTCAGATGCTTTTCTCTCTCTTGAGTGCTCACCTCATATACAAAGCATTGATCCTGCGGGACTGGATTTTCCAGTCACCACATCAGAAGGAAGAGGATCTGGGGGTCAGGAGATGTTTTTCCACATGGCCTCCTGGCTGGAACAGCTTTGTGATTGAGACAAAGCACTGATCTAGAGGGAAGTTGCAGGTAACATTCCCCAATACTCAGGCTACCTAAATTTATCTTAAGCTTTCCCTCCTCCTTTTCATATATGCATGTTTCATAAATTACCATATGTTATCAAACCAAGGATCACAAACTCCTTAAGGCTGAGGGAGTCCCAATAATGATAAATTCCTGAGTCTAGTACAACCTCTTGGGCCCACAGGATCAGGCATGTGCAGCAGTAGACATCAAATAACCATGCCTAGGCAAATGTGTTTGTTTTCTAATCACAGGAGATAAACCATCCTGGTTAGTCAAGGACAAAATGGCTTCTCAGTGGTAGAACTTCTAGTGCCAGAACAGGGAAAGTTCCTTAGCAAATTGGAACAGGTTGGTGTGACGGTTTGGATCTTAAATGTTCCTCCAAAGCTCGTGTATAGAAGGCTTGGCACTCAGCTCATGGACTCCTGGGAGTGGCGGAAACTTTATAAGGTGGAACCTAGTTGGAGGAAGCAGTCGGGGCTAGGATTGGGGTACATCCTCGGACAGTAGAGTAGCATGCTGGCCCCCAGTTGCTCTCAGTCTCTCTGCTTCCTGGCCACCATGAGGTGGGTGGCTCTGCTTCACCATGGGCTCCTCATCATGATGTTCTGCCTTGCCAAAAGCCCAAAGTAATGGCACCAGGAGACCACAGATTGAAAATTTTGAGCCAGAATAAACCTTTCTCCTCTATTTAATTTGACTTTCAGGTATTTTGTCACAGCAATGGAAAGCTGACTGACACGGTTGGTTACCTTATCTCATCATCTGTGAGCTCCCTTCTTCTTTTCTAGCCCAGGCTTTTCATTAGTCTTGAGTCTACAATTTCTCTGATTATCATGAGCTGTACCCTGATTTACTTTGGGCAACACTGTCTTTCCTGTCGCAGAAGAGTTTCCTCGTAGAAATGAGAATTAAAGAGTAAGAGGAATAAATAAAAATTTCCCTATCCTGACCCCATCTTGACTCTGTCCTTACAAAGACCTCTCTCAGGTCCATACCAAGACCCATTTAAAATTTTCAGAGGCCCTGGGCAAATATCATGATGCCATGTCTCATTGTCACTGAAATGAAAACAAGATGGAGCTATAGGACACAAGACGGATATATTTTTGGAAATTAAAACAGCAAAACTCTTTCCACAGTAGCTCATTGCAACATTAGGGATATGTTCATTGAAAAAGACTCTCTTTTCCTCTTCTCTCTTATTTGTATTGGGTTTTACTTTCCTGTGCCCATGGCTGGCAGTGTTTTAATCTGCCAACTGGGTGGTTGCACTGGGCGCTGCTGTCTACACTCCTGATGTTAGTTCGTACCATCAAATGTGCACAGGTGGTTGCAAAACCAAAGAAAAATAATTTCAAATTTTTCAATGAAATTTGCTTCCTCGGGTCTCCCTTGTGGCTTCTAGGGCTCCTGCACCACCAGTACCACCTGATGTCATCTACTGGATTCCTTTATGAGAGCTGCTTCCTAGTGAAGGAATTTCCTACTGCCCAGTACACACAGTAGCAGGGCAGGAGGAAAGGGCTGGGAAAACATGCAGAGGTGAGAGATATGCCTCTTGTTTTTTGCATAACCTACCATACTCTGCTAAGGTTGCAAGTGAGAGTCACAGGGACACTGCTGGCCTTTCTACCTACCCATGCATTTTTTTCATCCTGTACCCAAATGCAACATGAACAAGGGAGAATGGAAAAAGTCAGCAGTGAGACTCACGCCCCTTGGAGCGAGGAGAGTGTTGGACTAGATGTTACTTACCTCTCTCCCCTGTGTAGGAGATGATATAACTGTCCACAGGGGCTATGGCTGGCTGCCACATGGCCAAGGCTTCAGAGTCAGTGATGTTGGCTGTCACCAGGCTGGACGGGCCATCCAGAGCTGCAGAGAAAGATGGTGGGAGAGGGGCTGGTGATGAGGAGGCAGGACATCAGACCAGAGATGCTCTGCCACCCACACTCCCGGTCTTAGTTCATGGCTGTGCTGCTGTCTACACTCCTGATGTTAGTTCGTACCGTCAGGTGTGTGGGATGCTTCTGGGTCCTGAGCCTGGCCTTGAGTCATGACTCTCTCCCTTGTTGACTGGGTTCCTGTGGATTTCTATTTTCTCAGCTCTAAAATGGAGATGATGATTCTGGCTGTGTTTTCTGCAGTGTTGTTTTGATTTTCACATATTATGGATGGCAACATGCTGTGTAAAGTGAAAAGTTCTGAACACGTGAGAAAGATTATTGCCAGAGTTCATACCCTGCCTTACCATGCAACTGGCTTACTTAGACCGAGGAGGCCTGCAGAGTTGAGACTGCCTGAGGCTGGGGCTTCAGTGATCTCTCTGGTTAGGTGTCTTGCAGGTAATTGGAGCCAGGCTCCAGAGGCTAAGGGTCACAGGTTCTGCTGTGGCTTCCTTGCCTAGTGCCTCCATACCCTCAGGAAGGTCATGTCCCTTCCTTTGACCTCACTTTCTTCACTTGTCCAAGTGAGTCTGCAATAGGACGAACTGGATAGTGTGTGTAAAATATGCTAGGGGAAGCTCTTGGGAAACAAGTCATTATTAATAGATCTCTTCAAGTTATTTGGAGTCTAAGTGCGATTTTCAAATAATGTGTGCTGAGAAAGGGCACTGAAGGGCTATTTACTCCTCTCCTCTTCCAAGTGGTCACTTCCGATTCCCGGTATCCCTTCCTTGGAAGCCTACCTGAATATGGCTACTTGCCTCCTGCTTTTTAAAAATATATATATTTATTTTTTAAAGACAATAAAAAATAATTTAAAAAACCGTTAGAAATGATACAGGATTTCACTAAACAAGATGAGAAGAATTCAAATTAGTTGTTCATACTACCAGATATAAGCATGCATAATTGATCAAAAAAATTCAAAAGAAAAAAGCATTTATGCATTAACTGTTTCTTTCACTAAACCAATAGACATCAGTGGTACAGTTATCCCAGCTTGCACTTACTACCCAGTTACCCCGTAGCTGCCCCACAGGTTGAAGGCAACCGTCATCGGCTCATGTCCCAGTCAAGGGACCTGAGTCTCAGGAAATGGAGTAACTCGCCTGAGAGTCAGGGTGGGGTAGAATATTTTGGGAGCTCCCATGGTCTGCTATGAGATCCTTCCTGTCTCATCACACATGTACAGAATCCACTTCAGTTGGGGACTGGGGACAGAGTGGGGCCTCGGGAAGAAACACACCCAGCTTTTGTGATCTGCTGCTGTGGCGAATCTATGAATGAAAGACTTCTTTAGAAGAATAAAGGCCTGTGTGGTAGGTTGGACAGGACTCTGCCTTCAGATGGGATATTTTAATTGTGTATTATCAACTCTTTTAGGGGACTGGGATATTTTTAACATTTCTTATGAGGCCCATTCTTTGGATCTTTAATGGATCGGACTGGATAATTACTCATATCTCAAAGGAGAAATTGTTTAGAGATGTAGCTGTCTGAAGAGAAATTTTCCACTTTATTCTCCTTCACAGAAGTTCATTATTCCCTCCCCAAACAGCCTACTGAACAAGTCAGGTTTCAATAGGGAAATAACTTTATTTTGGAAGAACACGGGGGCTGCAGGCAGAATGACCTGTGCTTACGTTGGTCCCAATATTATATAAATACTATCTATGTGCCTTAGTAATTTCCCCAAGTCTCAGTGGTTTCCTCCATAAAATGGGAATCATAACAACTGCAGGGATTAAATGCAGAGCAGAGCAGCAGTGCCTGGATTGCAGGAGCTGCCTATACAGAGTAGCTACTTAACAAATGTCAGTGTTGTGTGAAGTCTGTGTGAAGCATCTGCCTGGTGGGTCCTCACCTTGGCTCCAGGCATGGAGGGAGGAAGGAGGTGGCGGGTGACCCTGCACAAACACTCACATCCATAGATTTTTACAACACACTGAGAGAGAAGGAGAACTGCACTCATTTTATAAAGAATGAAATTGGCTGCCATGGAGTTATCGGATGGCTTACAAAGCTAGTAGGTTGCTGAGTTGGGAGTTAAACCTAGGTCGGTATGAGACTCATTTGAAGTTATCTGATTCCCACAGTAGTCCAGGAAGTAGAGGCCCTAGGAGGTTAAGAAGGGTAAGATCTCTCAGCTCATTTGAGACCAGGGAGGGGCCAGAATGAGACCTTTGGGCACTTGAAATCCAATTCACTTTCCACTGGGGTTTCATAAATAAACTTTTCTCTCTGCTGCTTATGACAACAAGAAATAAAGTAGCATGAGCCAGGGTCTCTGAAAAACCAGGCCCCAACTCAACGTACCTGTGGTGAGTGACCCTGACACTGGTTCGCTTTCCTCAAAGCCCTTCATGGCGATGACGCTGACAAGGTACTCCATCCCGGGGATGAGCTGCACCAGCCTGGCCTCCGTTGTGGTCCCATCTACGGTCACCATCGATGGTATCCCTGGAACACAGAAAAGGCAAGGTCGGTGATGGCAAATCTCATCCATGCTTGTTTATGGGGCCTCAAGGATGGGTGTGTCTCACTTAGAAATGAAATTACATCTTTCCCCAATACTATTTCCTTGACTTTTTCTCACTTTATCCCACCCTCTGGCACAAGGGAAAAAGGCCTTACTTTTTGTATAATGCTTTTTCCATTGGTGTGAATGCCAAAAACCAAGCCAGGAGAGGAAAAAAAAAGATGAAATCACAACATACTAAAAATGGCAAGTTTCCGTTCAGTAGAGAGCTGGCATGTTGTGCAAATTTTATTTGCTTTATTATTTTTTTTCCCCACAAAGTGTATGGAAAGCTCACTATGCAATGTACATCTGAACTACTTAGCCAATATCCTGGTTTAGGGTTATACAGACTTTCTTGCTAGCAGAAGTTCTACTTGTAGTAAAGAGATGATCATAGTCAAATTTGTTGCCTTTATATTTTTTAGCAAATCCAGAATTTATATACTTTAGAATTTCAGGGGGGGAGCGAGGAGCTGGTATCTCAGCTGTCCAAAGTCTCCATGGAGCTGCACCACCATTCCTGTCCCCAACAATCTTCTCTACACACCTCAAGTGACAGGCTCATGCCCTGCGTGAGTGTCTTTAGATAGATTTCACTGTGCTTTTCCCCTGAGATCTCTATCACAGCCCTGTGTTCTGAACTAGAATTCACAACTCTGCTAAGGTCTCAACTCCTCATTCTATAATGAGACAGAGACAAATTTTGGTATAAAAATCTCATACATAGCCAAGAGTAGCTTTTAAGATCCATGTGCTCAGGCAGAAAAGGACACTGCATATAGACTCTTTTGCGATTGTGTTTAAAAAAAAAACACCAGGAAGCTGGGCTTGGTGGCATATGCCTGTAATCTCAGCACTCAGGAGGCTGAAGCAGCAGGATCATTGCGAATTCAAGGCCAGCCTGGGCTACAAAGTGACCTCAAGTCCAGCCTGAATTGCATAGTGAGATCCTGTCTCAAAAAGACCTCTAAACAAAACAAAACATAACAGAACAAAATAAAAGCAAAGCAAAATCAACCCATGAGGGATGAATTTCTCATAGAATTTTAGAATTTCAAGGCTGGAAAGGATTTTCATAAAATGTTCCTTCCTGAAGATAGTTCTTTCAAGGATCTTACAGGACTTTACAAATGGGATCACTTCATATGGTCTTAAAAATAAGGAAGAAGCTTTACTGTAGCCATATTTGGGGATAATAATGGTCTCTTTCACTCCGTGATCAAATCCCCAATGATCCCTCCCTCCACTCCATAGCCTTTTAGTTCCCTACCTCCACTCATTGGCACATAGGTAATCCGGAAGTTCTCCACCTGGGCAGTGGGCACCTTCCAGCTGACAGTGGCTGTGTTCTCAGTGATGTCTGAGAAAATGAGTTCCTTTGGAGATCCCATGGCTGTCAAGGAGAAAATAGAAGAGAAACCCAGATATGGCTAATAATCTTTTCCATCAGTGGTTTTTCCTAGATCCTTCATCCAAGAAAATTTAGTGCCTAGAGGTGATGTCTGAGCCAAGCCTTTAGGATGGAGAAGGTGTGGCCTGTGGCCAAGCTGTGACTTGATAGAGACAATCACCCTTTCGGTTCAGGTACCGGGCCCAGGGCTATTGTGCGATCATTTGTTTCCACTAAGGGGAGTGTTAGCATCTCAGTTGGCTTCTGAGGAAGCAAGAGACAGTGGTTTCACAAATCTGAATGTGTTCCTTTTTTTATTTTTATTTTTATTTGAGCACTTTTTCAAATCTTTGCATTCTAGTTCCTTTCATTAAATAATGCAAAGACTTGGCAAGCATGTAGCTACTATGCAATGCAGAAGACAAAATCCCCACCTAGAAACCCTCTAGCAAAAGTGCGATTGTAACCTTTGAAGAGAAGACCTCAGGTGAGGCTCTGTTAGTCAGCCAGCACTCTTGTGCTGTGACCTTTCTCAGGCACAGGACTGGGCAGCTGAGCCATGCACATTCCGGGCTTGTGGCAATAATGTGCACACAGACACAGACCTTGACAACACACTGCTGGGACTGCCAGGAGGTCCACAGCCCAGGAACAACCGCAGACCATCACCAAAGTGGCCCCGACCTGAACACTGTGTCTACCTGGGAGGGAGCGCTTGCCCAGAGGGAACTTTCTGCTCCTGCTGTTCCCTACCCCAGGCCAGTTTCCTCTGGGTTTTTTGTGTATTTTTTGGCTTAGGCTTTTGCCCACCTCAGCCACCCATGTTTAGACAGGGAATTCAGGAAACTGTTTTCATGCCTTAGGAGAGTTCACTTCCTCATCTTTTCCTTTCTTCAACCCACATCAGTCTTTAAGTTAGGAAACCCACAGAAACTTGGGGACAGTGCTTTTTCTCCCCCGTACCCATTTCTGTCTTTTTCTCTCATCCAAGACATCTACCTCTTCCTACAGCTTCCTTCTGTGACCTATGAACCACCGCCAGACTCCGACTGCCTGTTTTTTTTTCCTCTTGTCCATGGAAAGCTCTGGAAACCACAAGGTCTCAGGAGCCTGCAAGATCTTGATGGTCCAAATACCACTAGGAGGCTGGGCGGCCTGAGGCAAGTCTCTTCTGCGAACTTCTGTTGCTCCACTGGGGAAAACAGCAGTTCGCACCCACAGGAATGCTTTAAGGATTAGCAGAGATAACGGAAGTAAAACCCCTAGCATGGCATCTGGCACACAGTAAGAATTCAGTGAACGCAAATGCTCACTTTCTTTCTTTTCTCTCCCATGGGGCCATTTCCTCCGCGGGCCACGCTGGATTTTAGTGTATATTTTGGAAAGATCTAGCTGACTCCAGCTGTGCGAAAACCCCATGAAGTCCATACAGTCAGGCCCATAGGATCCCCCTCTGTCTGCCTGGTTCACTCTGACTTTTGCTCTGGCTGACAATCTTGCTGGTGTAGGACTTGGCACAGTTTAGAAGTTGTGTCTTTTTTTTCCAGTCCCCGATTTTCTCCCTTATAGGATGTCTTCCACATCATAGGAGCTAATAGCCGCATCCACCACTCACGTCAGCGGTTTGCATGGTAAAAGTGGAAGCAGGAAGGGGGCTCCGCAGAGCCTAAGGAAACAGCACAGTTGTGGTGGGAATCTGGCAACAGCGGACCTGATGCTTTTGGGCTGCAGAGCTTCCCAGGTGATTCTAGCCTGTTTCCTTTTGCCATGAGTAGGGCCTCTAAGTTTCCAGCGCTACAGCAGATGGCAGTGGAAAGGACTGAATTACACGTACTGAAAAGATGGGGAGACCAAGGCAATGCTTCTTGTTTCCCTTTCCAAAGGACTCGTTTTTTTAACCTTCCACAAGGGAAATATCTGGAATTACTAAAACCTTTCAACCTTGAAAGGTTGAGAAGGACTTCTATCTTCTCTCTGTGTAAATTAACCACCCCAAATCTATTGCAAATGTTTTTCATTATGAGGCAACTGAAAATTTTTTTAACAAACTTCCCCTTTCAACATAGTTTTATCAAACATTTAATAGGCTAATGCTGAATTAAAGGGATGGCTGCTATATGTAGTGTGGTTTAAAGTGAGAATTTGGGGGTTGAACTAACCTGGCTGTGACTTCCATTCTGGTACTACTGTCTACAAATGCTTCAGCCTTCAGGGCCTCAGTTTTCATATCTGTTAAATGGGTTTAATGTGGCACCACTTCCCCCCTTCTCTGCTTGTGTCTTGGAGATTCAAGGAGGTCCTTGGCTATATGTGGTACAGCAAAGTATGTGCACTGGAATTGGTGGGATCATCTTTACGGTATGGGAAGATGGTCTCAGTCTGAGTCAACTGTGTTGAGCAGGAGAAGCCTGGGTCATATGGAAGGGAGGACTTCCAAGCATCTGGTTCTTCAGACTCACTGCCCAAGGCCCCAGGACAATGTAAATGTGCCTCTGGTGCGTGGCTTCAAGTTCATCTAAACTGGACCAGAACTGAGAGCTGAGAGCGGGGCAGGGTAGGAGTGTAGGCATGTTCTGGGAACTGGAAGATGAGGTACTGACTACCCTACTGGTTTTGTAGATGGAAGAGAGTTCCAGGAATCTTGATGTGGGGTGGGCATGAGGACAGGATAGAGGAAGAATTCTGGGTCCTCTCTTGGAGCACCCTCTGGGAGCTATATTAGGCTCCAGGAGAGAATGGTGAAGTCATTTTACCCAGGTGCTGGGATTTCTTTCTTATTTTCTGCAGACTCCGGTGACCCTTGAGATGGTGCCTAGGGATAGGTTGGCATTCAACTTCATGCAGGAGAGAAGGGCTTCTTTTTAAGGGAGATAAAGACTATTGCAAGGAAGTAGGTCTAACCACAGAGGGGAACAAGCCATTGCAAGCACAAGAGCTGACAGAAGAAATAACAAAAGCAATAGCCTAAGTGCCCATCAGCAGGAAGATGGCTAAATGAATAGTGAGTATGGGGTTATCTCCAAGTGTGATTAATAAATAGAAAGCACATGCACATGTGCACATATGTGCACACAGAGAAGGATGAACAAATGAGAATACATTGAATAATGTGCTCTTTAAAAGAGTAATAAAAGAATTAGACTTTGGTTGAATTTTATCTATTTCTGGAGGGACAAGAAGTGGTAACGTTAATTGCTTCTAGTTAGAACCACTGGGTACAGCAACACAGCTAAATAGAGACCCTAGTGTACCTCCTTTTCAACTTCTAAGTATTGGACTATGTAGCCCACTAAAAATAAAACTTACATTAACTCCACAAATGTAATAATGCTAATACTGTTACTCTGGACAGGGACATTCTGCTACATACTTGACATGCATGGTCTTAGTTCAACCTCATGGCTGATCTTGAGTTAAATTCTGTTTTCCAGATGAGAGAATTTAGGTCCAGAGAGAAAGAGAGAATTACTTAAGAGCCGGCCAGGGGAAGAGTGACGTATTCAATGCCAGTAATTTGCCCAGAGACTGCTGGTTAACTAACCAGTAGGATACACTCCTCTCCGCTGCTCTGGGCCTTCAGCCTGGGCAGGTTGTGCTTAGGAAAAATGCTTTTAAAGAAGCAGTCGCAGAAGCTCTTTACCAGAAGGAAGGGAGACAGGGGCTCATAACAGTGTGGGAGATGTGGGAGAGGGCAGGTGAACACAGCAAGAAAAGCACAGTGCTGACGGTGAGGGGGGATGCTGGATGCCTGCTGTGTCGTAGCTTTCTCCTGTCTTTCCCAGTCCAGGAGCACAGGACTGCAGCTGCACATGGACCCACAAACATACACAGCAGCACCCTTGTCTGTGCATGCGCGCGTGTGCGCGCGCGCGCACACACACACACACACACACACACACACACTCTCTCTCTCTCTCTCTCTTTTCTTTGGCTGTGAACTCAAAGGACCCAGAGAGGGGGAGCTAAGAGAGGACCTTGCCAAAGAGCAGGCTGCGCCTTTTCTTTTGTTCTTAAAAACAAAACAAAGCAAGCAGCTCATGATTATTCATTCTCTCTTTTTTTTCCTTTTTTTTTTTTTTTTTTGCTTTTTCTAGAAAAAAAAAGTTAGTGAAACAAAATTAAGGATCAGAAGTAAACTTTAAAGAGCAGTGTTTATAAACTGAGGTCAAAATCAGGCTCTGCCTCCGATCTGGAGCTGTTTTATGGGCAGCCATGGGAGGAGGCGGCTCAGACTTGCAGCCTGGAATGGGGTGGCCATGAGCATAAGGAGCAGGGTGTTTCTTTTCACTTAACTGCTGCCTGGATTCCAGCACTTTCTTCACCTCTAAAATGGTGATTTCAATTTCTGTGGGTTATTTCTTGGAACTTATTAGGTCCTGAAACTTCACATAATAAAAACATATCCTTACCCAAAGGTGAGGGGGCTTTATCTAATGTCAGGTTTCATGTCTGCTCAGGATGGCATCTATGTACGGACGCTGGTCATCTGTCCTCTTTGCTTATATGTAGTAGGGAGAATATATGTGCTCCTTTGGGTTCTACTCCACATCTATCTCTGTGATCTTGGGCAAGTTACATCACCTTTCTGGGCATCAGATTCTTCAGACACAAACAGAGAAGGCCAATCTACAGCATTTCTCTGGTCTCTTTTTTACCCTCTATAGTTTTTTTCTTCCTCTGGTTTCTCTTTGAAGCAGCTGTCCCTAAGAGTGCTGTTTCTGCATCCCTGTATTTCCTGAAAGTATTTACCCATCTCTTGTGGGTCTTTCTTTTTTCTCTTAAAAGAGTCACACTAGTGTTAGTATTAATAGTCATGTTATTAACCATCTTATTAATAAAATGGGTTCCTATGGAAAAAGTTTTACTTCCCATTGCTGATGCTCTTTAGGGTGGTCAGAAGCCTCCAGGAGAGTCAAGGAGGATCCTGTCAGTCTGGGTAGCTTCCTTTTCCTTCCTTGATAACAGTACTATTTATTCACATGGACCATTTTATAAATATTAATCCTTATAGGTACAGGTGCAACTTCTCCACTGCCCTTCACATAGGGGGAACAAAAAGTTTGGCCAAAGAACCCAGAAATTGTATCACTGGACAAAATGCCATCAGGTAACAGGTAAGAAGTTGTTTTTGGAATTTAAAAGACAATGGGACACTTGCAAGGAGGATGATACTGTAGAGAACACGTGACCAGATCTCACCTGTAGAGCCCTTGCTACAGCCTCTGCTGTGGGCTTTAAGGAAGTTATGTCAGGGAACCCTGGCACCCTTACTAGGTAAATAGCATCATGCTCTTTCTTGTAAGGACTTAGCACATTGTCCAAGGTAACATGGTCTGTACCTGGAAGAGCCAGCATCTGAATGCAAGCTCGTGTGTGTCTAAAGCATCTGTGATGACCCAGTCCTGTAAGAAGTGCCACAGTCAGGACACATTTCTGTTCTCTCTTGTTTGTTTACAGTACCTGTTGTTGCTACGGTACTGACTGGCTGGGATCGTCTTCCACTGCGCATTCCATAGAGTTCAATTTCGTATTCAGTGGCCTCTCTGAGATTTGTTATGTCCCTGGTACGTTCATGGGAAGGGAGGATTATTTCCTGCGGTTCAAACTGCTTTTTGGTATCTCTGATTTTGAGAACAAAACTGTCGAACATCCCTTCATCAGCTGTCCAGGACAGACGGAAACTGTCTGGGGTAGCATCTGAAACCAGAAGGTTGTCAACTTCCAGTTCAGCTTCTAGAGGGAGAGAAAACGGTAGAAGAAGAAGGAAAAGAGAACATCACTTAGGAGCCCGTGCAATCTTCTTTCCATTGGGGGTATCAATATACTGTGATGCCCCGGATTTCACAGATAGAAGTGTCCTAAGATACAGAAATAAAACTCATTCAGCATTAACAAATAGGGCTAGGAGAGGGGAAAGGTGGATGTAATACATTCGATACAAGTCAAGCATTATGCTTGTATCTGCGAGTTTTGTCTAAAAGCAATTCTATAAATCCACATCTGGAATTAACATTGGCCCCTCCCATGTATTATTAAACAAGTTCAAAGCCAATAACTTGTTTACATTAGCTCTCTGTCTTCCAGTGGCTGAGTGCCCATCTGCTGTTAGACCCTTTTCTTTTCTTTTTATAAAGACAAATAAACCAACATTAATGATCTGTAGAACTGCGCATGATGTTTCTGCTGATTATACTTCCCTGGAGCCATAGCAAAATGGCTTTTAAAATGTTATGGTCTTTATTGCTTTGTTCTTGGAGCTGATGTACCAAAGACAGCTCCTACTCTTGATTTTCTTTCTCATTTGACTTTCTTTTCCTGATATTTTAACCATTAGATAAGGGTTCAGATGGCATAAGTGAGGCTTGGAACATCTTGAGGCATATAGTTTGGGCCCAGGTGTTCGTCTTGGATTGCCTTAATTAGACAAAACTCAAGGTGAAGGTAAATCTGGAGCTGCTTCCCAAAGTGTGCTCAAAGGAGAGGAAGACCTCTTCCTTAAAAGCTATTCATTGTCAAATAAGTTTGGGAACTAATGCCCTCTTGGAAATGCACAATGCACCATAAGATAGTCTAAAAAGGCCTGTGGTCAAAGATCCTGCTTAATTCAAGACTTCCAAACTTATGAATGTGGAACTTTTCACCAAGCAGAATCTTTGACAGAGCTAGGGATCTCTAGAAAGCCTTTGGGAAACACAGATTTTTGGCTATTCAAGTTGTTAATGTTGTATTTCTCTATGAATTATTAGTCTTGAGAAAATGACGGATTTAGTCTATGTTGCAGAATCTCTCTGCTATTAGTGTTTACCAACTTAAAAAGTAGCAATAACAAGCCTACTGGGTAAGTTTGTTATGATCACAGTTGAGACTCTGAGACGTAAAAGATTTAAACACATTTCGAAAATATACTCATTAGTATATTCCTCCGAGAAGGCTGAATTATAGTGAGAGTCAGCCAGGATCACCACAAGAGAAGGTGCTGTGGAGTAAACATGGAACCATGGACAAGACACTGACTGAACCATTGGGGACACCAGGTGGAGACGTTTTGACCTTCTCATTTCTGCAGTATGAATGGAGAGTGCTCGTTAGACACATAAGACGAGATTGTGGGGAGAACATGAAAGAACAGATCACGTCTATGGAGAAAGTGGAGATGGACAAGAATGTTAAAGTCATGAAGATCCTGGAGACAGACCACATGGAAGGGAACTAGGAAAAGGGAGAACGGCTCATTTGAATTGAAATACCTGTAATAACCTCAGCCCTCAAGGGCTTGGTTTGGTGCCCTTGGGTGAAGCCAGAGATCATAACCTCATAGCCAATGCCAGTTATGAGCCCTCTAAGCTCCAGCTTCCTCTGAGTTCCTGAAAGTGTGAATTCCTGGGGGTCCAGCAGCTTCCCAGAATCCACCACCGTTACTAGAAAGCTGTCAAAGGCATTCTCCGATGCCATCCAGGAAACTGTGAACCCGTAGGGATTAATGTCGGAAATGGTTAGGTTTTCCAGAAGGGGCAAGGCCTCTGAAAGAAGGGAAGGTGAAAATGACTCAGGTTAGCAGCACTGGCTTTGCTAGCACAGCACACCTTTCCAAGAACACTGATGGATTCCCAATAAATCACCACATGTATTTCACATTCAGAGAATGAGTATTTAGCAAGAGTTTATGAGATGTTGGGTACTGTCACCTAGCATAATTCTCTTAGCAAGCCTAGGGGGTAGGTATTATACCCATTTTACAGGTGAGAAAATGGAGTTTCAAAGAAGCTATTGACTTGGTCAAAGTCCCAAGCTAGTGTGTGATGGATCAAAGAGTTTAGCTGAGTATAACTGCAGAGTCTACATATTTCTCTCCGTACAAAAAGATGCCTTGCATTGGGTTTGGACCCCTGTATCTACTTTGGGTTTGGAGGAAATTGCCTTTTGTGTTTATTTGTCTTTTGCAAGCAATCTTTCCTTCTGGTGTACTTAATATCTCAGTTCTAATTCACATTTTGAATCAAGTTCCTCAGGCCAATTAGTAGCACATCCTTACTAGCAAAGGTAAGAGGAGATAGTAAGATTTTTTTTTAACTTGTCAAAATTAACAGTTTATGTTTACGGTCTCATAAAGAATTTTAAGATTTGCTCATTTTTTGCAGCTTATTTTCCTGGGTAAAGTTAGAAAGCAAGGATGTGTGCCATCATCCCTTATCTGTTCATTTGTCAGGCATCTGGGTCTGAAGCATGCTGCCATCATGGGTGCCAGGGCTCTTTCACACACTGGGAGCCCGAAAGGAATAAGCTTATGTCAGCCCAGTTTTCATCAATACTTCTCGGTTGAGGAGGCCTCACATTCATTACCCTATTTAATGGTCACAGCGATATTATAAGGTTGGTACTGCTACCTGCCTGGTCCCTGACCTCTATAACATTAGGGAAATGGAAAGATCATGCGTTATCAAAGACCACACATCTACCAGGTAGCTAAGCTAGGATCCAACACGGTATTTTGACCCTGAGTTGTATACTCTTTCTATATCCTGAACCAATGTCTAATTAGTAAAACCCCTTCAGTGCTGGCAAGTCCAGCGACATAAGCAGGATTAGTGGAGAGGGTCCAGCACCTCCTCTGTAGTAAAACAACATTCAAAGGTGCTCACTGTATTTACTTTTTATTGGAGGGGCCAGGGGTTTGGAGTTCCATGGCCAAGGCTGGTTCAGTGGCATCTAGTTTAGAGCTTTCTTTTCTATTGGACCTATGGAAATTTTCAAAGAGTAAATGATCTTGCACTAATGCCCAGGGACTAATCCATGGGATGTAAAACAAAGATGTTTAAAAAGAAGTGTTTGGTGATTGAATGAGTAAGTGAACAAAAGCTCTCATTCCCTAAGCAGAAACTTAAGTTTGGCTATGGCTCAGACTTCCTGGAGTTATTTTGAAGCACTTGATGTTTATTTTCAGGCATTTTTTTCCATGTAAAGAATTCCCCAAATCATAACTCCATCAAAGACAAAAATGAAATAACACACTGCGTAAGAGTCTTCTGGGTGAGCCAGACAAGGATCTCAAATTCTGTTGCTCGGTTTTGTTTAGATAAGCCGGTCTCTCTTTGATAACTGGCCTCTTTGCATCTCCATGCCTTCAAAGCAGCTAATTCCAGTAAAAAACGAGTGCTTTCAGGCTAATTAGTCAATCAAGGGCTTGCTTTTGCAAGTTCCTCCTGTTCATTTGTTTTTCAATATGTGTCTTTTAAAGCACAGTCTTTTCACATCATGGATTAGCAGAGACAATACGTTAACTGGATCTAGGATTCCTGTGACCTCAGCCTCTCCCTTCCTCTTTTCTGTGGGAGGTCCTGCAGGAGGCTACAAGTAAGGGCCTGAGGGAGTCTGTGGCCAGGCCTCTCTTTAGAGGCAAAGAAGCGTTCATCTCCTAGCTACTCCTCCCAGCCTCCTTAAGAAATTATGGTGAAGGCTGATGTAAATTCTTTCACTCACATTAGATAACTGGGCAGGAAAAATATGAGCACTTTTTAACCTTATGTTAAGGTTAAAATTAAGGTTATCTTAAAAATAATAGCATAGCTTTGTTTTTTGTAGCTCAGCTTGCTATTGGTTTATTTGCAGAACTGGGGATAGAACATAAAGCCTTTTGCATGCTAGGCAAGCATCCCACCAGAGAACAACACTCCTGGGCTTGGTGGTGACTTTTACCAGCACCACTTTCTTCATATTGTTAGCTGATAGCAGAAATCTTGAGCATCTGTAAAATACGCACTGAATGCCAGGCAGGTGCATTCCATCAGATTGGCCTAACCCCTGAGACAGAAAGCCAGAGAAGCTTGTGAGTGTCCATGTTCCATATGTAAAGGACGTGGTGATCGAGAAAGGGAGAAACTTTCAAGGTTACTTGACTAAGAAGATATGGAGAGGGTCAATTTGAAAACCCTCACTCTTCCAGCCACCATACTGCTCCTGCTTAAATACGTAATTGTGCTTATTGATGTATCCCACTTACTGCAATTCAGACACTGGAAGAGATTTATTCAATGTGGAAGTCAGATGGCAAAGTCTATCTCTTGCTAGTTACCCTTAGTGGAGGACAAGAGGCTGCTCAGTATTTCTGAGGGTTTTTCCAAGGTGCAGATTTTGGTGAACGGATCACTTGCAGCCATCATGATTGACTTAGGATAGGCAACCATTTCATTATGAAATTCAAGGGCCAGAGGTATAGCTCAGGGGTACGGCATCTGCCTGGTAAATGCAAGGTCCTGAGTTCGATTCCCATTACCAAAAAAATAACATAAATATACTCAATAATGAAAAGTCATCATGTAATTCAAGAAATTAGAAGTCAGGTTCCATAAATGGGCAAGATTTAATTAATCTTAGAACTTATCTGCCATCCTAGGTTGAAACTTTATCAATCTCTAGCTCTTGTTCTTTGAAACTGAAGAATACATTTTTTTAAGGAAAAAAACTATTGTATTTCTGCTGTAGGCAGCTTATGAACTGCCTTTCCTTAGCATGATATATGGACAAAATATCTGGCCTGGGCCTTTACTAACTTAGCATTCACTCTTTAGCCTGAATCTCCAAGCTGTGAATGAGGCAATGTATAAAACTGGGCCAAAAAAATTTTTTTTTCTGAAAGTTTTATGCACCAGTTGGAAACATTGTATCGACTTTTTAAATTGGCTGCTAGGAGCAGCCACGGTACTCCTGATAATGCTGCGTTACAACCTAAACATCCATCAGTGGATGAATGGGTAAAGAAGCGACAGCAAATATGTTGGATACCAGACAGTCTTAGTAAGGAGAGCAGTTCTGTCACCTGCTGCTATCCCAGTGAACCTGGAGCACATTATGCTAAATGAAATAAACAGCACGGAAAGAAAAATACTGACTTTACTTATATAGGGGATCTAAGAAGTTGATTTTTTTTTTTTTTTTTTTTTTTTTTTTTTTGGTGCTAGAAATCAAACTCTGGACCTTGCACTTGTCAGGCAGGGGCTGTGCCACTGAGCTGTATCCCCAGCTTAAGAAGTTGAACTCATGTAAATAGAGTATATATATTAAAATGTCACTTTGTACCTCATAAATAGAGACAATTGTATTTTTTTCAGTTAAAAATAAAAGTAGAGTAGTTTACATTTGGAGTGAAGAATATATATTGGGTTGAATTTCCCTGTAGAATGCCTAGTTCCTTTTCACCTTCCCCTGGGTTACTGTATTCTGAACAGATAAGTGAGAACCTTGGAATACCTGTAGTGACCAAGGCAGTGAGGGGCCTGGTGGCCTCACCAGCCCACGTGGTCCCTGCCACGCTAACGTCATAGCCAGTGTTGTCCACCAAGCCTGTGATGTGAGCTTGCTGGGTGTCTCCTGGGACTGTGAATTGCTGGGGCTCATGCAGTGAGTGAACATCTCTCACACTGATAACAATCTTTGCAAAGAGCCCAGCTTGAGCGGTCCACGACACGTTGAAGCTGTCAGAAGTAACATTGCTAAGCATTAGCGTGCCCAGCTGTGGCTCTGACTCTGAGTGGGGAGGAACACAGACGGAAAGAAAGAGAGAGACATTATTAGAGGAAGTGGATTTCTCCAGGGTATTGCCATAGAATATGAATACATCTGTATGATATTTGCATAAAATATTTGCTTAAAGATAACATATTAGGCCACATCAACACCAGCATTGATTAGAACAGAATATATTGCTTTTTATGCAAGTATGGGTTTGTATGCTTTTAAGGGATAGGCATGACCATGTGCTGATCCCTTATGAAGAAAAATGAATACACCACTGGAGTGATAGGTAGGATTACATTTCCTGAAGATTGTGATGGAGAACCAGCCCTATAAGATGTCCCAAGAAAAGATAGTTTTCCCACTGTAGAGCACATTTGAATTTAAAGGCTCTGATGAGCTGCTTCTGTGGATAAGTCTATTTAGTTCTATTTCACCCAATATTTCATGAACTTACTGATCAATCACACCCTGTCTCAGAATATTCTTTGAAAATCTCCAGGAACTAGTATTCCACTGAACAAGTTTTAGAAAACAGGCTTTGGCATTTTCTTACTTTTCTTTGACCTATTTGGACTGACATATTAAAGGTGGCATCCATATATGAGAAATTCTCCAATGGCATTTAGAAACACAAATATATGTATCATGGAAAAATGTATATCTCACCCTAAATACTATAATGATGAAGATGGCTTCTATTTTAAAAATCTTGGTGGGTGTAGAAGCCAGAGGAAACTTGAATTTAAACAATGTTTTTTTTTTTTTTAGTTAGGAAATTTTTTTATTAATTAATTTGGAAAGATGGAGTAAAAATTTCTCTTGCTCCTTAAAGTCTAGACAACTGATTTAATGTAAGGGACATTATGCCTTTTTCAACTGGGGTGTACGTGAGGCTGCTCTTCTAAATGCTCATTTATCATTTAATACTAATACTAAGAGAAGTTCAGTCCAGACTATATTTTAGAGAAAGATAACAGTCTTGGAAGACTGAGATATGTGGAACAAGATTTAGCCTTGGCAAGAGGCAGACTGCTTTTCCCTACAACTTGTTGCTTTACTTCAGCTACAGTATTTGGAGGAAAGAAGACACTCATTTGGATAAACTTGAACTGCACATTTGCACAGTATAAGGTGAAGTTCTAAAGTCTCTGAGGTCAAATAGGACCTGGTTAGGACATAGAATATAGCTATATAGGATGACATGGAATTTTATACTTATTAATTAGTTTGTGAAGCTAATGCTGTGTAGCTTTGCTACAGTGTGAGTACATTTCTTCAACCATATACATGATAAAATCTTCCAAGTGGAATTCTGTTCTTTCTCTGTATGTTGTTAAAGAAGCAACCTCACACATAAAAGATACATGCCGTGATTCTTTTTATGCTATAAGATAAAGACTGGCATTGTGAATACATTCACTAGGCAGAATAAGACCTAGGTACTTGAGATCAGTTTTACCTTTATCTAACTCCCAGAGGACACAACTAAGCTGAAACGTGAGATACAAGGAAAGAACTCAGACAGAGAATGCTAGTTAGCATGTGTTCAATGTTTCATGCAAGAAGGGATATTTTTCTCCCATCACCTCTCACCCTTCTAACCCAGAGAAGTAATTCTTTCCTGCTTCCAGGAAAGATAGACATGTTCAAAATTTTAATGCTTTGAATATTTACCACATGCACCAATATTTGTACAAGATGATGAATGGGGAGAAGATTCTGACACTGGAACAGATATCAGTGGATGGAAACACATGCTTGACACGGTCAGTGTCACAAGAGACCAGTCTATTGGTAGGGAATCCAGACAAATGAAAATCTCAAGAACAAGATGACAATACCGAGTTCTCTCATGCAGTTCCTTGATTGTGATCTAGCATCTCTTTTAAGCATGCTGGGAGCACCATTATTTATAATCCTAGCACACAAAGAGACATTTTAGATTGTTTTGACCAAGGAATCAAAAATGTCATGCATATATTTCTATGAATATGATACAGGCAAACTTTGATCAGAAAGACACAAACAGAAGATCATGGAAGGCATTACAAAGGATTATTCAAGACCAGAAGAAAAGATGGTTCAGAAATTCAACCAAGGCAAGTCACGTTAATTCTGTACAAACAAACAGCAGCTCCAGATGGGAGTGGGTATTTAGGAAAAGGAAGTTGGACGCTGGAGTTCCTTAATTTGGGGTGAAGCCTATTTTAAAGTTTTCAACCTCTGACTTGGTTGGTTCCATCAAACTTGAGAAGGATCTGGTGAGATGAGGGTGGAAAAGTTGGGAGTTGAAGTTTGTGGAGGGAGAAGAACTCTAGTGTGAAATATCTGTGACTACCATCTGTGTCTGAGCATTCTGCTGTGCGGTTATCCCATGGAGATAGACTGTGGAATTAGAAGGAGATTTGAGGGTGGTGATGACAGCTGAGGGACACTCCAGCCAGGGAGCATGACACCATCTCCTGGGGGCAGTCAAAATCACTCACTCCTACAAGCAATCTATTAAAGACAGCCTCCCAGACTTCCCAGGAGAGGGCCATACTTCCCCAGGTCACATTTGAGACAGTGAGGTGACTAAGGAGAGACCTGGCTACTAGAGCGAGAAGAAAAAATATTAAAGTGTATTAACGTATACCATTAGAGTTAAAAACACATAAGAGTAAATCCATAACATTTTCAATTTTAACTTCTAGTGAAAGGAAATTTTCCTTTCTTGCAAACTAATCTGAGCCAAATAAATATGGTTAACTATTTTTCTCCCTTAGATTTTGTTATACTTTAGTCAGCTGAGCTGGGAGCTAAAATATAATGCCACTGTGCCTTTTCTGGGGACCACCCTGGTAATGTTGTGCAGTCTCAAACAGAATAGAGACAGACTCTCCCTTAGCCACAGGCAACCTAAGTGACAGATAATTTTGGCACTACAATGTCAATTCTTTTCTTGTATTCCCCCCAAAATGGAGCCCCCTTTGTGAACTGTAAGGAAAAATTGTGCTGTGTTAGTTCCACAGATTTTTTTTTTCAGTGTGTGATCTTTTAGTTTACCTGTTAAGGGAAGGCATTGTCTAAAATGAGCTAAGAATGCTATTTTGAATGGACAAAGATCTCCTTTCTACATTCACACAGGGTTTCCTTTACTACATGACAGAAACCTTAGAATATATATATTTTTTCTCTCTTTCTCTCTCTCTATATTCCACATGATATGTGGTATCGATACCACATATACGACATGTATACAACACACACTCATGTATCTATGTCATATCTATATAATGTATATCTATATATCTATCTATATCTATATACCTCATGTATCTATACGTGTATATATGAGCATGTGTTGCGTGTATGTGGTAACACACACATATACATACACACCATAGAAACCACAAATTCAAAATGAAATCCTTTCCTAAATAAGCTCCAGAAGTAGTGTTTTTTTTTCGGTACCAGGAATCAACTCAGGACCTTGCATTTGCCAGGCAGGGACTTGTGCCACTGAGCTACACCCCCAGCCCTAGAGGTAGTGTCGAAGTTGAACGGTAATCTGGACAGTACAGCTACCGCCTGCATTCGTCTGTTCTTTCTCTTCACTTCCCCAGTTTGCAACAAAACACAACACTACAAGTGATTTTCCTAAATCATTGGGATATTCAAGTATGAACAGACTGAAGGCTCTAGGAAGACAAAGATACTAGGATAACACATACAAAAACCATAATTTTAAAAACCTCTTTGGCTGATGTAGGTGTCTTTCCAAGCAGAGAACAGCCATGATTAGAGCTTGTAAGCTACCAAAAGGGTGAATTCTTTTCTCTGGATTCCATATGGCAATGTACAATTACACTTTACGCATCCGATGTTCCTCTCAGTGGAAAATCAGGCATACGGCTGTATAATAACTCACGACTAGGACTGCTAATGGGAGAGAGTTGAGTTAAATTGTGCTCCAGTCCAGCGTCACAGAAGCGTGAGCGTACTATGATTTGTACTCCAGGGGAGCGAAGAGGAGCCTGGTCACCCTGCGGACAGAACTGTGGAGAGAGGTACTGGAAAGGGGAGGTTGCATATGTACCTGTGCTGGCTGTGGCACTGATGGTTTTGGTCCGGATGCTAGGAGCAAGTCCAGAGAGGTAGATAATGAAATCAGTACTAGGGGGGAGCCCTGAGATGTGGGCAGTTCGTTCACCACCAGATATATTATATTCCACCATCTGCTGCAACCTATTGGAATCAATAATTTCAATGGTAAAGGTCTCGAAGATCCCATCGGTAGCTGTCCAGGAGAGATTGAGGCTCTCTGCAGTTATGTCAGAAACATTTAAGTTTCCAATTTCAGGTTCTCTGGCTGCAAAAAAAAGGGGGTGGGGTGGGGGAAGAAGAAAAATACATTTGAGTTACTCACTTGGCTGTGTTTTAAGACTGAAGTTAATAAAGCCACTGCTGGGAAGAAAAACCTGCGAGGTCAGGGTTATTGCAAAATGAAGCCATTTTAGCGGTCAGTGCCAAAGAGGGAAGAGGAAAGGGTTTTGTTAAGAGATACGTTTAGTAAGGAAAGTATTGCCATTAGATTTCCCTACTTTGCCCTTGCCACTCGTGCTGCAGCCCTGGCAAGGTCCCTTGAGGGAGAAGATTGGCTAGATGATGTCAGGGAGAGCTGCTTTATCTCAGCCACACCTGTCTCCAGGAGCCCTGCCTCAGGCTGTCTGGCCCTTGGTCAAAGACATGAATCCTGGCAGTTTCCAGTCTGTTGATCTGCACCCAGGAGCCCAAGGTTTCTCAAACACCTCCCTCAGACATCTTCCACTCTGGGAGCCATCCTGTCTGTTCCAGGGATGCCTAAGTCATCCTGACACTGTCACCCTCCCAAGGTACTAGTTTGAGATGTCTGATTATTTGACTTGAGAGGCTGCATAAATTTCCTCAGTGTAATTCTTGTGTGTTTTCATACTTCAGATAAGGGCCAGCCAGCTGTTCTCACACTCTGTTAAAAAAACATGTCCCTTGTAATTGCATCTGTGTGGGCCAAAAAGACCAGTACTGGGTTGCCAACCAAAAGAGTTAAGCCAACAGGGCAGTTTAAGCAACCTGCTAGCCAAGAAATACTATTTTGTGTTGGAGATGGTCCTGCTAGCAGCTTCTTTGAGCAACAGGAATAAAAGATGCAGAAAGCAGGCAGGGTTGGAAAAACTTGTACAGTCTCTTTAGCAAAGCAGACAACTCCTGGTCTTTGAAACCACCTCAAACTATTTGTTGAGACACAGATCAGGTAGCACTCCGGTGGCCCTTCCTTTCCTTCCCTAGGCCAACTCATCAGAGGCGAGAATGCTGCTGCCATTACAAAGAAAAGCACACAGACATATAAAAATATGAATGGCATCCAAACCACAAGATCTGCAGGAAAGATCAGAAGTGGTAGCTGATTTCTCTGCCTTCTGGGAAGAAAGGGTTTGTGGGTGTCAGATAAAAGGGCCCTGGGGGCACATTCAGGGCAGCCTCAGTGGTGATTTCTGGGCATTTTGGCGTCACTGTCCATGAAACCCTCGCCTGCATTTTCTGTCTGTCTCAGTGAGGATCGCTGAAATGACTGAGGCTGAACTGCAGGGCCTTGCTTTTGAAGGAAAGATCGATGTAGGTTTGACATGGGAGTTAAGTTCCAATAATTATGTAAAAAGGGAGGCAGCCTGATGCAGTGCAAAGCAGCTCAGCCTCTACTGAGCTTCAAACCTACTAGGGCAGGGTGTAAAGAGGGGCAGAGGAGCCAGAGGGAGCCTGCTTGCTTCATCGGGCTCCTGGGGAAATCCCCGGCCTTCTAACGGGGGAAAGAGTGATGAATAAACCCTAATGCAGTGCCCTGGGTGTGGGGTTGGGGGTTTGCCATCTAAAGTCCAAAACTCCAGGAAGAAAAATCCTGATTCAAAGAGCAAAATGGCTATCAGTTCTTTTCATAGTGATAGCCTGGGACATTCCTTGCTTCAGATGCTGTTGAATGTATTTTTGCTAATGAATGGCTTTCTCTTTGGTACAGTTTCCACTTATAATTGTGTGATTTTTTTTTTCTTTTTGGTCTAGCAATTTGCTAATTTGATGTTCTAACAATGACTCAGTATCTGAGAGAATTGCCTGGAGGAGGGTAATTTGGTTCTCTTATTCTATTCAGTGCATTGTAAAGAAATATTTCTTAAATACAAGAACCACAGGCCCCATGCCCTTGAGGGATTTGGAAATAGTAAAGCACCATTTCCAAGTGGCAAAGAACTTTCTAAAGTAAATAAACTGGGCCCTATTGGAACTTATGTATGGAGAGGGTGGGCTTTTAATTGGATGGCTTCCCTTGGAGAGAAGAATTAAAAATCATCAGGTTGATTCCAGAAACACAAAGTCTTTATGAGAAGGAGATGTTAGTATAGTATTGGCCAGGCCAAGCTTGGTTGCTGGAGGCTGGGGGACTGGAGGGCAGAAAGGGTAATAGCTGCATTGCTCATCATTGACAAGGGCACAGTGTACAGAGAAGTTCCTGAGCATGAATGGCCCACAGCTGAAGGGAGAATGGAAAAGATGCAGTGGGAGAGAGAAGCTGGCTGCCCATTGCAACTCTTGGAGAGGAAGCAGGGAACCTTGGGGATAAACCCTGGATAGTGCAGGAGAAGGTACCTGTGGAGGCCTCAGCAGAGAGCACCGGTGTTCTATAGCCCCGGAGCACCCCATAGATGGAGACTGTGTAAGGCGTGCCAGCCTTGAGACCCGGAAGGTCTGCAGCCCGCAGGCTGCCGGGCACCGTGAGGTTCTGAGCGGCCTCTACGTTGTTGGCCTCCTGCACCTGAATGACAAAGTGCTCATAGTCCTGGTCAGCTGCGGTCCAGTTGAGTCTGAGGCCATCCCAGCCAACCTCAGTCACAGTTAAGTCTCCCAGCTGGGGGAGTTCCTCTGAAGAAGGACAGAGAGGTATTTGTCAGTGCTGCAAATCAAACAGGAAGAAATAAAGTCCCACAGCCCATATCCAGGATAAAGAGGAAGTGGGGCAAAGAGACAGTTAGCTTTTTGGGAATTTCTAGTCACTGGGCACATGGAGGTTGAACTTGATATTCTATAGCTTTCTGCCGAAGTTGAAAATGGTCAAAGATGGAGAACGTCTGGATTGTTAATCCTTGAGATAGCAGAGAACACCATTGTACAGCCTAGTCGGAAGTGCCTGAGTATGCATCGGCCTAAGGGCACAGGGAAAGGGGAGGGTTGGGAGTCAGGATCAGGGGAGTGGGCATAGTGAGAAGTACAGACTTCTGAGGTAGACAGACCTTGGTTAAAATTCCACTGGTAACATTCACTGGCTGTGTCATCTTGGATATGTGACCTGCTTCTCTCTGAGCCTCATTCTCTTTTTATTTAAGTGGCACTGACAGGACCATCTGATTGGATTGTGTGATGATTAAATGACAGCATTCATCACCTCTTTGTATCATGTCAGATGACACAGAGAACATCATTGCTAGTTGTCTCTCCTAGGAGCTTCTTTGATAATGTGGGAGAGACTCGCCTGCTTCATTTCATTGCTTGAGATTACAAACCATTCATTGCTGGCCACATGCTAGCTGCTTGGGTTTGCAAAGCACATGCTGTCTCAAGTTTGAGCAAGCGTATTTTATCTCTAGACTTTTTTTGACTTTCAGGGGTCAGAGCTCATGCCCTAGATTCCTGGCATGGTTCTCCCCTCCCACCTTCTTCTAGCACTTTGAGTGAAGAAAAGCTGTGTCACAAGCAATGTCATACATGTGAAATGAATGTGCCACCTGTAACTAACCGTGATTATGTCTTTCTCAGTAAATGGTGCAGAGCATGGTCCACTATTAATTTTTGTTACAATATAGGAAGGAAATTTAGTGTAGTTTTTATTGCTTATTAAAGTTTGAAATGAGAGCATGGAAAACTCCATGGCTCTGTGAGATGCTGCTCAGGGTTACATGCAATCTCTCAACCTCTCTTAAGGAAGAAATGGCCAAAGATTTGAAGTTAAAGATGAAAATGTCTGTAGGGGTCTCATCAGTAGAAAGAGAGAGAAAGAAAGAAAGAAAGAAAGAGAGAAAGAGGAAAGAGAGAGGGAGGGAGGAAGGAAGGAAGAAAAGAAAAAAGAAAGAAAAAAAGAAAGAAAGAAAGAAAGAAAGAAAGAAAGAAAGAAAGAAAGAAAGAAAGAAAGAGAAAAAGAAAGAAAAGGCATCATGTTCTCAGGTGTCCCAGGATTCAGTGCATTGTGAGTCTAAGCAAGTTCTGCCTTTTAGGGGCTGTTTTCAAACTGTCCCACACATACCTGGCACCCTCTGGAAGGATTGTCTTGGGGACAGATGTAGGCTTGCCCCTTCTTCTTTCCTAGGTCACTGAGAACAGCTGTTTATCTGTCACATAAAAGTGTTCCTGGGAAAATTTCATTTGCTAAAGAAGTTTGCTTCTTAAAAACAAAATTTTGTGGAACTACAAATGTGGCTCACTAGTGTCCTGTACCTGGATCACACATGTCTCAAAGGTCCATTTCATTTGTTTTGAAACTAGTCTGAGAAACACAGGACAGTGATAAGCTGGTAGACTCAGGTATGCCCCTATGACCAGAAGCCTCTTTAAAGCTATTTCTAGAGCATACAGTTTTCTACGACAGAAGCAGCAGCATATTTTCAGGGGACAAACTGAGATGAATTGTTAGTTTTTTCTCCCCACGTTGAGTGGAAAACACTGAACTCAAATGTGCTGTCCTTTCTTAGAAATGTTCTTGCCTTGAGAAACTGTTAAGAGATGGATGTGAAAATTTCAGGAAAAGATTATTACATCATTCCCAAAGGTTATTCTGTAAAGACCAGAGTAGGAGTTGGGTGTGAGTTAGTAACTCTGAGATCAGGAATGATAAGCTTCCTCTAGGAAGTTCTGATCGTATCCCTGTGCCATAGCCCTACTGCATGTGCTGTTTTCCATTATGACTGTTGTTATATGACACGTTTCACTATTTGCTATTCAGTCCTGACTACAGGATGCGTAGGGTACCCTGTGAAGTACTTTTATTCATGAATTCATTTATTTCTCTGATAGTATTCTGAAGTGATGATATTATCTCTAATTTGAAAATGAGAAAAGAAGGCCCAGAGATGTAAAGTGATATACCCAAGAATAGTCAGCCAGTAAGGTGGAATTCTAGCCAAGATCTTCCAGAGTTGGAGATTCATCTGCCTAGCAACCACATGAAGGCTGCATGCTGTGCCACATGGGGAATCTCTAATCCAGGGACATCTTGGCTTCTATCACATCTCTTGTCTGGAAGGAGGGGTCAATACCTGTGAAGACCTCAGCCACAAGGGGTCGAGTGCTGCGGCCCCTGACCTCGCCGTGTAGGGTGATCCTATAAGCAGTGCCAGCCCTGAGGCCTGGGATTTCCACAGAGTGCAGGCTGCCAGGAATGGTGACATTGTGAGCCCCTTCCACCTGGTGGGCATCTCGGACCTCAATGACAAACTGGTCATATGTCTCCTCTGGTGTAGTCCAGTCCAATTTGAGGGAATCCCAACTAACTTCGGTCACTGTGAGGTTGGCCAAACTTGGAACCTCTTCTGCATAAGGACACAGAGTCACTGAGTTACTAAACAAGGCAGCTGCATGTCGGGGTTCAGGTGAGATGGCATTTTGGCTAAGGTTGGGCTGCGTTGTCTGGTTAGTGTCACTTCCAGAGGCATGATTTACGGCCGTGCTGAACACACTCTCATTGCTGGCACTGAAGCCAGGACTTTTCTATTCAGCCTTTGGGAATGAAAGATGGTGTTACTAATTGTTCACAACTTCCATTCTTGACGTACAAATAGGACCTTGGGGAGTCCTTTAGTGTTCTTAAAATGAGCTCAGAGCAATTTTTTTTTTTTTAGTCACAAGTTATGCTTTCCAACTTCTCAGATATTGTGACTAGAACTTTCTTTGCAAGAAAAGTCACCTCTCGCTTTTGTAAAGGAAGAGAAGGTGGAATTTTCCATGGAACTGTCTACTGGGTCATGACTTGAGCTTGGCCAAATAAGGGATGTGACATTTGGGAAGAAGAAAGGATGAATCACTGGTATTTCCCCCAACATGGTAGAGTGCTAAACCCCATTTGGACCTTTGATTCCTTCCTCCTGAACAGAGGCAAGAGAGACAGAGCAGAGGAGTGAAATAATCCAGAGTACCTGTCCAGACTTCAACAGAGAGAGGAGCTGTGCTGAAGTCCTGAGTGACCCCACGGATGGTGACTGTATAGTGAGTGGCTGCCTGGAGCCCTGGCAGGTCCACGGACCTCAGTCCTCCTGGGACTGTGAGGTTCTGGACCACTGTTACTGTGTCAGCCTCCTGCACCTGAATGAGAAAGTGCTCATAGGCCCCTTCTGGAGCAGTCCAGTTGAGTTTGAGGGCATCCCAGCCCACCTCGGCCACCGTGATTGCTCCCAAATTGGGAGTTTCCCCTGGAGAAGGACAAGAAACTAGTTTACATTGCATATCGAGACCCAGGAAAACTTGAACACCAGACTTGGTATCATTTTAAAATGTGACTCTTTTGGTAAATGTGCTCTATGCAAGTTTCTTGCTTTAGAAATAGAGCAGAGGGACATATATAGACAAACACTTTTTTTTTACCTTTTGAGAGAATTGCCTTAAATATCAGTAGACGAAGGGATTTATTTAGGGATCTTTTTTCTTTTTTAATAGAGTGTTGAAACATCTCTTAACAGGAGGGAGTCTGTTTCTGAGAGCAATGTCCCCTCTCTAGGCTAGGTAGACTGTCCCCCAGAAAGGCCTCTGCACATGTGCAGAGAGTGTTCCCAGGGAAGTACATGTAGTGGTAGCCCTGGAGCTGTGTAACCCGATAGGCTGCCTGTCCGGTTATCAGATCCCATGGTACTATTGCTTGTGGCAGAACAAGTCCCTTTGTTAGGGTTTGGATTCAAAATTCCTCCCAAAATACTCATGGGTTCAGATATGGAGCTTTTGGAGATGATCAGATTAGGTGGAGGGGTCTATACTTATCAGTGGGCTAACCCACCGGTGAGCTCACATTTGAATGTGCTGTTAGAAGCCGGGTACTGACTGGATGAAGGACGTTACTGGGAATGTGACCAGGAAGGTTGTACCCTGTCTCCAGTGCCTCTTTTCTCTGGCTCTTCCTTGCCTTCTGTTTCTTGCTCACCATAAGATGTGCAATGTTCCTCCACCACACCCTTCTGTCATGATCTTCCTGCCTTGGAGCCCACTGACCTCGTACTGAAACCTCTGAAACTGGGAACCAACATAGACCTGTCCTCTTTGATGGTGTGTATGTCAGTGATTCTGCCCCAGCAATGGAAAAGCTGATGAATGAACCCTAGCAAAGCTAGGTGTGTCTGGTTGTCTTTGGGCAGTTTCCTGTTGGGAGAAAAAGGAACTTTAAAAATAAAAGTAGGAAGTACCTGTGAAGGCCTCAGCAGAGAGCACTGGTGTTCTATAGCCCCGGATCACCCCAAAGATGGAAACCCTGTAAGGAGTGCCAGCCTTGAGACCGGGAAGGTCCACAGCCCGCAGGCTGCCGGGCACCGTGAGGTTCTGAGCGGCCTCTACGTTGTTGGCCTCCTGCACCTGAATGACAAATTGCTCATAGGCCTGGTCAGCTGTGGTCCAGTTGAGTCTGAGGCCATCCCAGCCAACCTCAGTCACGGTGAGATTTTCCAGTTCAGGTACATGTTCTGAATAATGACAAAATTGGAGTCAGTAAAACTATTACTCAAAATGCTTTCCTTCTGAGAGCCCATAGATGACAAATCTCCTGCCAGCACTGAACGGTATTTGGAGCCCAGGAGTAATGTTTTGTCCACTGTGTTCCCTAAAGGTGCTGTCTCCTTTAAAACACCAACAGAAAAAAATCCCTTTCATAACTTATTTTGCCTTCTGTTTTGAGTTTGTCTTTCGCAAACATGTTTTCCTACTGATCAGTGGCCTATAGATTTAGAAAACTTCATGCATCTGTGTTGGTGTGAATCCAGTGGGTTTACTTTCCTACTATGGAAAGCATCTCTCATCCTATGACATGGCCTTCAGCTAACCTTGCGATCTGGGTCCAGCCTTGTGTATTTTGAGACAGTCAGCAACTTATAGATTCTTGTTGTTTCTATGCAGCTTCAGTCTCGCCTGGAAAGTCCATTATCGGTTATATTGAGATTGTGTCATTTTCTGGGCTTTGGATCTATTTGCATCAAGCACTGCAGTAAAGGTCAGCAGTAAATTAACACAGTACTAGCAAGGCAGAACTGGGAAAGGTGTTCCCTTCACTGGATAGAAAGACCAAGGTTCTGGGAGAAAGCCTACCAAACTCAATTAAAAAAGAGATATTTTATCTTGTTTAAATACTATAATATATATGCACCCAGGTCAGGTACACTGTCTTCCCCTTGTGGAAGCAAAAATAAATCCTCAAGTATGGGCTACTAAAGACAGAATAGGTAAGGCATTAAAAGCTGCTCCAGTACAGATATATCTCAGAGATTCTACTATTTTCCCTAATCAGAGACAATATCCTTTAAAACCTGAAGTTAAAACAGGGCTATTGCCTATAATGGATAACCTAAGGACGCAAGGTTTACTTAAGCCCTGTAACAGTCCATGCAACACTCCAATTTTGGGAATTCAAAAGCCCAATGGGGAATGGAGATTAGTGCAGGACCTTAGATTGATAAATGAGGCAGTAGTGCCAATTCACCCAATGGTACCTAACCCATATACACTCCTTTCTCAAATTCCAGGAGATGCCAGTTGGTTTTCAGTGTTAGATTTAAAAGATGCTTTCTTTTGTATTCCTTTACATGGAGATTCCCAGTTTCTCTTT